>JAWLRI010000963.1:1925678-1935735 GCA_034781795.1 Crypturellus tataupa | reverse complement strand
AGGGTGACAGAGCCCTGGAACAGGCTGCCCAGAGAGGTTGTGGAGTCTCCTTCTCTGGAGATCTTCAAACCCACCTGCATGCCGCCCTGTGCCACGTGCTCTGGGTGGCCCTACTGAAGCAGGGGGTTGGACTGGATGATCTCTAGAGGTCCCTTCCAACCTCCGTGGTTCTGTGATTTTGTGACCAATTCTCTCTGACTTACAAAACACCTAGGTTGGTAATATTTGATCAGATCATAAATGCTGTTAATTTTATTGTCCTCTTTATCTTCCATTCAACAGTATAAATGCAAAACAAAGTAAATAATTGCAGACTCCTCACACAACAGTTCACTTCATGGAAGACAAAGCAGTAGAGTTATTTCTGCCTGTATCCCAACCAAAACTCAAGACCTTCCTCCCCATCCCTAATTTCAGCTATCAGTATTGTGTACCTTCTTTACTGTCCTCAAATGATTGCAGGTGGAAAACTAGCTATTTTGCAGCTTCCTATGTGCTTCCCTGTCTGCCAAGTATTTTCTACATTCTGAAATCTTGTCAAAATGACCAATGATTCTCCGCAAAATAAACTCATCATCCATTAGTCTGTCATTGGTTTTGTCAGTGGAAAATCTGAGAGTAGTTGCCCTGGGAAAGGTGTTTGGCTTTTCTCTGAAGAAGATTTTAAGTGGCTTATGTAAAGAAAGAGAGGGATGATGTAGTGAGTACAGTACAGATCTATAAATATGTCCACTCCATCTCCAGTCTTCAGACTTAAGGGAAATAAGCTTCAACTCCATAAGACATTCACCTCTACATGAGGGACCTGGCTCTTCAGAAAGCACTTATAATGTGCTTAGGGGGTGTGTAGGCACCATCATATTGAATCATTCATCGACTTTTATGATAAACACTGTCAGAAAAGTAATTTCTGGAGTTAACAGGGAATTATGTAAATGGAGAAATAACCAAGTAAAGTGATCAAGACTGAAGACATTAAACACTTGCAGGGTGCAGTTACGAAAAGATGAGCATGTGCTTATTTACGTTGATATATGGGAATCTTAAAAAATCTGCACGTTGCCATGTTTATTATTTATCACGTTATTCTGTCCCCACTGACATCTCCACATGTACTTTCATGTTTGTTGACTGTTATATGACATCACTGCTTCCTAATTACTGGTAGTTCTTAGCACTATTAATTCTCAGGTGCTTAAGGGAAGGTGTATTGGTTGGTATTATACATGCATCCTTCCAGCAAGAGAAGTCATGTGCTTAAACTTTTGATGTTACAGCAGCTAAAGCTGGAAATTTGGCATAGAAAAGTGCAGCTTTATAAAAACAAAGAAACTTATGTTCTGTAAAGTTGCAAGCAAGCTTAGGTGAGAGTAAAGATATATCAAATCAGTATTTTAAATCAATTTTTAAAATCACTTTGATTTATTCTTCTCTTTATTCATAGTCCTGAATTTCTAAATCAAACATAAACAGCAGCCTTCAGATCTCTTACTTAGGGACTCTAAAGTCCACTTCTACTAAATTAATAGGAAATATTTTTAGTGCGTATTAACTTTCAGCTATTTTTTTGTTGCTGTTCACTTCAAGTTATTTTATGGTAGCCATTCAAATTTTGAAAAACCACCATCTTGGCAGACTTCAGTGAGTCCAGACATGAGGAGATAACTAGACCTGGATCATGCCATGTGAGCTGGAGGAGTAGGGTCTAACATTGGCACACAGTCATTTTGAGGTCAAAATGACCGTTAATGGGTACGCTCATCCATCTTTTGGATAAGATTGTAGGACTGTGGCCACATCTGGAAGCAGATTCTGCTCTCCATTAAAGCCACCAGCACCGGCCAACGGGAATCACTTAACACGGGGCCAGCTGAGACATATCTCATCATGTACGTACATCAGATGGTAAAAACATCAATAGTTCTGTCCTGCCGTGACTGTGGGGTTCAATTCCCTACTGGCTGGCAGGATGGGGATGTTGCCCCATAAGGCCCTGGCCAACGCGGGCTTTACAGAGCTACCTCAGCGGTTGACAAGATGGCACCAGCACCAGGGTCCTTGTCCAGGCACTGGCTCCACTGAGTTTTTCGCCGGGACCGTAATTACTTCAAGGAATGAGTCCTTATGGGTACAATTCTGATTTTATTTAATAAGCAGCCTTCTCTTTATTTATTTATTGATTTTATTTATTCATTCAGCACTTTCTTCGTTTTCTTTCTACTCTTAAACAACCAAAATATGGAGAAAAATACTGATTTAAGCTAAATTTTCCTAGATGCCTTCGATTTTGGTTTGGTTGTCTCCCAGAAGAACCTTTTAAAAATCAACCTACATATGCACAGGTACTTTGCTTATGCGCAGAAGGAAGCGGTGCTAGATGCACTGAAGATAAATAAGCAGTCCTGAATTGCACTCAGTGCATTCCATATATTGACAGTGGCCAAATTACAATGTTTGAAAATCAACTGTAACAGTTAAAATCTATTTAACTCTTCTCATCCAGCTCCATTTTGAGTTCTTTAAACAATTTTGATCTATTGTATATCCGTGTGTCCCATTCTTGACCATGTCACCGCATTCTGCTGGTTTCTGAGTGGGGAAGCATCCTGCCTCTGCTCAGTTTACAGTGTCTGTGTTGTCTCCTTTGGCATATAAAACGGCATTCAGAGTAAGGTGTGCTTTTCTGGGCTTCTCTGAAGCAATAACTTATCAATATTATTTAATGGTGTATTTGCACATAGAAATTCCTATACCATAAGAGACAAGATATCCGTAAGGACAGATTTTCAGAACCTCTGCAGGTGAGTTACTGCAGCAGATCCGACTACTTCGGTTTTTGCCTCGTGTTATGAGCGCAAGACAAAGCAGCAGAATAGCATTTTTTTTTCAGATTTGATTTCTTTTCAGAAATCAAACTTTGGTCCTTCCTAAATTCTCTGTGAATCCCTTTTGAAATCTCTATTTCAGTCTCCCGACCCCTAAATTAACAAAATGTTTGCTAGAAACAAAACTAGTGACTGTCCTGCGTGATTTCTTTTTCTTTTCTTTTCTTTTTTTCTTTTCTTTTTGTTTGAGCCTCGGTCTGAAAGGAATCTGTTGTCTTTTGTTCAAAAGCTGAAAATATACCACAGAATTTGTTTAGGAATTAAACATTTAATTGGGAAGGTATATAGTCAGGCAGGACATAAAGGTGGAAAATCTGCATGATGCATTTAATTAAAGAGAAAAAAAATCAGTAGCCTGGAAGTATCCGGGCGGTAAAAAGAGTTTAAGCTTTGTTTACATTTTGGCTGCAAGAGGTGCCTCTCTTTAAGTATTTAGATAAACAAACCGAAGCTGCTGTTTTCATTAGCATGTGACACAGAGCCCAGTTTCCTTACCTCTGAGAACACTAAACTAAAATTCAGGGGCAGAAAGCAACCTGATCTCTTGCAAATATGAGTCCTGATAAACCTTACAGTATGGAAAAAGACTCCCAATTTTTTACCTATTGACATTGCTTAATAAAAACATCGCGAGTGTTGGTGCTTCTGGGTGTGTTTCCAATAGCAATGTGATTGCAGAGCTCTGTGGATAAAGTTACCGGTCCTTTGAATTCTGACCTTCAGTCTAAAACAGCTTTAGAGGTTACTCCTTTTCCGATTTGGGAGATTGCAGAGAAAAAGTTAATGCTGCTGGAAGGAAGCGGGGGAGGGAAAGGGACTTGTCGATGAGAACTGGGGCTTTGAAGCCATCCAAGAAGTTTTCCTCTGGCCTTGATTTGTAACAACAAATATTGGCAGCCGTAATTATTTGAAGTTTCAAAACAGAGTAGGCAGCAATTTCACTTCTCTGAATACAATTCCTATCGAGATCCAGTCTTGCTTACATCGATTTTAAGGGAAATTTTACTGTTGGTTTCAAAGGGTAAATTGGGAAGTTTAGGGGAGCCACAGCCACCCTAGCCTGAAGTCTAGTTTAAGTTGATCATTTGTGTTTATGGAGATAGGAAACCCTTGAATTAATAGTGTCTCCCTGGACACATTGCTGGTAGGAACTGAATATTTCCATGGAAGAGAAAGGTTGGCACCATCATCTTAAATTAAGTAAGTGCTTCATTTTATGTGGTTACAGGTAGGTGAGAGGAATCTAACTTTTGCTGAATAAATAAGGATCATGTCACTGTAAGGTTCAAAACCATTTATTGTGGGGAATTTCATATGAGCATTTTAAAGGACAAGTGTGAAATAAGTTGCCCTCATAATGATTATTTTGATTTAGACTTGCATTTTTCCCCTTCATTACAAAGCTCAAAATGCAAAATATTTTTCTTTTTAGAAGATATTTCACCATTCCTGAACATCATAAGAAAAATAAGTGTGACTGAGTATTTCCATGTTAAAGATATAAATGTGTTATATTCAACTATCACAAGGTTTGTGATTTTGTGTGTGATGTGTATTTATAAGACATCCATTCTAAGTACAGCTTCCCTTAACCATTTGTCAGAGTGAGTTTTGATTCTTGTCATATCCATTTCCTTCATAGTGTTAAATGTTTCAGTTAACCTTTTTTTCTCTATGTCATTATTTTATTTGCTTGACTAATCTCATGTGTCAGCAACTGAAAAATTATGCAATAATTGACACAAATAACTAAAATACAGTAATGATCGACTGCTCCATCTACTGTTGAACAGTGACATGAATAATGCTTCAGGAAAAAAGTATGGAACATGTTTAGGAAATAATAACAAAATGGAATTTGCAACAAATAAACCCATTGTTTCTGTGGTTAGTGAACAAACATATTTTTCTTGCAGAATTAAGAATTCTGAGCTAGACTTGAATTCAGAGCTGAAGCACAAGGAAGAACTTTCCATCTCCCTTTTCACCTTGCAGGAGGTGCTGACAAAACTGTTTTTGTTCATGTTAATGGAAAATAGCTGGAGAAAACAGCCTAGCATTACTGAGCTGACTCATGTTATACAGTGTGCTGTGTTTATGCAGCTATCAAAGTTTAAGTTATTGCTGTGAAAAAACTTGTAATGATTTGTTAACTCTATCTTTTTCTAGTAGCACTACGTGAAAGATGAGGAAGGCTTAAATAGTTGCAGAAGAATGAACTATGGGAAAACTGAATGTGTGTGAAATGGTGTGATTTATAGTCTTTACAGACTCAGGGTACTTGATTATTTTGTTAGCTAACTGGTAATTTCTTGTTTGTACTGCATTGTTTCATATGATTTAGTCTTCTGAGGAATTACTGATTATAGCTTCTATTGCCCATGCATTTGATTTGACTTGTACATTTTTTAAACAAATTGTTATTCACACATCAGAGGGAAGGATGATTATTTTGGATTTGCTTGCATGTTATGTATTCATGTGTTACTGGAGTAAGAGCTTGAAGTAAATGGGGAAAACTGGCCTTTCCCTCAGGATACTCATGCTTTCCAGTTTACTCCAATTTCATCCTCTATCTTGCAAACATCTGATTTTCCATATAACCTATTTCATCAACAATCACATAGCCTTCAGTGGGACACACAAACAGTTACTAAAATGTTTATACATCTTTTAAGCTGAGTTTTTTGTTCAAAAATGCGACATTCTCACCAATTCCTAGGTATCTGAAACAGTATTCAGTATCCCACTGTAAAGCAATTGAACTGGAATATGATACAAAATGGTCAATAGTTCAATTTAGTTGATAAAATGCTGCTTTAGTAAAGGCTATTGCATTTAGTAGAGCTGCACCAACACGTCTCCTAATTGAGGAGAAGAGTCGTGATCTGGCTGCGATGCTAGCATCATGTTGTGGCCCTGGAGTTCTCTGTCTAAAGTGATGCCATCCCTTATGGGTAGAGCGTCTGAGATAGGCAGAGCATCTACCTCAGATGATCTGGAGACAAAAAATAATCAGTATTTTCGTGTGGGAATCAAAAGTATAATAATCCCCTTGACGAGATTTCTAGAAGAGAAAAGTGAAGTGGGAGATGCTCAGTTTGGTTTGATAATGTACTGAAAGAAATGGGACAAGACTAAACACACACAAAACTTCCCTTCATGCTGGAAACCTTCCTCTCCCCCTGCTGAACTGCTAATATATTTTTCAGTTAGATTACTAAGTACGTTTTTGCTTTACACTGTGGGCATAAATGCACACATATAAACTATATATATATGTGTGTTTGTGTATTTGTTTCTTGTTACATAATGCTTTTAGGATGTTCTGAATGCATTGAAAAAACATGCATAGCTAGAGTTTGAGAAATGAAAAACTGAGAAATGGCTATCAAATAGAGTTTGACCATTATTTTGGAGTAAAGTCTGTGAATTTGTCTTTATGATTATTTCAGAATCTAATATAAAGTCATGAATTCCTGTAAAGAAATTAAAGCAATATCTACTTCAAGAAAATAAAGATTACTATTTCCTATTTTAAGTTATATGAAATGATCCTGTACTTCGTATTGAAGCTGCTGACTGAAAACAAGAATACTTCCATGCAAAATAGTGAAAATGCCAGTTAGGCGAGCAGTTCATATACCTCTGGAGTGTCAACTACAGTTAGCAGTTTGCATACTTTTTTACAGCACTTATACCTCAATTCATTATTCATTTTAATTGGTATAACTTGAAATGTAAAATTGCCCTTCTCGATCACACTGGTATTTTTCAGCTAAAGTGGTTTAAACGGTTGATTTCTGTCACTTCTTCCTGGCTTGTAATCACCCAGGTCTTCCTACTTTTGCTCTCAGCAGCAGCAGCAGCGCGAGACAATAAGGACCCCTGTCCAACGCTGCAAACCTCAGCTACAGGCAGGCACGTAGCTAGGCAACAGCTGCTATGTGTAAGATAAAACTTGTCTGGAGACAGAGGAAAGCTATCGCCTGCTTCAGAGGGCTCGACGCTGCATTGCAATTGTTATGGGAAAAGCCACACAGCAGCTTCCGTGAGCACCAGAATGCGTCTTTTTCTCTAGTAGAGTGCAGGGGGAGGTTTTGTGTATATTTTTATTCTTAAATATTTCAGTAGCATTGCCTATTTGCAGAAAAAGATTCACTACTGCATTCCACTATTTCATACCACACTCATATCTATTTTTCTTCAGTTATTTGTACATGTGTAGTTGCGGCATCTAAATACCCAGTAAATGCCATGTACAGAATAGATTCGTTTTACTTGTGTTAAGCTGGTGACGCTGCTTATGCCGCTAGAACTGTATTGCATGAGTAATAGTTATAAAAATACAGCCAGTAGCTTGTTGTACACTTGATATTATGTAATGGGCCCGGTGCTTTACTTCTTGTGACTCTTGAGGTGCCAGCTGAGTCAAGAGGAATGCATAATCAGGGCGAATTCAGACTTGATGTAAGCATATACAAATCTCACTAAAGTCTCTATTCCAAACACAGTGCTAGTATAATTGTGGTTTAAAATTGAGAACGGGAGACAGTGGCAAACAACCCAGTGTGCACTGATTTGGTAGTCAGCTATCCGGAAGACAAAGCCCAAACACCAAGTGAACGTATCCCTGCTTTCCGCACAACAAATGCATAACCTGGTTTCAAACAGGGACGTGTGAGGCTGGCATAGTCGCTTTATTGTTATAATAAAAAAGCTGCACTCACCCCAAATGAGGGTCTCGTCCGTGGTATCAGCCGTATGGTAAGTTCATAGGTTAGACCATGCCATGAGGTAATGATATAGACTAATCTGAAGTCCAATCTTCAGACATCAGATAAAGAACTTTAAGGCACTGTTTAATGGCTGTATAAACACAGAGGACCGACTTTATCTTATATCCTCCATCTACTTCATTTATATGGCTTCAGTTCCCATACTATCTACATGCCATACTACAGAAGAGATTAAAAATTCAAAGCCGATTCTTCTCTTACAGAGCTTCGTCAACACCCTTTTTCTGATCATCTTAGCCTCAGTGTAATTCATCCCATATTTATCATCACATCATCAAGCTCTGTATGTGTGTGGGGGGGGATCTGTATTAGTTTAATTAAATACAGAGACTGGGCAAGCTCCTAAAGTTATTACTTAGACAAAATTCCCATTAGGGACTGCAAACTCCAACAGGAAGCCCATTTTGGTAAGCTTGAGTTTCAAAATGGCAAAATTTATGCACATATTTGAGATGCTTGATTTATTTAAAATGTGAAATGAAGTAGATTCTTGTAAAAATCCATCTCTGTTGCTGAAAGTCCCAGTCATTGATTTTAAAATAATTTTTTGCATTTCCAGGGCAAAATTTAAATATTGCTGTTTTTGAGAGAGGGATTTGAGTTACATTTTTCAGTGTGAGATTAGAATGTCACAACAATATGATTATTTTTTTAGTTTTTTTTTCAGAAAACACTGAGTTGCTTTGTGTTGTTGTGTATGCGTTTCATTTTTTTGCATGAGTGGATAGTGCTCCTAGAGACACCGAGGCAGGACATATGCTTAAGTGCATGTGGGATTAGGCAGACTTTTGTTTTTTAATGATCTTATTAACACCAGTAAATGCTGCAGGGTAAGTATTCTTCAGGGGATCACGGCCCTTCCAAGGGGTACATGGTTTAGAGTGATTACATTTCCCTGTATTTCAATATTTCAGCAATTTTTACCTGACAAAACTGCATAACTCCGTAATGAGTAATTTGTATTTCTTTCACAGTTTAATACAGAACATCACAAATAGCCTTTTTGGCAGGAGGTCTGTTTTGTGAATAGAAAGAAGTAAATGAATTCTGTTTGTGCTGGCTTCACGGACAGGCCCAATAGAAATCTGCTTATTTTGACATGAGTTCCCATATATGGTATGTGACCATCCCGAGATCCCTTTTCTGCACGAAACAAAATGAAATCCTAGGTGCGTTTTCAGCTGGAGGTTGACTTGGAGCTTTGCAAAACGATCTGCTTGCCTCAAGTATTCCCAGTGTACTCTCCGCAAAATAATGTATCGCTTACTCGGATATAGTAGCCAGAAGATATTTCTCTGCTAGAAGTATTGCTTTCATTCACAGATTAGTTTGTTGAAGGTAAGGATATATTGGCAGTGAGTAGCATCAGATTTTTGAAAGAAAGAAAGTTCTCTTTGAATATGCTTATACCGTGTGGAGTTGTTTTTTTATTTAGTGCATTAGTGCGGCATAGTATTAAGACTTTTTTCTTTTTTTTTTTTGGAGGTACTGTTTTCCTCATCATATTTGGATCACTTGTACTGAAAAAGTGTAGAAAAATAAGAGTTGCATGAATCAAAAGATATTCTATGTGAAGTGGAAATGCTCCAGAGAGCCCTGGTCAAGTTTAGTCACTGTGTGTGCTATAGTTAATGTTAGCTTATAGCTTGGTGTGTATGTTTTTATATATCGGTGGTTTGAATTATGAGCGACTGAAAGTGCTTTATTAGAAATGCATGATATGTTTCAGTTTAATGACTTAATAATTAAATTATTTAATTACTTATTGATTGGTAGAAACTACACTTTTAAGAGTTGCTGTTAACTTCACGCTCAGATTTAGCTCCCTGCAACCCTCTCTCTCGCCTTTGGAAATACTTCCAAGGTGCGTGGAAAGAGCCGTTGCGCGGCTCGGAATAACAAAGCTCCAATCTCGAGAGCTGAAGACGAGCAACTGAAACAATATAAGTGGACTTTAATGCTGTTTTTAGAAGCACAGACATTTCACCTACCTGCACGGTTTAAGCTATTTAAGAAGTTCCGGAGACTTTATTTAAATGCCTTTACCTCGGGAGAAGGCCGCCTCTAAATACTTTTAGCAGACCTTTCCCTTTACAAGGGCTGCAAGAATCTCAGATATTCGAGAACAAATCTGTGACACATCCAATCAAAGCGGCGTGTCCAGACGGGCTGGGGAGCCGCCGCGGGCGCGGATCCTCGCTCCCAGTCCCTCCTATTAGCGCGGCTTTTCGCGTAAACCCGGCTTATCAGAGGCGACAGCGCTCGATTATTTATTTATTTATTTATTTATCCGGTTATTTATCTATTCCCTCGCCAGCCCGTGGCGGGCGGGGGGCTGCGGGGCGGCGGGCGCGTCCCGCGGGCGCGCAGCCC
>JAWLRI010000963.1:1897354-1925329 GCA_034781795.1 Crypturellus tataupa | reverse complement strand
GTGCGCGCGCTGAGCGCGCGGAGGCTCCGCGCCCGACGGCACCGTGAGTAGCGCGCGCGCGGGCGGCGCGGGGGCTGGCGCAGGGCTGGAGCGGGAGGAACGCGGGAAGAGAAACGGCGCGGGGAGTCCCAACACCCCGAACCCCCCCAGGAAGACAGAAAAGGACGGATGGAGAAATAACGTAATCGCGGAGCAGCCCGCGCTTCCCCCGGCAGCTTCACCTTGCCCCCCGCGCCGGGGGGCTGCCGGCCTTGCCCGATGCGAGCAGGGCGCGCGGATAAATCCCCGGGCAGTCCGGGTAGCTCCGGCCGGCGCTAGCGCTGCCCGCACCGCACATGTCGCCTCCAGCCGCGTCCGCGCCGCTCCTGGCCGCTCTGCTGCAGGGCTCCGGGCTCCCCGGGCATGAGCGACGCGACGGCCGGCGCGGGGGGGCGGACAGAGGAGATGCGCGCAGCGTCGGGAAGGTACAGAGCCTGCTAAGGGAGACGAGGGAGCGTGAGGAGTGATAAAGGAGCCGGAAGGCAGATCGCGCCGCAGAGATTTTGACAGCGCTTTGTGGAGCAGGAAATCCTTTTGCTTAATACGTTTGATTTTTCCAAACACCACGCAAAATATACAGACCCCCAAAGGGGAGATTTTACAGATGACAGAATAAACATCTACGCGACTAAAATATTTGGCATTTATTGACATTTCAGGTGGCTTATTTAGAGCCCTAAGCTTAGAGCTAGGGAGTTGCGGAGCTTTTGAACTCTCACAAAACTTTGTGTCCGGCTTTTGAGCAATCAGGACCCTCAAAGCATCCCCAAGTATGTATTTCTCTAGGTGCATTCTGCAAACATGAGTAAGAGGATTGACTGATTTTTGAAGTGAAAACTTGAAAGGTGCCAATGCTTTTAAAAGTGCTTCTTTAAAGTTTGGGGGGCTTGGGGTTGGATGGTTGGTTTCTTTTATCTATTTATTTGGAGAGCAAACCCTTAAAACTAAAAGGCAAGCGGAATAGTGAACAGCTTTCAGTTAGAAAGACTGGTGTAGCTCCTGTCATTTGTTTAAATTTAAAATAACAGCAGGGGATTCGGAGAACTGGGCGCAAATATTGTTTAGTGCATCCTTGGAAGCATTTAGCACTAGGTATCGCTTATAAAAAATCAATCTCTTATTTTCCATCCCATACAGTTTGGAAAGTGTCTGCCCGGACACAGGCTGCCGGTGGGATGTATAAAATCAGTAACTATGTGTTTGTGTACGCGTCTGTAGTCTATATAAATGCACCTATATACACGCACACAGAGCCCATTTTGCATGTTCGCAAGTGGTTGAAACGCAGGATTTGGGCAGCCTCCTCCTGGGCCGCCGAGGCTCCCCAAGGCCTGGGAGCGGATGAGCAGCCGTCGCCTCTCGCCGCGCGCTGACGGAGCGCGTGAGTCACGGTTCATTCCGGGAGCGCGCAGGCAGAAAGGAGAAAAAGAATGAGTAATCATTTTGTTTGACTTTCAATAAGTATGAAGTATTCCGTGGGAGCCAAAAAAATCTTGGAAAAGCAGAAGGTCATTCTTAAATTTCTGCTCATAATAGCAGCCTTGTCACTTCGCAGCGCTCCTCTCTGAGAGCGGGGAGCTGGGTCGCCTCGCGGGGCGTTTCGCTCCCGGGTGCAGGAGCTGAGCAGAGGGAGAGCACTTTCCGCAGGGTTTAAACTGGTAATTAAAAATTAAATAACTGTAATTATCCGCTGCTGTTTTAATAAGCGCAATTTGTCTTTGAAGCAAGCACCCGGTGAGAAAAGGTCTACCCCTTGCTCCAACAATACGATTATACCAGGAGTGAAAGTATCACCAAGTTTTACACGTTGTCAGCAAGGTACCTTTCGGTGGCCAGTTCGTGTTTTAATTTCTTACCATTTTGGTTGCTGAAACCTTTATGGCTGCAAATACTGATTGCCTGGCGCTGGCAAGCAGGAAAAGAATGCTGTTTGGGGAAAAACACTCTTCCCTGCCTCCCTGCCCCCAGCCCCGCTTGGAAATGACAGGGTTGGCCCTGTGGGATTTTTTTTTGTTGTTGCCTTTTTTTTTTTTTTTTCCTAAGGAGAAATTTTCTGATTAGAAAATTGCCATTGTCTTGGAGATTTGAATCCTTAAAGTAGAAGTGTGATTTAAAAAAAAAAACAGAGTTCTTATAATGGCTTATATTTTTTCTGGGTTAACTGATTTTTTTTCACTTAAAATTTTTCTTTTCAATTGGAAAAATACTTTAAATTATAGCCATTAAAAAAAAAAGTTTCTAGCAAGGAAAAATAATGCAGAAAATCTGTAATCCAGACAAGCATCTACATTTTATTCGCTCTGTGCTGCTGAAATTTAGAATCCCTTCCCATTTACAGTTTACTTTTCACAGAACATTATTAACTTTTTGGCTTCATACATGATCTTCTGTCAGATGCTTTTGATTTGTAATTTAGCAAAGTATAATAAACAGTGCAAAAGTCATGAATTTTCCTCTGCATCCTGAGCTCTGTGGTAGGGAAAATGTGATAAAATGTGTACCTTAAGTCTTGTTTGATGATCTCTCAAAGCAAGTTTGCCTTCTGGAAATAATTTCTGGGGTTGAAGAGCATGGTATTAACAGATTTAATGTGGCTATTCAATGGATTGGTGGAGTACTATGTGAGGTTTAACAAAATGAGAGAGACAAATTGAACATCAACAAAACCTACATCTGTGAGGAATTATAAATTTAATTAGAAAAAAGGCAAACTTAAAAGACCTCATTAACTAATCAGAATTTGATGTTACTGATTTAAGAATCTTACAGGGATGAATTTTAAGTAGTTTTGCTGTCATTGTACCTTTTTTTTTTTTCCTCCTGTTCATCCACTACCTACTGCCAGTATCTGCTGACCATATTAAGGAGAAAGATGTGAACGTTGCTTGAAGCAGTCAAATTACGCAAGGTCCTGTTTCTGATGTATTAAGGAGAATGTGTACAACTCCTATCATTTTTTAGTTTAAGCAGAGCGCAGTGGATCAAGTGTGAGTGATAGCCACTTTTCTTTCTTTTTTTTCTTTTTGAATTTTGTTTCATGTGCTCCTTTGCCTAGATGGGTAGGGCCACTGCTTTTTTTCCCCCACTTTTTGTTTGATATGCGAGTTATGCTGCAGAATTCCAGTTATCCAGAAATCTGTTGGCAAAATAGGGGAGTGTAGGAGAACAAGCTCACGCCACCCAGAAATGTTTTTATTCTATGAACTAGTGGTCATAAGTGTGGTTCCTTACCACGTTGTAATTTTGTACTACACATAAAAAACTGAAAGCATGTGAAGTGTAGCATTTTGTAAACTGTAACTAATTTCACTCACATCTGTGTCTAATTGTTGTCTGCATTCGCATTCTTGAGAGTAGATTTATTTTTCCTGGACCACTATGTGGATTCAGCTGACCAGCCTAAGTGAGGATTAGTTGTTTTAAAGTTATTTTGATTAAAGAGTCATTTTTAAATATGGTAACGTGCAACACATGGTTTAAATAATCCTTGAGACACAAAGGAGTATATCTAAAGTATGTCTAATGAAAATGAAGATTGTGGATATGAACTTTCACAAATCGCAGAGTGTAAAAGGACATATAAGGTATATATTTAATTCACTCGGAATGAGCTGGATTTTCTTCTGCCCTCTCCCATGAATCCTTAAGTTGAATCTCCGTCACTGTACACACAAACACATATACACGCACGCGTGCACATGCACATACATAAATATATAGAGAGTAATTACTTTTTTAAGTTTCAATAGATAAAATACTGAGGAGTTAATGTATTTTAGAACTTGGTCAAGTGTGAATAATACTAAAGGATACTTTGGAAAATATCAATTAATTAATAAATAGAGTTGAAAAAAGGAAGCTTTTTCCAGGATAAGAGAGGTGTTTTGAATAATCCTGCGCAAGGGGGAGTGAAGATAGCTTTGTAAGCAAACTTAGTTCTCACCTATAATTTTTTCCAGGTGTTTAGAAGTAACAGCAGAAACATATCCTAAGGCACTCTGTTGCAGTTTCTGGGGTAAAGAATTGAAAAAAAAAAAATTACATCTGATTTTTTTTTTTAAACAAAGTGCACAGTTCTGAGCATATCTGCTCCTCTGCTTTTATTTGGCGTGCTGTGACACACCGAAAAGCGCGTCGCGCGGACTTCAAGTACCCCCTTGTAAAAAGATTGATGTTTTTCCGCGTGCGTCGGTGCAGGCTCCTTGACATCATCGGTGGCGTTACGCACCGCCCGGCTTCCCCAGCCGCTGTTTACCCTGGCTGGCAGTAACTCTGCTCGCGATTAAAAATAACAGAGAAAAACTACGGGCACATAAGTGAGATTCGCTCGGATGGCTTTTATGGCACTTAAAACGCCTCGTTGTCTCCCTTGTCTTTTGCCCTGTGATCATTCGGAAGATGTTGGTTCGGGTTAAATGGAAGCGCACTTGAAAGACTCTCTGTGTGGACATTAAGGCTATATATATATATGTGTGTGTGTATATATATGTATATATTTACACACATACGGTTTCTAAGGGATGCTTGCGCATGCTTTTTAAACCCCTAGCGTCTCTTCACCTGAACTTTGCCACCTGCCACGAGGCCCTGCGGGCCGCGGGCAGGAGTCACCGCCCGCGCAAGGCTTTGCGGAAGGACAGCAGGGTCTGTCTCCCACCTGAGCCCCAAAAGGAGGCGTTTTATCCCAAAGCAGGGAGCTGCTGCTGGCTTTCCCCGGGGAAGCAAGTGAGCGCGGTGGCTTCTCCTGCCCTGCGGACCCTGCAGCCACTATATCCAGACCCTCGCCAGCGAGCGGGGTTTCGGCGAGGCGCGTGGGTGCCCTTGGCTTTAACACCCCCGCGCGGGGCGAGCGCGCCGGATGGGCTCCCGTGGGAAGGCGGCAGCAGGTAGCCCCCCAAAACACCTCCCGGGGGCCCTGGGGCCACCGCGGCGTCGGCGCGGGGCTGGCGCGGGGGCGGAGGGAGCCCCTGGGCAGCTGTCACGGGCCCTGATGAATCACTGCCCCCGTCATTTGGCCGCCGTCTCGCGGCCTCCGCGGGGAGCAGAGCAGAGCAGAGGAGGGAGAGCGACCTGCCGAGGGGAGCGCGCCGCGGCCCGCCGCGCGCTCGCACACAATATGCCTTTCAGGGCCGCCCGGCCCTCCTCCTCCTCCTCTTCCTCGGGGTTTAAAGGCCCGGGTTGTCGCCCGCGGTGACGACGCTCGGTGCAGGCGGAGGCTGCGCGCCGGGGCGCAGTAACGGACGCGTCTGTTCGCTTCCCCCCTTGCAGGTGCAAACGTCCCAGGCCGGCTCCAATGTTGCTGTTTCCTCAAGCTGCAGGTAAGGAGACTCTGGAAAACCGCTCTCTCTTCCTTCTTTTTGTTTTTCCTGCGAGTTTTTCCTTTTGCACTCAGGTGAGGGACTGATGTTTATTGTTGCTTCCCACGTCAAGCTTGTAAATCCAGAGCTGCGTATGTGAATGCGGGCAGCAAACTCTGTAGACTGTGGACACGTTTGCCTTTTCACCAGTATTTTACTTCCAAGGAAGCGACTGACTTTCTTTTAATTCATTGTGGAGTCGTGCTTTTTATTTCACGTGTAGGTCAGTTTTAAGAGCTCTAAAATTAAGGATTTGTGTTTAGAGTTCACACTAAAAATCTCCATTTAAGGTGAGAACTGCATGGTTGAAGTAACACCTACACTTGAGGATATTTAAACCATTACCGTGGAAAGAATTTTTATAAATTTTAATAAGTCTTTAAACGAGCCTAGCCATTTCATTTAAATAGAAAAATTACTGGTTCGGATGCCTTGGAGGCACCATAACCTATGAAATTTCTACTGGGAGCAATTACTTAGCATAAGTACATCAAATAACATTATCAGATGGTTTAGGTATGGAAAGACAGAAGTATAGGGCACCGTGCTTATAGTCTTCCCAGACATAAACCAAGAGGTATGTCATGGTGGTGATGGCCGTGGGCCTTTTATGCAAGGCTATTAAAAATGTGAATCGGAAATATTCAGCTGCCCGCGTGCTGTGTAACTGCTCGACGTTTGCGCCGGATCTGAATCGCTCTCGCATTATTTTGTCTAAATGACAGCTGAGATAGGGCAGAGTGCTAAGGCAGACTAACACCTATATGGATTCACTGTATGTTGGACATATCCCTTTTCAACCGGGCACGCTTTATGTAATCCACAAAGCAAACAAGCGAGCAGACATAATAATGTTTTAATGCTGCATTTGTTTCAGCGGAAACAGAGGAACAATTAAGTAGTTTGCCAGAGTAAACACATACATCAGGAATATCTCATTCCCTGTCACTAGACGATAGGTTTCCACTATTGCTTCGAGTGTTTTATTTGGTTTGGAGGCCCATTATATTGCCACTGAGCGGTAAATCATGAAAAAGCCCTGTGCTAATTTCTTTTTAAGAGAATGTATTTCTTCATATATTGGCGAGTCTTGTCTTTGCACACACTTTAAAATATCTGGTGACACGAACGTCTAAAGCTCAATATTCTATCCAGATTTCCTTCTGTTAGAAGATGCAAAAATAGTCACGACAGCTGGTCAATATTTGCGTATATGGAGCAACCACACAAGGATTAACAAGAGAAAAGATCCTGTTGGGAGAAGCAGTTCATTTTGTACTAAGTGATTTTAGGGTATTTGTTAATAATGAGCAGCATTTCTTCCAGGCAATTCCTCTCTAATTCATGTTGAATATGTCATTAAAAGTGGTTGCCTCTTGTTTTCAGGTCTATGGAAATGCAGGATCTAGCCAGCCCTCATAGCCGACTAAGTGGTAGTAGTGAATCCCCCAATGGTCCAAAGCTTGATAACTCTCATCTAAATAATAATTCCATGACACCCAATGGCACAGAAGGTGAGCTATTTTTTTTCAGTTCATTCATTGAGTGTTTTTCTTTCTCCTTATTCCTTCAATGTTCCTATATTCAGTAAGCTAGAGAGAAAAAATTGTGTTACATGTTTGTGTACTATGATGTATAGAAGTTATGTTCAATGTTTCACAGTAGTTACTATAATCAACTTTCAGCAGCAGCTCCTCTTCCAGGTTTATGTTGTTTTCATGTAGCTTGATTGCATTGAGTAGGTAGTATGTGCAACACTTAAAAATCCTTCTAGAAAAAAAAACCAAAAAGATATTTTAGCCATGAGAAAAATGGAAGTGTCTGCAACTATCTTTTCTATAAAGTACAATCTTACTTTCTTTTTTACTCTTTCAGTATCCCTTTATGTTTGTATTTCTTACAAGCTCCCAAGGCTCTGAAAGCTTTGTCAAGTCGCCTAATAAAACTGAGTGTTGAAATTTCCTAGGGCTAGCTTGCTGCTCTGATGGAGTGGCCAAAATTCAAACAGGTGTAGTAATTCAATGGGGTAAACTGATACCTATTTTTCAAGAAACAGGCAGCCAGTTGATAAGTTATGTTTGTTCTCAGTAGAATACTAACAGCAGAACAACTTTTCTAGTTTGCCAGTAATGACATATAATGAAATACAGAAGGATTTATATAATAAGCACTGAAGAATACTCTTTCGAGTAACATTGCTCTGGCAGTAGTAGGAAAGATCATATATGTTTTTTGGCTAGCTGTATAGAGAGAGACTTTAAAGAAGCATGAGTCTAATTATTAGTAATGCATTAAATACAACTTTTTGATATAAATGTATAGTTAAGCAATTATTGTAGCAAATATATGTCTTCTTTTTTTCTTTTTTTCTTATTTTCTATAAACTGGATTGTGTTAGTGCTGTCAGGCTGTTTAGGATTTTGGACATGCATTGCATTCTTCCAGGAAAGGCACATGTCAGTCAAACAGATGTCCTTCCCCCTCAATTCCCCAAACATCTCTGTTATTTGTTCTAATTGGAGTCCTCTGTAACTGGGAGGGCTTATGGGTTATCAGATTAACAGGCTTTTGTGCCAGAGTTGTGTATAACTTACTTCTACTGTTGCTGTAAAAGTATTGTTGCAAGTCCAAAATTTAAGCAATTTGGAAAAAAAAGAACGCTTAATGTGTTAATGTAATTTAAGCAGAAAAGTATTTCATTTCAATAGATGAGTCTTCCTTTATGATATTGAGCGTTTTATTATATTTTTATTTAATAGTTTCAGGTATGTACTGATTTTGGTACAGGACAAAATTATTTGACCCTTTTGAATCAAAATCCTTCTTCAAACCTATGGGTTTTGCTGTAAATTCTAATAGTTTTTTACCTTGTGTGTAACTCGAATGTCTTTTAGTAGCTCCGAAATGGGAAGTGTTCCTTGAAACGCTGAAAGACATTCACCATCTGTCTACTCTTTTTGTTCCGCATAGTTGTTGTGTGCAGACAAACGCTCTGAACGTTGGTTTCTTAATATTACTTTGTCAAGAAATTAGTTTTATATTGTATCTATTCATGCACAGCTCTCATGTAGCAAGTAATTCTGGAAGTAGTATCACTGTTTGTCAATCCGAGTTTATTGACAAATGCAAATTATTTCTCTGACATGAGAATTTTGACGTTCAAGTTTATTCATTTGGGGCAAATTCTCCCCTAAAAATATAACTTGAAATACCCGTTTACCATCAGAGATGACGCCAAAGTTTTCTTTTGTTTGCAATTTCCCCCCAGGTGACATGATTCTCCTCAGCACCGCAGACTGGTTACTAAGTACTAGCACACAAACCGCGGCAGGTTTGTGGAGCTGTGGTGAACACACCAGCAGTGTGCTGTTAGCATGCATTTTAAGATGGTGCCCAAAAAGAGTCCTCAGGAGTAACTCATGCTTGATGAATCTGGTCTAAACTTTTTAATGTTATAATTCCTGTCTCTGGTTGCTCTCAAGTGGCAAATAATGAAAAAAAAAAATAAAAGAAAGAAATATTTTAGAATCATTTATTTCTGAACTAAATGTGTGCTAAGAGTCACATTTTGCAAGCTAAATAGATGCTTAAGAATCCGTAGGTGGAATTTTGCTGTTAATCTGTTTTATCTTGAGAAAATGTTTGGTTTGGGTTCTTCTAGCTGCTAAACAAGCCTAAGAAAAATACAGAGTGAATGTAGTGAGGCTTTCATTTTTAATGAAGGGTGAAGTTAAATTTTTTCTTTTCCTGAATTTCTTGGAGCAGAATCTCACTGAAGTGAAAATGACAGATTATAAGGATGCACATGTGTGGGGTTGCCAAACACCTTCCTTAAAATGCTCCAGTGTGGTTTGCTTGTTTGTTGCACGTGAAATGGAAATGTGTGTTGCCGAACATTCACATGTTAAATAGACTACGGGAAGCTGACTTCTAACTGATGATGCACTCATCCTTGCTGATAGAAAAGCGCCCTCCTCTTTTGGCATGAGGGCTGTCATGTGAATGAGAAATGGGGCCTTCAGGTACATACGTATTTGCATGTTATAAATGTGTTGTAAAGATATGTTAAATTTGATTTGACTCTGGGTGTGATTTAGGCAGCTTTCCATACCCCAAAGTGAAGAATATGTTCACAAGATTAGGAAAAAATAAAAAAGAAAAAGGAAAAATAGAAAAGAAAAGAAAGAAAGAAAAAGAAAAAATCTGTCCCGAAGTAAAATGGCCCTGTTTCAAACAAATGTTCATTGATTCCTCTAAGGCACATTTTCAGACTTGTCTCTTATTGATGTTGTTCTACAAGAGGATGTGGTTGGAAGATAGCTCGCTGTTACTAGCTGAATTTTTAAACTTCACACTTAGTGGTAAATTTTCAAAGGACTGAATGGGCGTTTAGTTGTGTGATTGAATCTTAGATAAATCCCTGCATGCAGCTTTTTTGTAACTCTTTGTGTGAGCTTTTATGTAACTCTGAGATGCTTAATTTCTCATCAGTAGAACAAAATCATTATAGTGTAAAACTGACCAAATACTGATGTCCATGGCCTGCCTCTGGAGAAATTCTTCTTTTTCTTCTTTAATCATATTTATTTTAAGGCTATTGCTGTTTATTTACTTTCTTCTATCTAAAAAATTCTAAACAAATTGGTTGACTAATTCTTGTGTTGGACAGCAGTTCTGTGAGCTTCTCCTGGAGTATAGCTAGTTCTCTAAACCAAAACTTCCTTTAAGCTTGTCTCAAGTTGTGAGAACAGCTGCAAGTATCTACATGGTGAGGGGAAAATAAAATTTCATTATTATTTGGGGTGAAAAAAAAACATAAATAATATTAGGAAAATACTAATAGTAAGAAATCCCTTTGCTGGTGTTTGTTTTTTTCCTCCTTTGCTCTGGGCCAGTAAAGCAGTGTGGTCCTCAACCCAGTTTTGGGGAAATTACAGGAAAATTTTTGATCTTGTTCAGTCAGGAATTTCCCAGGTACAAATGTAGAAGAGAAACAAAAATAAAGTTAGGCTAAAAATACTCTGAAAAAAAAAAAGACAATCTTGTCATATCAATAGGGATACGATGGTCTACTCTAAATAATGCAGGATTTGAACGTTTCATGATCATTTAAACATTTGAACATTTAAAGTATTTTGAAAAAAAGAAATGTCTTCTGTCTTAGTGAATATCAGACACTGTGGAGTCCTTTAAAATTTGGCCCTGTGTGGTTTACCTAGGAAAATCTGTAACTAAGGAGAAAACACCTTATAATTTTAAAAGCCATGCCTTATCTCTAAAATCACTTTGTCAGCAAGTTGCTGTGGGGAGTTGATACAGAATGACTTAAAGAATCAATAACCGAATTGCCGCTTACTAATTTTCATCAGACAGCTACAGGCTGTTCCAACAGGATCAACTTTGAAGGGGAAAGGCTGGGAATAGTTAAAAAATTGTAATGACGTGTAAAGCTGTTTTCCACAGAGGCAAGCTGGATGCTTTCTACTTAGAATGATCTTTTATCTTAAGAACGTGAATCAATTTTCCTGGCTTCCATGTAGAGGCCTCCGACTCATGATTATGGTGGTTTAGGCAACCATCATGGAAAAGAAGAAATGAAGACTGGGAAAAGACCCAGTGGTTTTCCAAGCAACTACACTAAATTTGTATTAGGAGTATGGAGATTCTTCAACCCTTATTTTTGAGTGTACAAAAGGAAGAAAAGACATTTTCATATCAAATGGAAAGGGAAAATGAACAACAAATTGAAGCTCAGATTTTCAAAGATAAATAGGGAGGGAGGCTTCAAAGGCAGTTGGACATCAAAATTCCTTTGGAAAGAAAAAAAAAAGTTCCCGCTCTTAAAGTACCTGCTGCAACATGAGAATGAGATCCCACACAAAGGCACTCAGAGCTCCCCACCAGGTGACTACCAGGCAGGTGGCCATTAGAAAGGTTGCCTTAAGTCTGGTGAATGTAAATTCGTCCTCAGGGTTCAAAAGGCAGCCCTGTGCAGTAGGTTTGCTGTCCACTGGTAATATTATAGGGTGGAGAGACACTTACATTAGGCATTGTCTGAGGACTTGCAAAAAAGAAAAGTTCCTACCTGCCTTTTCCCAGAAACCTTTAAAAGAGGTCTTTGAATTTGAAGGCTTCAGAGGCAAATCTCTTTTCAGTAGACCACCATTTGCCTGCTGTGCCTGTGATCTATCAGCAGTGAAGTTACGTAGATGCCTCTGGTGAGCAACAAGGTCTGTCAGGTTGGGCCTGCTGCAACATTTAAGAGCTGCAACTACAGAGGTCCATCTGCATTTGAAAATTTTCAAAAAACTCTTTAAGTTTGTCTGTTCCTTTAATGAAAGATGAAAATAACGTTACAATAATGCCTGTAGAATGTGTTTACATATACATACACAAAAGATGCTTCAAAGTCGATAGCATATTCAAAACAAAAGCGTTTGTCTAAAAAGGAAGCTATATTTTACAGCATTTTCAAGAAACAGCCAAAAAAAATCTGTTTTCTTCCTCAAAACTTTCCAAGCCATGTACTCGTCCTAATTTTTCATATCTAATCACTTCACCTCATTCCTCAGTTACTCACTATCGAGCCAGCTATAGCACCTTCCTTTGTTTTGTAATTGATGTTATTTTTGGATTTTTGCTTTCTGAGGTGTTACACTCCTTATTAAATGTGTAATTTCCAAGAGACTGTTTCTGAAAAGGAGTATAATAAGCTAGTGGAATTAAATATTGACATGTCAAGAGTGTATGAGCTGATTGTCACTGTGGCATATGTTGATTACGTGTTTGTGTGGATTTCTGCAAGTAAAAAGACACTGAGTTGTCTTTTATTAGTCTTTTATTATTGCAGTCAACCCTGTGCATTGATAATGAATAGTTCTTCCTTTTTTTTACAATTAGTAATTATAATTTTTGATATTTTAAGGTGCAAATTGTGGGAGCTGACGCCAATCAGATAAAATGATCCTCTTTTAGGAGTCTCTTTCAGGAGACTGTTGGCATCTTTTAACGGCTCGTGTCTGGCGTTTCTCCCAATTGTGTATGTTCAAATGCTAGACCTGTGTTTATGAGGAAAGACTTGACGGTGTGAGAATTTTATTTGATGCACCTCCACATTTAGACAGCTTGAAATAAATAAAGCCCTGTGGAGATGAAACTAATATTTGCATTTAGGGGAGGTGTTGGTGTCAGGAACTATTGATGTGGGAGCCCTGGAAGAGCACAAGAGGCTCTTGTGTGGCAAGAGGCAAAGACTGCAAGCGGTCCCCATCCAAGCAGCCCTGCAAAAGCAACCTGGGGGCTTGTATGGGCTAGTCTCTGACCTGGTGCCACTTCTGGAGACTGGAAAGCAGATACTCATCACTCCATCTGTCTATGCGAAGGCAAGGGGGAGACTCGGACTGCCTTTCTCTTCCCTGCTCTTTACCTTTTTCCTGCTGTATTACATTGGCTTCCTTCCAGACTGTCTTATCTGTGCTTTTGTTCTGCTTCCCCGGGAGTCCTTCCGCCTATTTGGAGCACATGTAGCATAATGCTCTATTATTCCCCTTTCAGAGCCTTCTGGCCAATGGAATAACTCGTGTGTTGCCTCATTTCAGCAACTCTGTTTGCAAAGTCTTGAGTGAGGAGACTGACCTCTAAATATTTGTATATTCCTCACTTTTTCAGCAGCTATGTGCATGTATTTGTGAAAAGAAAAAATCACTATTTTATTTTCCCCCACAGTGTTTCCTTAACAGAAAGGAGAACTTAAAAAAAAAAAAGCCAGTAGCAATACTGATTCCCAGAGCCTTTCGAGAGAAAAAAAATACTCCAAAAAAAATACTTAAGAAACAAGCATCTTGGAAACATCATTTTTTTTTAATATCAGCCCTTTTCACAGGTTTCTCAGAGCATTTTGTTTGCAGCAGGTACTGTTCCCAGCAGTGGGCAGAGCAGAGAGGTATGAGGCACTTGCCCAGGGTTCATGAGGTCCCCAAGCCCTGCTTAGGGCTCCGTGAAGGCCACCAGGAACCCCATGAGGACCTTCCCTGCATAATCAAGAACTGTGCCTGCCCCATGGGCCTCTCCAGCCTGCCTAGGCTCTGCGTAATGCATGATCTGCACATGTGCAGTTGTAGGGGTAGGTGGGTCATCCTCCACCGCAGAAGATGGAAACATCGTAAGCATGGCCATTAATGCAGAACAGAAGGAAATTCAGCCCCCTCTCTCTGTGTGTACTGGTTGGAACTTCAGGGAACAGGCAAAAGACATCCAAGTGCAGGCTAAAAACTCCCACCTTAATAGGTAGTAGAGTGATGGCTTCTTCAGGGCCCTGTGACCTTGCAGACATTGTGGTACTTCCATTTGGATCCTACGGGTTTCCGAGGGAATTTGCTTATCATAAGCAAATCAAAAAAGATAATACTTCAGGGTTAGCCAGATCACCCGAACTTGGCCAGTGAGTGCTGAAACCAGGCAAGCAGTACCCGTGCCACACTGCCTGGCTGGGCAGACCGGGAGTTTCCCGCTGCTGCTGCAGGGAGGGGACAGCCTGCTGATGCTGTCCCTCCTCAGGGTCAACCTGGCTCCAGCTCCATCAGCCCGGCAGTTCAAAGCCTGGGTAAGAGTTGTGAAAGGTCTTACGCACTTTGTCATCCTACTTCTGCTCTTTGTACCTCAGTGATGCGTCTTGTACACCAAAATGATAGAGCAGGCTTGAATTCCCCTTGAGGTCCTCTCTTCACTGCTTGAAGACCTCTCAGGCTGCTGCAAGATAGCTGAAGTGACCCCCTCTTTGCCATTAATAGCTGTGGTAGGTAACGCGTGTGCTCCCTGTGGAGCAAACTACTGCCCATCCATGTGCAGAAGGAGTTTCTGTGGTCAGTTGCACAATAGAGGAGCTAAGAAGAAAAAGATAAAATAAAAATATATACCATAACTCTCCTAAAAGGGTTGTTTATGGATATATGCAGTCTTCATTTGGGCAATTCTTTGATATAAATTGACATGAGAATATCAAGGGTTAAGAATGCTATGTTGATTCAGATATTCTGATTTCCTAGACAGAGTGAATGAAGCTTTTTTATCTTACGACTGTTCTTATCAGATAAATATTGAGACTTAAAATTTGATTAGCAGCTACAAATATTATCAAATCTTGCTTGCACTCAGTTTGGGTTTTGGATTTTCTTTCCGATTTTGTATTGATGTGGTGGTACCATTTCTTTGTAAATTCAAGAATTTTTGCTCGCAGATGAGCAGGAAGAATTAAGTTAAGGCTCTTTCAGTTACAGTGCACAGTACAAGAGGAAAATGAGGTTTGCAGGGGAAAAGCATGTGCAATGAAAGCTAGGGGCTAGCGGTAGCCAGAATACTACAGGATTTGTGGAGACTTCTCACATCAGAGGAAGATTGAGCAGGATATAGTCTGGGCTTGAACTAGAATGTGTTTCTTTGGGTGGGGACTTTCTTTGAAAACTGAACGTAAATTTAGTCTGGAAATTACCTTGCAGTAATTACCCCCTGGTAATTCCCAGACAAATGAGACTCAGGAAGAATCTTCTGGTCGGAGAAGCAGGAGCAAGTAAGTTTATCTGGCTTCATGGCCTAGAGTTGACCATTTGATTGTGACAACAGGAGAGGATGCTGCCCTCAATAGGAATTAGTGTAATATAATAGCAAATATTTATTAAAATATTGAAAGAGTCAGCTCAAATTTCAAATTTGAACAAAATATTTGAAAGCCTCCTCTGCTTAGAAATCAAAATTTTTGTACCTTTGTTAGTGGTCAATGATTATTTTTGAACTTCATGTGAGATTTGGGCTTCTGTTGGATACCAAAAGGGCATAGTATTAAGCAAAATAGTGTATAATTAGTAATCAATGCAAGAAATACTTGGTCAAAATATACCAAACTTGTGAAAAGGTGAAAGGCTGTGTTAACTACTGTGCAGTTATTAATGTTGTTTGAAGATTGAGAATTTGTGAGCATTACCAAATTTTCTATTTTTAAACAGTAATAGGTTTAAATTCTGCACTTGCTTAATGCCAACACCAGAAAAGGGGGAGAAAGTGAGAGAGATACTGAAGATATCTTTACCTTTACTAAAGGTAAAGATTTTTTTCAGATAAAACCGAAAATAAGGTAGAGCCATGATTAATGGATAAACTCTGCACACTGTAGGAAATGCAAAATTTGGGGGTCTTTTAAAATATAAATTGCAACTGTATGATTTAAAAATAGATCAACCTGTCTAAGTATGGTAATTTTTTTCGCTAAAAAAAGAAAGAGGAAGATCCTTTGTAACATCAAAGGAATCTAAGTGAGGAATATAAAGTGGATATGTTTTGTGTAGCTTTAATGATACTGTTAAACTCTAGACATGTCTATGTCTAGACATATCTGTACTAATCTTTTTTTTTTCACTGAATGTAAACAACACAGGAATAACATCCTAGGAGAGTATTAAAACTGCTCAAAACTTTTGATTTTTAGTTCAACTATATTAAAGCAATGCTTCTCACACAATATATCACCTTGAGGCAAAGCAAATTAGGGCCAAAGATTTGTATTTAGAAGCATGTGTATAAATTAATCGCTTCATTTATTTTGTTGAGACCTTTGTGCCCCATGAATACTGAGAGCCGTCAGCCAGGACGGATTTCATTTTGCTCACTTACTTATTCATATAACGCAACCACATGAGTTTGTGGGTTCTGATATCAAGCACTCTCTCCTAGTGGAGTTCAGAAACTAATTTGTAATTCATCACTAACCACCTCTTGCAATATTGCTGACAAAACACGACACACGGTGCTTACATTCTAAAAGTGTCTTAAGACGAAGCATTTTGACAACCAATTTAGAGCTCGATCAGCAGTTATGCTATCTCAGAATTTTTGTGCTTCATTTTCCATCTCTTATAGATTGATTATCTGCTAGTCCTATTTTTTCTTTATTATTCTGTTGTGTCATTTTCTTATACAGTCTCTTTTTAATTCTTGTTTTTAAAACTTCATCAATAAATAGGAAGAGAAGAATAATAGGGAAAAATATCTTTCTGGTGACAGAGATATTTAATTCTCTCAGTCAAATCTAAATTAGTATATCTTGATAAGTGTTTAGTTTTTGTAGCAGATGAGGAATCCATCAGATTTCTTCTTGGAGTTCTTGTTGATACTCTGTTTTCTTACAGAGTCATTCACTAGCACTAAAACTTAGCAGCATATTGATAAAACAAAGTCTCTCTCTGATGTGAGCCTAATAATGTTTTGCTAAGTTCTACTCTGGTAATGGAAGAGCAGAAACGGGAACTCTTTTGCTTTGCTCTCTTTGACATCTGGAAAACTTGCAACATTTTCTTTATAGAAGTGGCACAGACTTCCCAGTGTCCAATTGTGAAAGCTTAGAACGGGTTGCAGGAATATTACTGCCCTGAAAAAAGAGACTGAGCCACCATCCGGAGCGTGTTTACGGAGCGTGTTACTAGGCCCTGGGGAAGAGACACAACATGTAAAAAGGGAGGTTGGGATCTGTACTTGCTGCACACAACGTGATCCGGGACCTTCCAAAACTTTGCTTGCATGGACAGCTCCATATTTTCACATGATACATACGGATTGCTGAAGACTTGCCACAGTAGCAGCTCCTTTCACAGCTCTCTTTCCCTATGGTTCTAGGCAAAAATCTGCTGCTGGAGGCCAGTTTTGTCCAGGGCAAATGACAGATCTCCATCTACAGTGAGAATCCACGTGGTGGAGTTTTTCTGATGGGGAAAACCATGGCTGTTTCTTCTTAGTTCTCCCTTTAGCAAGCTTTCATCCTTTTGAAATATTTTTAGGCTGCAGGCAGAAGGAAATACATAGCTGTTTTCTGGCATTTTGATTAAAGTGCTTGGGGAATGGAGGGTTTTCCAGTCTCTATCCATCTTTATTAAATTCTCAACTAGCTGCAGAACAAAGGTCTGTTAAGGTCATGGTCATTTCTAAAGAAGGAATGATAGGACTTGTTTATTCTGACCTTACTAACGTGTATCCAAATCAGGAACAACATGGGCAGCCTTTATTATCCTATTTTTCATATATTCAGGAAATACGAATTGAGAGAGGAGGAGGACTGAAGCAGCTGTTATCAAAAATTTAGTGAGCACATTAATCAGCAAATAGAATTGATTTCCATGAAGAAGAACGTGCAGTGTATTCCATATACTTTTTCCTATATCCTAAGAAGCAGTGTGTTAAGTAAACAGATTCAATTCTAGTCATTCTTATACTAAAATACTACTCATGAGTCCTTTCATTCTGATTAGATTGCTCCCCAACTTGTATCTTTCACAAAGAGGTCTGAGATCCAGACCAGGGGCGAATGGTACTAAGTCTCTGTGTTGTGGGAAGTGTCTTAGCCTAGTCCAAAGGCTGCAAGTTACAGTGACCCAAAAGAATAGTATTTTATTTTACAAGGAATAAAAGAATTATTTCCGTAAGACAGAACAAGGAAAGAGTTGGGAGAAGGCACATACTGAAATCTTCCTTCCTGTGAACCTTTACCCCAAATTGGGTTGATCTTTCTTCTCTTTTTTTCTTTTCCCCCTCAGTTGTCAGCTATAGAGAAAAACATCCTTTCTTGACATTCCCAAAGGTATAATTGCATTAAGGAAGTTAGGCTAGGAAGACTTGCAGAGTTTTGGGAAAGCTGGAGCAATTTTTGAAACTGGCGTGATTTAGAGTCTCATTGCAAAATGCAGTGGTGAAAAACTTTTAAGAAAAAGCAGAAGATAATGTAGGTATAACTCCGGATCTCTGCATGTAATGTAGAACATTTGTAAAAATCTGGCAGTTTCCTGAAAATGACTTGGACTGGACATTGAATTTTTTTTTTTTAAATCTGTGCATTAGACTTTACATATTTAGTAATGAAATGGCTATCCAGACAGCCTTGTGTTCCTAAGCAATAGGTTTGGATCAGAGTTGTAGTTCTGACTGTGCTGTCTTAAAGGCAATCTCCTGACCAGGAGTGCAGCCAATGTGCTCCAGCTGCTGTGGGCACTGTGTCCTCAGGATGAGGTTAAACCTTGTATGAAGTAACAACCCCCCTAAAACACCCAGCTGTGGCTACTGGACCCTCTGCACCGACTGCTTCTCTCTCTCAATCTCTTCCCATTGGGCTCCACTTCTTTCTGAATTCTGCGTGGAGCTACTACTGATCTGAGTTAGCCAGTGCAGACAAAACATCCTGCGTGAGAATCAAATGGAAATAGACGGTGATTAGTAAAATCTTGAGAGGCTGCATGCAAATCCCTTGGGTGAGGTCAGGTGAAAGAAATAGTGAGACGTGGAAATAAGGATTTGTACTGGCAAAGAAGAGAAAGGTCCTTCAAAAGGGAAAAGGTCCCATCCACCCTTTGCAAATCTACTGAAAAAGGGTCTATGTTAATGATGGTTGCAATTCCTTTCTATATATTCTTTCAAAGACAGGCACACACACACACTTAGCGTCAAGGTGACACAAAGGCTTTAGGTGTTATATAGGATGTAGTTCACCTTATTTTTCCTGGATTAATTTTCTGTCATCTTATTGAACTGAACTGCCCCACTGAAAGGTCAGATATTCACTGGCTCTGGTGCGTAGGAAGCAGCGACTCCATGTCAACAAGATCCTTCTCGGGATGCAGATCGTAAAACCAGCTCCGTTGCTTTGTGAAACACCATCCTCATGCTTGCTTTTCATATGCTGTAACTCCAAAAGCTGCATGTGTGAGAAGGGAGCTGACACATGGCCGTGCCGCTGCCGCAGCTCGCCAGGAATAGGTGCTGCTTGAATCCGCGCTGGATCAGCCCCATCTCTAGAGAGTGAGGCATTGACATTACTCTGTAGCAACAGAAAATGAAATTTGTTAACCAAAATGAGGGTTTACAAAAAGCCAGTAATTAACAATTAATTAGGATATTGTATGAGCCAGGAGTGAATTTCTCTTACTCTCATCCTTTTTTAGTCTCTGATAGCTGTGTTGCATTGCTACTGGACAGAGAATAAAATACAAAAGCATTTTTTTTAGTAAAATATCTTTCTTCATTCAGTGCTACTGAGTAGGAAGTTGTCCTTTTATTTCTGAGAGGAGAAATCTACTGTGACGAATGTTTTTTTTTTCTTTTACTTCATTTGAAATTTTCATTTTTCCTCTGCAAATTAATTTGGATTGGGACATTTTGACTAGAGCTCTGACAAAACCATTTTCTTTTTTATCTCAAATCATTGTGTTTCAAGCTTGCAAATGTCTCTTTGACCTGATCTAAATGTAGCTCCTTCTTGCTGGGTTTGGAGGCTTAAGAGGAGTCAGGACAGGTGCAGAGAGTTGCATGGGCACTTCTCATTTGTTACAGTGGCTTTTATTCCTTGGGGACAGAAATAACCCTCTTGATCATTTTATATGTATGTGTAAATCGTAGCTGCCAGTATTTTGCATTGTCTGTACACATAAGTACATAAAATGCAAAATAACGCTAACCATGATTTAAACATTTTTGGTAGATGTTGGTTTTATTGAATTTGTGACTGTGAATGTGTGTGCATGCGTGTGCAAGAGTACTAGGTGCATATAGAATATATTTTATTTATATTTCTGTAGTTAAAACAGAACCAATGAGCAGCAGTGAGATTGCTACTACTACTACCACAGACGGGTCTTTAGACAATTTCTCAGGATCAGGTAAGGACAAAACAAAGGTTTTATGCTCAGCAATTTTTCACTTATTATTTTCTTTTCCCATATGGCCTAAACCTGTGCACAAATGTTTGAAAGGTTTGGTGCACTTTGCAGCTTATCCCTATTTGTGCTCATCTTATTCAAGTCAGTAAGTTTCCCCTGAGTGAAAACCGTATAGTATCACTGATGTCCACTGGTGTCTTCATTAAGAGTCTCACCAGGGAGCTGGGGAACAGTCTGGCCCAAAGTAATTACTCTTTTGTTTTCTGTGAGTAAACATATCTGCCCCTGTGGTTTGTGTTGTAATTGAGATGAAAGTCGTCTTCATTTTTTTGTTGTAATTTGTTATTATCAAGATATTTTTGTCAGTCTTTTTCTTTTTTTTCTTTTTTTTCTCCTTACGGGAAGCCAAACATATCTTAGCTGCTAACATTTGTGAGGCAAATACTGTGAGAAAGTCCCAAGATGTTTGCAGACTTTTACATACCTACGATTTAACAGTGGTATTTCTAGCACATCATTTTTATGGCACAAATCAAAATAAAACAGGAATCTAATAGTGGCATTACATTTCCAGAGCAGCAAAATTTGATGTCGCACAAGCAGTAAGGCTGTGAGTAGCCAGCCCTTTCCTGCCCTGCTGATATTCCCCTTTTTCTGTGTATGCAGTTGAGGATGAAAGAGGCAGACTTTAAAGGCAAATGAGTTTTCTAGAATATTTTAAATCTTTAAAAGAAGAGGAAAGCAATAGCGAGGTCTGTGGTGATGTGACTGAATCCTGGGCCATAACATTATATATATATATGCGTCATGTGCCATGAAAAAAGCAGAAGTGTGGAAGAATGAGAGAACAACTCTCTGCTTTAGTCCTCGCTTGCTGAGCGCTCCTGGAGTGCAAAGATGATGGATTTTCCCTGTAGTTGGCCAGGAAAGAGGTAGCTGGTCAAGGGTAATTATCGGAGCCTTGTTTACTTGCAGGTACTTAGCGGTGGGGCCTGTTGTTTCTCCAGCTGTCTGATTTTACAGTAGTCTCCTAACCTGCAAGCAACCCCTTCCTGGCACAGGGCTCCAATACAGGGAGCAGAAGTGGCACCCAAATGGCAATCAGAGTGGGAAATGCTCGCTGTGTAGGGAGTTCCTGCAAATACGGGGAAGATGGGAGCAGAGCACCCATCGTATCTGACCCGAGCACCCCTAAGTGCTGGAGGCTTCCCACAAAATCGCTGTTAGCAGTGGCTGTTTTGGGGAGCCCTCAGCATCTGAATCACAGGAAGGGAAGTTCAATATTTAGCCTTTGTGCACTACTAAGGTCTAAAAGCATTTTAGAAATAAGTAGATAACATGGGGGGGTGGAAGAGAGAAGGAGGTGCAGTATGGTAATCATCATCTTATGTACTATGAAATTATTTCAGAAAGAGGCACGTGCATTGAAGCTGAGCATATGTTTTCAATAGAGGCATGCATAAAGCTCCTTCATAAAATGTAGGTCTTAAAAATTCTAAAAGTTAATAAAATGTTGCACTTGAGGTATCATAATCCTTTGAAAGTATGAAGGAAAATGTTTCCATTAGGAAATAGATTGTTTGCATTGAAAATGTTGTCTGTGTGCAAGCAAAGAATCAACTATTGCTCTGAAGTTGTACAAAAGGGCAATTTAGCATTTGTAATCAAGATTTTAGTGTTAAGCATTCTTGCATAGTTCCTGATAAAATATTATTTTCTACCTCAGGTATCAGTGATATTTGAATTTAATTAAAGTCTTGTTAATATTCTGAAATTCTATTAGGAAAAATAATATTTATCTTTGGTGTGTGTATTTACACTTCTGTGTGCTTTCTTTTCTCCTCGGCGCAGCAATTGGAAGCAGTGGTTTCAGCCCAAGACAAACACACCAGTTCTCCCCACCACAGATTTACCCTTCCAAGTATGATATCTTTTAAAAATAATAATAATAGTAGTAATAATAATAACTGAAATAGGCAGATTTTAACCTCATTTAAAATAATAATTGGGTCCATCTGTTAAGTCATAATTTAAACCACAGCAGCTTCTAGGAAAAAGAAAAAAAAAAGATGTATATTTTTTTAACGCTAAGAATGTATTTGAAAAAAATATTTGGAAAAGTCCTTATTTTACTTATTCCTTTATTATTGGTTTATTATTATTGTTTTGTCTTTGCCTCGCAGTTTCTGTTCTGTAGTGCAGCCTACGGTTGCGCATTAATGAAGTAGCAGAGTTGTAATAATACTAAAAATAAGTGCTGGCCTGTCTCTCTAACGCAGTGCCTGTCCTCTTCTCTGTCGTTTGTGATCAATAGCAGACCATACCCACATATTCTCCCTACCCCCTCTTCGCAAACCATGGCTGCGTATGGGCAGACGCAGTTTACAGCAGGGATGCAGCAAGCTACCGCTTACGCCACCTACCCGCAGCCCGGCCAGCCCTATGGGATCCCCTCGTACGGTAAGAAACCACATCCGTGCCGTGGTGTTTCTGAGGTAAACATTTCTGAGCAGACTGCGTGGCCCTCGCGCCAGCGTTCGGTGGGGCGGCTGCGCTCCCGCGATGGTGGAAAAGCCACGTAGAGCTTTCCCATCGGAGCGAGCGTGGCTGGACGGGGGTGTTGGAGAACGGAGAAGCCACTCGAGGTCTGCTCCGATCTCGCTAAACCGGTGGGTCAAGGAGAGAAATTCGTCAGGCTTTTACCAGGGATGTAACAAAGGCAGCGCTGAAATGGGGAAACAGAGCTCGGGACTTCCATTACACAGGCACAGCTCGTGGTAATCCCCACGGAGCTGTGCTCGCCAGCATCGGGATAGAGTAAGTTGGTAAATAAATTTCGGCTGACCTGGATTGTTATAATGACAAGTGAATCAGTCAAACTACAGTGATTTTGATGAAATGAAGACCTGATTCAAAAGACCCCCCGAAATCTTGCTTGCAGTGCTACAGGACTCCCTGGAGGTGAAAACTGAGGCAAATTGCCACTAAAGCTCCGTTTGTGTGATGAGGAAGATAGTACTAAGTAACAAATCTTTCCCCCAAAATTTAATTTAAAAACAAGCTGCTGTGGGTGAGACCATTTTGCTGCCAGACTGTCTGCTGGCAGACCACATAGCGGTTCAGCAGCGAAGATACATTATTAGAAAATAGGTCTTATATTCCTCTCGGGAAATATACTGAAAATATATGATCCACGTGCTTTTAGCAGCATATTTTGTAAAAGTACATTGAGATAATGTAAGTTTTATACCCAAGGGGACAGAACTCACAGTGTAGGCTTGTGCCCCTTAAAATTATTAAAAAGACTAAGTGCAAGACTGGTGAATCTTTCATCTTAAATCTGCAAGTTGAAATGCACAGGGGCATAAGCATATGTTAAAGCAGATTACTGTGGACGTAGGTAGAATAAATAGGTTATTGTTTTCCCTGACTTTACAAGATAAGTGTTTCATTAGAATTTTGTCAATAATTATGACCCAAAGTAATGTTCTTCCTGTGGTTTCATTCCTGATTACCTAGTGCCAGAAATATGGATACAAACATGAATTGGATGGCTCAGAAAAAAAACAAAATAATATAACATTTTCAAAACTAAGAAGATGGGAGTTCTCTTCCCCCGCCAAAAGAGAGAAAGCTTTTGTTCCCGCTGAGTGCGTGGCTGTATTTTCCTGCTGTCTCAGGTGGTCCCCCAACAGACAATACCTCTCCCTACAATGCTTTTCCTGACACGTCTGCCCTGTGAACACCTCGTGTTCCTGTTTGGCTGTCTGGTGGCTTGGCCAGCACAAACAGTGACTTTTTGTTTTTGCTTGGTTCCTCTGGATGAAATCCTGACCTCACTGAAGTCAACTACAAAACTCCCACTGACTTGAGCAGGGCCTGGATTTCACTGCTTCGGCGAAGCTGTCTTCCTGTCGTCGGGGCTATAATTGAGAGCTGCTTTCCTTGGCAGTTGCTAGCTGGGGGCTAACACGCCTGCCTGCTCTTTTGTTTTGTTTTGTTTTGATTTTTACCGAGCCCATCCCCTGTGCCTAAGATTTTGGATAATTTTTACACTGTAGAGTTCCTTTTGCTGCTGAGCCGAATGGGTCTTTATGCATTTTGGTCTCTTCAGACAGAGCCTCATAACAGGGGCCAAGGGATTTCTTGTTGGTGTACTTTATCATCTAGCAGCAATATTTAAAAGCAAAAAGCATTTAGTAAGTTTTAGGAGTTATCACCATATATATTTTGCACATTTAAGGCACATCATATAATCTGTGTTCCTGAAATAAATTGCTTGGGGAACAGTGGGATGCTCACTTGCACAAAGCAAACGAAGAAGGGAAGCCTTGTTTAGAGCACAAATTCTCCTCTTGGGTCTGTAGCATAGATCTCATGTATCATATGCTTTGCCTCTCTCTTTCCCAGGCAGAAACGTTCCAGCGGGTATAAAGACAGGAGACTTATGTGACAAAAAAAAAGCTTTGAATTGGGATGTGGGGGGGATTCTTGTGCTTTTGTTTCTTGACTCTGGGACTCACTTAAGAGGGAAAACTGTTCTTTAAAGTTCCTTCTTTTCTTTTTCTTTCTTTTTTTTTTTTTTAATGTCACCTATAATTACACATTCACATATGGACCTCCCTCAAGCTGCTCCCTTAGGGAAGGTGCTGTCTTGAATGCACCAGCCTGTCCGTTTCTCCCCACCCACACCTCGACCATGCCGAAGTTCGGAGGGCAGGAAAGGGGGTGGTGGGAATGCCAGGGACAGCTGTGCCTGCCAGGGCGCTCCCAGCGCCACTTCATCGGCAAAGCTGCTGAGAAGGCTGGAGAATTTCCTGACGCTCCTTTCTCCTGCCTGCTCCCGCAGGACCTCGTGAAGGGCTCCTTTACCTGCTGCTTCTCTTCCTAGATACCGGCAGTCCCGTTCGGTTTTCTTACACTGATCCTTCCCGCCTCTTTGTGTGTTTTAGAGCTGGTAGCAAGGAAAGGATGAAGGGATTTAGTGAGTGAAGGCCTTGTAGAGGAGAGCAGGTGAGCAGAGCAGGTCCCTGGAGGGAAGGGCTCCCCAGGGCTTGGAGTTTGGCAGAAGGGCATGTCCATGCCAAGCTGTCTTCACTTGAGTGGCGTCCTCCTGCCGTCACCTCTGATCAGGTCCCATCTGAAACTGAGTGTTGAATCAGTCTGTTAAAGTTGGGCTAGAGGTTTAAAAATTGATTTACTTCAGCTTTCTCTAAGCAATATTTAACCAGCATTTCAGAAGTCCTTAAACAGCCAACAAATGGGAATTGTGGGTACCAAAACATCCATAGCAGGAAGTTCCCATTGGAAAGGAGGTGTCGAATTCATCAGTGTGATTGCTTAATTGCAACATGAAATAGAAGAGGAAAGTAAGCACCAGGGAAAAACAAGCAAACAGGGTTAACCTGGCAGCTAGTGAGCATGGCAGAAGGAATTAAGGATAATTAATGACCCCCATTGGAAAATAATCAAGAAAATACACTGCCATTTGTGCATAGGGAAGAATTGAAGTTTTGCAAACCCAGTATCTTCTAAGCTCTGTCCCACCTTCAAATATCGTAGAACATTGTTAAAAAAAAAATCCAATCAGGAAAGGGACTTAGATCAACAGACATTTTTAAATGAAAGTTACTAAGTCATGCTTAGCTCATTCTGTTCAAATAATGGTGGTTTCTGAACAATGAGGTATCACTGAACGCCACAGTGACACATAAGAGATTTATGTTACTTTTCCATTTCTTTGACTTTAATGTTTTTATATGGCTTAAATGATAGTTCATGTTGGGACATGGATATTAATAAAAGTAGATGACAGAGGCTGAATTGTGTGCATTCCTCAGTATGTCATTTGCTGATATTTACTTGCTTACTCATTTACCAATTTATGCAAAAATCACTCGAGTTGGGAGGCAAGACATTCACTTAATTGGCCTTTGGGTTATTTCATCACTGAATTTGAAAATGAGAAGTTGATGTGTAATGGATTTCCCTGTCAGTGCAGATTAATGAGATTGCTATGTTTTTTCCCAGTTTGGGACATTACTTTAGGAATATTTCATGTCTGTATGTGTTTATTGGTTAAAAGATTGAATGTATTCTATCACTTTTAATTAGCTTTAAAAATCCACATTACTCTTGATGATGAAAGTTCTTTTTATCTGCTTTTAAAGAGGTGTTTAATTCCTTAGAAAGCTATGGAACTTGGAGACATGTAATTTTGATGCAGGAATATTGTACAATGCAAATCTGAGTTATGTCATTAATGGGTAGATGGCAGGAGAGTTTTGGCTATGTTATGCTTCATTAAAATCATATAAAGTTGCTAATCTACCTCTGTGAAATGTCATGAATATATGGAAAAGTTAGCCTCTGGCAGGAAAGGAAAAAAAGAATAATGCAACTTCCTGTTCATGTATAAATTTCTTTTGCAGTTATTGGAAACACAGTTTTAAATTTAACCTCTCCCTGGTGAAATTCAGTTTTATGTGTATTTTCAGACTGCCTTTACCCCATCTATTCATTATACACTCTCAGTGTTCCTTCTCTCATGCATGCAGTAGTTAAAAATGCTGTTAATGAAGTGATTTAATTTTCCAACCTCGTTTGAATATGAACAAATAGATTTGCTGTCACTAACTGATTTAGGTGCATTGTGGGCAGGCATCAAGACAGAAGGCGGATTGTCACAGTCTCAATCACCTGGACAGACAGGATTTCTAAGCTATGGTGCAAGCTTTAGCACACCTCAACCTGGACAGGCTCCCTATAGCTACCAGATGCAAGGTCTGTATACATAGATACTACCATTAAATAACTAACACCGTTTGATTTTTTTCTCCTAATTTCTTTACATTCCTAGAATAAAAATGCATGTTTGACTGAGTACTGGCTTGCCTCTAATGCTGTTGCAGCTGGAGCTGAAATGCTGATTGCCTCTGCTGAGTGCGGCGACAGGCCAGCTCAGCAGTTTGGAAGATCCCTCACTTCGAGACTTCATTAGTTTTTAATATTGAAGTGTTTTAGTGTTATTAAACTAAAACTTGTTTCTCCGAATAGCAGAAGTTTAAAAAATAATGAATGTGACAAAATGAGTCCTGGAAAACGTGTCAGGATTATGAATTTAGGACGTGCCAAATATAATTTGACACCTAAGTGTGTTTGGGGAGGGAAAAGATAAAAATACCTACTACAGCTGCGGAGGTAGCTAAATAATGATTGAAGTCTTTTTGTTTGAAGTCTATTTAAAAGCTTTAAGTTCTATTTTAAATCTTTAAGTCTTTGTACATGTTGGTTATTATTATCAATTATATTTTGTTGTCTTGTTTTACTTAATGTCTTAAAAATCTTTCCCTCTCATTCTACTCTTCCTCATCTTCCTCTGCATCCACTCAGTACTAGTTGACTGCTGGGTGTGCCTGATTCTAGATTTTCACCACTTTGCAGCTATTTAAATACTCTTTTCTTTCTTTCTTTTTTCTCATACAAATAGCTAATTTTAGATGTCCACTTTAGGATCCTTCAGCCCTGAATCAGACAGCACTGCAGACAGAGATTCTAGGACTGGGGAAATAAGTGCTCTGCGAGTTCCAGATCTTACACATAATTGGACCATATTTTTCTGAAGTTTACCTCCTTTCTTTATTATCTGCTTCATTAAAATTGTAAATCATCCTATTCACACTCCATGAAATGTCTTGAGGCAGAAATGCATTCAGAGATCAAGTAAAGGAGTATTGCTTTTGTTCCACAGCTTTAAGGGTATATCAATCCAGTCCCTTGCTCAGATAGAAGAGGCTTTTTTTTCCTTTTTCTTTACTTTTTTCCTTTCCTTTCCTTTCCTTTCCTTTCCTTTCCTTTCCTTTCCTTTCCTTTCCTTTCCTTTCCTTTCCTTT
>JAWLRI010000963.1:1859945-1897254 GCA_034781795.1 Crypturellus tataupa | reverse complement strand
TTTCCTTTCCTTTCCTTTCCTTTCCTTTCCTTTCCTTTCCTTTCCTTTCCTTTCCTTTCCTTTCCTTTCCTTCTTTCATCTCCTTTTGAATTGTGGATTTTGAGCAGCTCAGTATGGCAGAAGCAACCATCTCACATCTGAAGTGCTACTACTTGTAATGCACTTTGGCAAGGAAGAGGAGAATATAAGATTAGTAGGTTACCTTTCATCTACCTATTGATTAGGACTTAAGTTGTACTCATCTGCATAGAGCTGTAACTAGATCAAATCCACAATTTGATTTTGTCTGATAGCCTATATATAGGTGTATATAAGTATAGATAGATTTGTTAAAAAAAGTAGAGAGAACCAAAAATGTTTCTTGTGATTATGAGGAGTTCCTCATGAGGAGCTGTCTCTCATTATGAGACAAACATTCTGGCTTTTAAGGAAGTAAATTCATCATCATTAGTAAATACAGATATTGAAAATTCATGTCTATATGGTTTTAAATTGGTTTAAATGGTTTAAAATTTCTGTATTGTCATAGTGCCTTCATGCCACTGTCAGGTATCGGGACTCTATTGTTGGGATTATATTTTCATATGGCTACATAAGTTTGAAACTAAAACAAAGAGGTTGCGAGAACGTAAAGTAACAATAAAGCTGTTCGTGCTTAGATATAAAAACCATTACTCACCCCATATAGGTTATCTAACAATTGTAAAGACAGTTTTTGTTCTTTGTTTGCTAAAATTCAGAACAGAGAGATGTCACTAGAAGGAGATTTTAGGGAGGACAGTGAAGTGGTTTTGCAGATGTCTATGGGAAACTCATTCGATGGAGGGAGGAAAGGGGGAGAGGCTTAGGATAATGTGAGAGTGTTTCTTGGAAAATTTTAAGAGTAAGCAGTGAACTCTGGCATGAGATGAGCAAAACTTAGACTCAGTCAATGGGCTGCATAGAGACCTGTCATAAAGAATATTGTTTTGTTTTATGCAATACCCAAAAAAAAATCAGATGAGAATTTTCAAGGTCAAAAATATGTGTCAGTTATCAGGACAGGGTACAGTAGGATCTTGGAAAGCCACATGCATTGATGGCCGAGGTTCTAAAAATATTATACAAAGAAGCATATTAAAGACTACCCAGCTGTGAAGCCTTGAAAAAGGAGACAGCAGCACTGCCACGTAATTGATTTCATGCTCATGCTGTTGAGCGACGCTGAGGGAGGGGGTGGTTTGTGTCTGAGTTCAGCCTGCACCCCGCGCTTCGGCTAAGGGATGGCACCCACCGAAGGTGCCCGAGGTGACTTGGTTGGGTTTGGGTTTGGGTTTGGGTTTGGGTTTGGGTTTGGGTTTGGGTTTGGGTAGAGGAGCCCCAGGTCGGTGGAGGGGAGTGTAGGCATCACCACAATGTGTTTGCCCGGTGTGCTGTGCTCACGAATGCAATGATCTCTGCATGGTCTGTGGGTGCAGAACAGGCTGGTGGGCTATAGGTACCCTGCAGCACATAAGGATGGAAATAATAAGGGGGACATTTCAGATGAAATGTTGGTGGAGCTAGAAGAAGGTGAAGGAGAAAACCTGCTAACCACATCCTTCTCACTGTTATACGTATATTATCCACTAGAATATATGCCTTTTTAATGCTTTAATGAAGCTAACTTTTGTATTTCAAACAACTCTAAACAGTCCTAATTCCTCCTTACGATTGAGCAGATGTTAAAAGTAAACGGGAACATGTTCCCCTTTTGCAGTTTTAATTATGGAAGGAGAAACTACTCATAGTCTGAGCTATTATTCAAGGGTAGAATTAATTCTCTTCCCAGAAAACCAAGGTAGTGCTGCTGCTGTTGGGTTGTTTGTGCAGAAACCTGCAGCTAGGGAAAAGAGTTTACTCTTGTGATAAATCTGGATTTACCAGCAGCCTAGCTGTTGTGGTGCTTGTGCTCCCTGATTTGGGGTTACTTTGCGCTCTGGAGCCCTGGAGTTACTCCCTTTCTCCTTGCTGGGGCAGCCAGTTAAGCATCATGCTCTCTCCAGCCCTACTGAAATGACAGCGTGGTCAGTCCCTGGATGATGGCGGAGGGAGAGATGGTCACACTGGGAAATCCCGAAGAAAGTCACTGTATGGGACTCCTCACTACAGTTATGCAGATAATCGGCTTTGGGGTTCTCATGAACGTTTCGCCCCTACAGTGGAGCAGAGGAAGAGGGCACCATCCTCTCCCACTGATGTGCTTTCTTGGACACATCCATGAAGCTGTTTCTCACGAGTTGCTTCATGGATGTTAAGAGGCTCCTCACGCAAATAAGGGCTGTGGCAATGGGCCATGTTTGCTGTACTGACAGGATGGAGGGAGCCGTGCGAGGAGAAGCAGCGCGGAGAGGGCAAGGCCGGGGCAGGAGCACCACTCACAGCAGCGAAGGGCCCCATGGCCGTGCGCCCCTGCGCCCCCTGCGTGAAGGGCGCTCACGCCGCGCGGAGCACCCGCGTTGCTCTAGTTACGAAGCTTGTTATGTTTCCGAATATGCTAACCCATCGCTTCGGGAATCCGTCCATAAAAAGTAAACGTTAAGGTATTTGGTTATTATTCTACAGCGTAAAAATATTGTGGTGGATGGCTAAGCAGTTACTAGGACAACAAAGGGGAGTTTGCCAAGGGTTTTTAAAACACTGCGAGCGAACGGAAGAAACCTTGATTTTAAGCAGCCCATCTGGCCGCCTTCGGCTCTCCCGGGAGAGCCGCTCTCGACCTCCGCCGCGTAGCCGGTGCCCTGACGATAGACACGGCCCGCGGCGAGGCGCCGCCGCCGGGGAGGCAAATGGGCTGGTGTGGGAAAGCCCCAGGGAGGCACGGCCGCCCCGCGGAGCCGGAGCCCCGGCGGAGCGTCCCGCGCGCCGCAGCCGCGCGCAGCAGGTTGCGGCATTCCTCCCGCCTGCCGGAGGTTCCCAGCTTTAATGTGGGCCCTCACTCTTGGCAAAATAGACCTTTGACCCGCGATTTACGGCTTTTGTCACGTCGCAGGGCTTGCTTCGTCGGCCAACTTGTCACAGTAAAACTGGCGCCTTTCATAAAGGGGCCTTATACACGTATGGTGCGCGGGTGTGCAGCCTGCGCGGGAACAGCAGCTCTGTGCCATCCCGCGGCTGATTATTGAAAGAAAAAAAAAAAAAAGGCAAGAAAATGAAGTATTTTTGAAACAGCTTAAGGCCAGTAGTTGTGGGTGGCCCGCAGAGCAGTTTCTGAGAAACCTGCTTCATGTTTGTTACGGTCTAGGAGACCCCAACCCCTCCTCCATAGGAGCCAGCACTGACCGTAAGATGAAAGGCAGCGATCTGTGCGTCAGGATGTGTGTGTCTTTGTGTGAGGGGCAGAGATGCTGACTGGCATGTAATTACTTCTCTCATTTGCTCTTGCAAATTATTTGCCAAACTTTTGGTGGAAAGAGAGTGTATTCTTCCCCCAAAAAAATTCCTTTTTTTTTTTCTCCCTTCCCCTGCAACTATAAAAAGTCTTTCCTCTTCGAACGGCTTATGCCACACACCTATAAACATTACGCTTAAACATATTACTGCATCACTCAGAAATAACTACAGAAATGAAAAGAGACGTGCTGACTTACATTTTTCCAGCCAAAGCACTCTTAGAAATAAAATAGCATTTCAAAGTTTTGCAATTTAAAATATTTTTCAGCTGTATTCTGGCTCTGGGGTTCGTTATAATAAAAAATAACATCTGTTTTCCAATTTTAAATTAAATTTAAAACATGTTTTTCTCATTAGTACTATTTATCTGTACTATCTGCTAAACTTGGATGTCAACTCTTCTGCTGAAGTAATCTGATTTCAGTCCACAGGATTAGTAGCATCTATCAACAACCACAGAACTTTAGCACTCAGAGCAAACAGAAGAGAAATGTTTACAGTCATTATCACACATTAAGTTTAAGGCTCATTTTTTTTATTCCTACTGCTGTCAGACATACTTCACATTTCCTACTCTGAGGTTTTTAGTAACTTTTGTGATCAAAAAATTTAATTTTTTTTCCCTTTTGACTTCTTAGAGCTAGGATGCTTTTTTTATTATTATTTTATTTTACAGAAAGTAAATGGTTCACGAATGCCCTTCAGGGGTTGCATTAAGCATGCAGCCCTGCATTCCCTGCAGTTTGGATTTGCAAGAACCATTGGTTTTCTAAACATACGACTGTTTTGCAGCATTTGGCTGTTAAGGCCGTTGTGTTGGGCATAGCAGAGGCTCAGTGACTCCGTTCACCTGGCTGCTCCCTAGTGATTTTCATCCTGGTCAGTCTCTTCGCCTCCCTTGCTCGCCCCTGGGATCTCCTCCCAAGGTCTCAGCATCTCCTTGTCCGAGGATAGGACTCCACAGAGAGGGAGGCCGTGAAGTTTAACACGAGTTCCTGGCTCCCTGGCCGTCTCCCGCTGCACGAGTTCAATAGGTTGCCTCGTTGCAGGCTTTCTCGGGGCTTTATGTGGTTTCACCCTGTGCATCCATATGTCTCAGCTGGTAGCTGTGTCGCTCCTGGGTTAGCAGGGGCGAGGGCAGAACAGCTGAAAGGGGGGTTGCTGCCCTTTCGTGGAGCGGCGTCTCAGGTTGGATGTTGTACAAGAGCCCCATCTGTCTATTTCTGTCGGGCTGCGACGGGGGGGAGGGAGGCCAAGCCAGTAATTCAATTTTTGGTCTTGCTTTTAAGAGAGGTGCTCTTTCTCCTTTGTGTCGCGCTCACTAGACTCTGTCAGAAAAGAAGGAGGTTTGTGGCCCAAGGCTGTCTATGATCGATTAGTGAATCCTAATGGCTTCACAGTTGGATGGAGATTTTTAGAGCAGGGAATTACTGCTCTTCGCACTCCTTTAAAGCACTGCAGCTCAGTGACAAGAGGTCCCAGTTCTGGATGGTGGCAGGAGGAGGGGAGCCCGTGGGCTTGAGTGAGGGCACAGGGCATCTCCCAGGCCAAGTCACGGCTAAAAAAAAGTACACATGAAAAAACCCTCATTACCACCCCAAAGTTGGGGATAACTCAGAGGGCCAGGGAGGGCAGAATACCTGGATAGGCAAAATGTACAGTGAGATCTGAGGTGGCTCTGACCTCCCATCCAAATTTCCATGGAAGAAGGCTTTCTTTTTATTGAAATGGTGAAACACAGGGCATAGTACCAATGAATTATCACTTTCCCTATATTGACTTGTTATACAGCTGGTGACAACCAAATCAATCAACATATGGGGAACGTTACGTGAAGAATATTATATGGGGAATATATTCTCTTGACGGAAGCTATTTTCCAATACTGTGTTTTAGTAATTCCTATAATTTTTCATTTCATTTCAGGCAGCAGTTTTACAACATCGTCAGGAATATATGCAGGAAATAATTCACTCACAAATTCTACTGGATTTAATAGTTCACAGCAGGTAAATTTGTAAATATGAGCTGAGGAAATTTTAGTAAACTTAGACTTCTCATTTATTGGAAAAAAACTTGTTAAATAGCCCTCTGTAAGAAATTAGCCTTATTTCAAGCTAAATGAATGTTTATAAATGTTTTTCCTCAGTTTGTCATCTTCTAATAAAAAGTTAATTGTCCGTGTTTTATGTTCTTATTTATGCATCTTAAGTAGTGCGCCTAATAAATTATTTGTATGAGAAGATATGCTAAGTTATGTGTAATTTAGATTTAGTTTTACTGCTTCACAGTTTTAGTCCTACAACAGACAGCCCAGAAAGTATACATGCTGAAAGTCTGACATATGTTTGCAGTTATATTTTGGAATTTATACTAAAAAGTAGCAAAACTTTGATAAATTAGTTCAGTTGCTCTCTCTCTCTTTTTTTTTTTTTTGTCTTGCAGGAATATCCCTCTTATCCCAGTTTTGGCCAGGGCCAATATGCACAGTATTATAATAGTTCACCGTATCCTTCACATTACATGACAAACAGCAACACCAGCCCAACAACACCCTCCACAAATGCAACATACCAGCTTCAAGAACCACCATCTGGCGTCACCAGTCAAGCAGTTACAGATCCTGCAGCAGGTAATTACATGGATTTTACGGTCCCTATGAGGCACGTTTTTGCGAGTTGAAAGGGGTTTCGATTGGATTTTTTTTCATTTAGTCGTTGATTTTCTTTATTATTATTGCTTAATCCTGGGCCTGTGGCTTGTCTTTGCACAGATTCCAGTAGAAAACAGACTAAAGGAAAATGGAGATCAGTAAAAGTTTAAGGCTTTTGCAAAATACAGATTGTTTGTATTGATGTGCAAACCTTTTTGGTAAAATTTGTAGGATATGGGAAAGTCTTTACAACAAGCTAAAGTCTGATGCTTTTTAAGCTCGATGTTTATTAAGATCAGTTCCTCTGGCTTTTCCTAAGTATGACTGAACTTGAGTATAGCCCGACCTATAGCCCAAGACTATAGCCCAAGGGAGCTTTTGTATTTTTCACTTTTGAAGGACAGAATAACTTTTGTAATGGGTAGTTGAGATTTCACAAGTGTTTTTATTTTAAGAAAAGATTTTCAGTGGCTTGTATTTTTCCCCATCGTTTTACCTACTTTTTTTTTTCCTAGAAATTTGGCAGTCCCTTGCTAGTTAAGATTTTTTTTTGAACACTTAGACCAAACTGCTCCAGCTCTTTCTTGGAAAAGAAGAGTGAAAAATACCTTTCCCATTATAATTAATAATTTAATAATAATAATAATAAAGTAAATTATAGTACAAGCATGATTGCAGTTAGTAGATGGCAAAAACTTGAAATCTGTCAAAAAGAAAGTACTCGGGGCAGATGTGTTTCTCAGCAACATGGTAAAAAGCAGTTATGATTTGCAAGGTTATGAGAAAGTTTTCTTTGGGGGCTTTGTTGGTGGGAGTTGGTTTTATTTTTTCCTTTTTCTGAGTACTTTACAGGAGCTGTCGTGCATGTGCAACATGAGCTTTTAATATAATCTGCTAGCACTCTGTTTCTCTGCATGTGTGTACCTAAGGAGAATGTACACAGTTTTGTGTCTTTTGATACATTTGGTGAAGGAAAGGCAGACTGTTTGGGTCTGTGTGTATGTGCATATAGTCACATATAAGTACATAAGTGTATTAGAGACAGGAGGCTTTTTAAACATATGAAGGCGTATTGGAGTCTGTGTAGTTATTTTGCTTTTCAGGTTTGCTTTTAGTTTTGGGGATTTGTTTTCTTGTGTTTTTGTTTGCCTTTCTTTTCAATTGGAAGCAATAAATTCCTCTTGCACCAAACAAACAAATGTGGTCAAGTTTTAGCTGTTTTCAAGGTTATGCAAACTGATTTGTTTTATCATTTGGGTCTTGATTTTTGCAAAATCTTTAGATACATATTTGTATGTACTTATTTTTAAAAACTATTTGATTCCTTCTAAAAGCAGTACATTGTGTATGGGGAGAGGAGCAGTATTTTCCCCAAGCTCAAACTTAATCGGTGGGTCAAAGAGTGTCTTCAAATTCGAATAACTTTCTCTGTGGAAAACAGAAGAATGTGTTTTTGTGTGGAAAAACACAAGCCTCTGCTGGGCTTTTCTATCAGTTGCTTTTAAGTGCTCTTTCTTTCCTACCCCAGATCTGCTAAATTCTTGCTTGGTCCAAAAACTTGAATCATTTAGCAGACTTTCTCATGGACAGGTCCTGGACAAAAACCCTCCTCTTCTTTGTGTTCTCTCTTGTGTATTGAAATCTATGCAGATACTCGTGGTTTACCACTACTCCACTTCTTACACTTTTGCACATGCACACCTAGGCTTACATTACTGGGCCTGGCATCTCTGTCCTTGATATCCCAATGTTACTGATATAATAATTTTGGAAAAGTTCCTTCTCTCTGCTTCCAATAACAAGAGGTTTCATGTGGCTGTGGATTATCTTGGTCTATCATAGTGGACACATTTGGGAGAGTTTGTCCTGTGGACCGCTCTCCAGGAACAGCAGCAGAGTAGGAGTGAAGCTGTGTTTCTCTGCCATTTAATTACTGTGGAAGTTGTTGCAGAAGAGGTAGGGTTAGGGCCAGGTTGACTTGTCTTTATGCTCCTAACTTGAGTACATATTCACTTAGGTTCCTTCGTGGAAAGGGATGAGCAGTTCTAGAGCAATATTTAGAGTTCAGTTTAACTACAGTCTTAATCCAGACATGCCAAATTCTGTCCACTGGTGTGAAAGGAGCTTAAGCTGAATGGCCCACCAACATTACGTTCTCAAGTTAAAATTAGTTAGAAATAATGCAGCACCTTTCTGTGCTTCACTGACTTTGAGACCTGGAGGAAGAGAACCAAACAAACAGTAAATCCAGAGCTGTGCCTGGTATTTTCTCTTGGGGGAAGTTTTTGTTTTTTTGTATGTTTTTTTGTTTTATTTCTTCTTGCTCAATATAGCTTTATTTTATATGTGTGTGTATAAATATAACTAATTTGTAATTACAAGTGTGATGGGCCATTTAAAAACCAAAGGAAATGTTGAAGATCTTCTAAAAACAGATCTTTGAAGTTTTTGCATCTGTAAGCGTATACAGGCATTGCTTATTTTTGTGTATGAGTAGTTTCAGGACTGGCATCTGGCTTGATCACCTAGATAAAGCAAACCCACAATTTTAATCTGAAGGGAGGCTTTGTTGGGTTGGATGTGTTCATTTATCTTCGGGTGCTACTGTGTTGAATACGGGATATAAGAGAGAGCTAAAAGCAAGGACTGGGTCAAAGATGAGGAGGAAGAGCATGGAGGAAGGCAATTTTGGTGGTGCGGGGACAAGTGAAAGGCACATTAGAATGACATTCACAACCAGATCAAAATCACAGAGAAAATGAGCAAATTAACCAGATTTTAACAGTAATTAAATTCATTACAGTTATTCAGATTTCTGTAGAATATCTTAGCTGTCTGGTCAAGTTATAATGATGATTCCCTTCTTTTTTCTTTCTTGCTTTTTTTTTTTTTTTTTTCTCCACAGTTTGAATTGTGTGTTTGAGGGATGGCAGGGAGCAGTGCAGAGCTATCAGGTTCAGACTGCTCTCCCCCTTTATTAGGATGGACTGCAGCTGCTGAACTGCAGCTGTTCTCACTAGATGTTGATATCCCTAAACATCTTTTGTTAAAAGAAAGAAAGGCTGTGTGGTTCTGAGCTGTGCCAGGCCAAGCACAGGCTTTACACAGGCACCAAAGTCACTTCATCAGACATTGGTGGCTCCTATGACTTCAGCCAAGAAGTGCAAGAGAGCAATTTGTTAAGGATCATGCAAGAAGAGAGAGACTAATTATGTGCCCTTGTGATATTTTAGTAGAGTTTTGCAGACTCAGAAGTGTCAGATAATTGTATTTGTGTTAAATTCCTTGTCCAAATATAAAATAATCCTTCTATGCTTTCCCATAGTTCCTACTTTAAAAAGTAAGATTTTCCCATGCATGGGATGTCCAGGTTTTCCAGGACAGCCAGAGATACATGTAGAAATGCTTGCAGGAGAACCTGAGATTTCCCATGCTCGGTAGTTCTTCTTTCTCTGCCCTGTGAGAGTCTGAAAAAATGCATTTTGTGTAGCTAAAGTGTGTGTGTGTGTTTCATTGTGGTTTGGAGAGAAGTTTTTGCACTGAGAATAACTGTGCCACTGGAGATTTCATGACAAAGTCATCTGATTATGCAAAGGTTGGTAGTCCCTTTCTATAAAAATCAGCTATGCAATTTTGTGTTCTTATCTTTACTGTTATTTCCTACAGAAAGCTGTAATTTTGCTAGTAGAAATGGAAGCAATCATAAAATTATTAAATAGAATAATAAAACTTAGTATGACATCTTTGTACTCTGCTTTAGATTTCACAGAAAACTTTCAGTAAAACATGTTCTTCAGAATAAGAGGATAATATTAGTTTCCTTCTGGGATGAGCTTTCAGTCTATACGTGAGAGAGGATCCCAGGTATGAACATTTAGCTGCCGATTTCCATAAAAGACTGAAGAATCTGAGGCATCATTTGAGCTACAGCATATAAGATATGTAATAATAACTAAACAGTAGAAAGGAAAGAAAATTGACTTGTGATAATAAATCACTATTCCAATGCTAAAACAGGAGGACAGTTAATGAAAGTAGGTTCAGAGGCAGCAAAAGGCAGTGTTTCTTTAGGCTGCATATGGTTCAGCTGTGCAGCTCCTTGCTGCAGAATGTTCTGGGATCTAAAAGTTTGGGCAGATTTGAGCATTGCATTGACAAAGTCATAGTTTATATGTACACAGATACCAACAATGACTTGAGAAGTTCTTGATACGAAAATGACGCTGGAGTTACTGTATGAATTAGCACCATATACAATTGTGCTGCTCGTGGAATCATAGAATAATAGAATCATAGAATCATTATGGTTGGAAAAGACCTTGAAAATCTTCGAGTCCAACCATAAATCATAGTCTTTGAAAGGTTCTCTTACCTAGTTACTTGCTGTTGACTAATACTGAAATTTACCCTAGAGTAGATGGAATTTTTCTCTAATCGATTATGCTAGACTCTGTGATCTAGCATGATCTGAGAAACATTCATAATACTATTTCTGAGAGTTAATGAAGAAAATGAGCATTTTTTTCCAAAAACAAATAATTTTCCTTTACATATCCCTTTGGTATATCGTCTCCATCATCATGGCAGGTAATATCGAATTTTTGATTTATGCAAATTTTGGTTTAGATATAGAGATAGCTATATATAGATATAGACCACAAATCCAGATTTATTCTTCTATTTCATATGAAACTGTCTTTACAATTTATTAAAATTGATTTCTTTCAAGAGAGATGTATTATTCTTGAGTTTTGATCTCGTTTCATCTAATTTCCTGTAAGTTCTAAAACATTACTGGAAGTTGTTTTCTTGTTACTCACATACTTTACAATGGAGATTAAAAAGCCTCACAAGAAATATTTGACACCCAAAAATTTGTTCTTGGCCTTGGGTCACCATTTTACTCTTATAGACTAAACTATCTTTTCCTCAAACACTGTATCATGCTAAGTATTGGAGAATAGAAAGCTACTTCTGTACTTTCTCCTTACTGTATTTCAAAACAGTAAATCAGAAATAGTAAAGTGAAGCAGAGCAGAGAGACTATGTAAACATTTTTTCACTAATACTTGTACAAAAATGGTGAGTTAGGAAAAAGACCTACTGCGAAGAGAAGTACTATCTGCCCATTATGAGACTGCTTAACCCTTGTTTTCTTCTTTACAGTTGAAAGCTGGAGAAAAAAATATGGACAATTGCAGTTTGTTAGTATAGCTGTTGTTTAATATTACGAATAAATATATTGTTACACTTTTATGTGCCCCCTATACAGTTAAAATGTTATTTTGCTGTTATTTTGCATATATTATCCTAAATCAAAAATCAGGCAAGACTTGAAATAATTGGGAGTTTTTGCCAGTGCTTCTAGTGCCTTGTTTTATCTCAATATTGAGGGGTTTTGTTTGAGTTACAGGAGTACTATGCTAGTCCTCAATAGACAAATATCAGGTTAGGTTTTTCAAATAGAAATTTTAACTTTACCCTTATTTTAACAATACCCTTGTGATTCTTATGCATTTTTAATTCTGATACAGTTTTATATACCTAAGAATGGTATAGGAAGATTTTAGGTCTTAATGAGATTCTGATTTTAGGTTTATTTATGCAAAAGGAAGAAAATAAGCATGAGACTGGTATATTAGGACTACTTATATTTTTATATATATGTTTATTTTGGTATACAGAGGTTGGAATAACATTATACTGAGCATTTAAGATATTTATTCAAATTTAACTAAAATTTTGTGGAAAACACGCATTATGGCATAATCTAAATAGAAAATATTTGCACATACCTATTTGCAGAGACATTTGGACCATCTCATCAATATGATGTTCATTGTGAAATGAGATACTCTCACTTTGATTGTATGCATCTGCTACCGTTTTACATATTATTTTAATTTAGTAGGAAAGAACGTCTGATCAAATTTGCAATGTTTTTGTCAACAACAAGAGTCTTACTCTGCCCTCATAGTAACCAGAGGTATCAAGAATGATGAGCTACACTTGGTTTTTGGATATCTATTTGGTACCACTAAGTTTCCCCAGAGCGGATCATTTCATATTATTTCTGTACAGTACATTGAAGTCATTAGCAATAAAATACAATTACTAAGTTCCTACTACTTAATTAAAATGAAAATGGATATTGTTATTATTATTATTAAAGAAATATGAAGGGAGAATTTCTGTAGCAAACAAAGGAATTACAAAATACGATGTTGCAAATGGTATCTCTATGCTTCAATTGTCTATTCACAAGTAATAAAAGTATTCTACTTGTGAGATGATGGAAAATTGTCCTGTGTGACACAGTGCTGTATAATGTGCAAGTATTTTTCCATGGCATTTTAGAGCAAGTTGCAACAACAATGCTTTTGTTTTTGCAATATAGGGGAAAACTATGTTATATTAGGCTTTATATCTTTTGTATAAAACAATGAAAATATTTTAGTTTTCACAGGTAAGTACGGTTTTTGTCTTATTTGGGCAAGGAGATTAATTAATAGAATTTGAGCTAAAAGTGTTTTTCTTACTAACCAGAAGTCAAGAGAGTTACTAGATTTTTCCAAGATACAGGGAGAGTATGTGAAGTTGGAACAAGCTCTAACATTTGGTGTGACAAAGCCTAAGGCAAGACAGAGTGTGGAGAGGTCAGATCTCCACTAGACAGAGATCTAAAATCAGATGTATCTATTAACAGATGCAGAAGAATAATTTTTGCTACAACATTAATATAATTCTGCAAAGTCACAGGTAGACACAGGAATGTCTGTAGTGTTCCAGGCCGCTGGTGACCCAGCCCCTGCCCTGACTGCCCTAAGCAGGCGTCCAGAGAGCAATGTGGACAGGCAGAGCTTATGTAAGAGTTGCCCTAAGCTGTTTTCCAGCTTCCGGATGTTTTCTTCTCAGGAGATTTCCTAAGCTGATGTTGTTTGTCTGCTTAGAGCATGCTTACATGGACATTTTAATTTGGACCAGGAGTCTGTCCTGCTCCCTACGCTCCAATTTAGCAGAGTGTCCCAGAACACGTTGGCTGGAGGCCTTCCGGGAGGACCTTATCTGGATGATGTCTCCCTGGACCAAATTCCTCCAGCTCTAACGAAGATGCTGAGGCCAACAGACTAGATCTAGGCTGAAAGGATCTTCCAGAAACACACAGCTTGATGGTTGTTAGCACTAATGGTTTGGTCCTACAGACCAACCACACTACTTGCTACTGAAGACAAGGCCATCACAGCCTTGAAGGCAGGGACATCTCCACGCTGCTCTTTAACCTGTGTCATCTGCTGTAAGCCCTGCATTCTTTGTTGAGAAACCCTTCATTTTTTTGCTTGACTTGGCTTCTGCAAGCTTCATTTGATCCTGTGATACTTTTCATATCAGAACAGATGGCAAAGAGCTGATCCTGTCCAGCTTTTCACCTCGTGGTTTTGTAGAGGGTTGGGTTTTCTCCTGCACTTCCCTGTTTTCGTGGAGCTCAAGAACAGAGTATAAGTAAATCCAATGCTTTAGAAAGATAATACTTTTCCTTAGCTAATTTTACACTATACCTGTTACTGTGAAGGTAGTTTAACTTCCTTGTATAACAGGTCCTGCACATGTAGAATGGGTACACCACTAACGTATGGATGCCTGTAAAGCATGACCTCAGCAAGGCTCTAACAATTATACTTTTTTACTTGGCAGTTCTTTAAACAAACAGGGATAAAGCGGTCTAGAAGAGTGACAAAAACAAGAAAAGGCATGTTCAGGGAGTAGCCAGTAACAGCTCATTGGTAAAGCAGAAGGGTGGCTACAGTGACATTCCTCAGGGTCTGTCTTGGGCCCGATACCAGACCACATTTTCATTAATCATTTAGATGACGGAACAGAATGTGTTTGCCTATTAAATATGGGGAAGACACCATGCTGTGAGGGACTGCAAGTTCTTCAGGGACAGAATGAGAACTCAAAAAATGGAGATGTGATCTGAACAGGAGCAGGTGTGAGGTATACATTTAGCGGGAATGATGAACTGCACAAATGTGGGATGGGGAATGTTGGCAGCTCCTTCCAGACTCTACCTTTCCCTACAGACCTCTCTCGGTACTCCAAATATTAGCGACACACCAAGTTCTCTAAGCGACTGGGTTTTTTCTTGCTCCAGGATATGTCAGGGACAAGGCTTGGGCTTGTCCAAGCTCTGAGCTCAAATGGATACTTGCTTCTTTGATTGGGTTTCCTTATGTGGAGCTGATAGCAACTGGTTTGACTGTCAAGCAACCTTAATGCAAAGAATACATGCTGTGGTTTCTCTTTACATGCATAGAGTAAGTTTCTTATGTGCTATATCACATTTTCACCCATGGATTAATGCCACGTGTGACTGATGGCTATAGCTCTTTCCAAAGCATGCTCAAAAGCTTCAGCTATCAGTGTATCATCTAGTTCATACACAATATTTAGCCATCTCCATATATCCTCAGAAAACATGGTAGATGCCTGTATAGATTTCCATTACTCTTTTGGAAGACTGAAAGCCCTCAGTCACAGCAGTTCTATAGCTAAAATAGCTATATTAAGTATTTTATTGCTTAAATTAGCATTTAATCTTTGAGAAACAACCAATTAGGTGACACTTTTTCAGATGATGACCTAGGGATCCTTATGTAAATATTTATTGAAAATGCTGCAGACAGGTCAAATGCGCCCTGCTAAGCTGTGCCCAGAAGAGGAGGTTGCAAAGCCCATGAAGTAAAACTTCACGGTACTCAACTGTTTGCTTTAGACTGCAATGTGTCCAATTGGCAGAGACTGTACAAAACAATAATGTGAACCTAAAAAGAAGGATTGTTAAAGAAAGATCAGGGTCACTTAACCTAATAAATAGCAAAAGGGATATGCTAGTAATCTTCAGATGCGTACAGATACACTGAGGGGAATAATTTCTTCTCCAGTTTTATCGATCGAGCTTAAATGGCAGCCAGGAAAGCTGAGGTCGCCTACTGTTTTCTAATGGTATGGCTATTAAGGCAGCACAATAGATTGCCTGGGGAGACATGCAAGAACAAATTAGCCAAATCTCTACTGGGAATGAGCAGATACAACTGTCTTAGCAAGGTGGGCTAAGGAACTTGTGTACTCAGCTGAGCTGGGGTCTCCAGGAAAGGTTGAGAGTAGTTGCATGGAGTGAGGAGCTGGTCTGGTCAGGCTTGAACCTAGAAAGGACAGATGGAAGAAAGTCCAAAATTACAGCCAAGTGTGTGAAAATTTGAGTGAAGGATATTGAAATGAAATTCTTGGTGTAGGTGGAAAGCTGCATGTGTCTTATAAATAGATATTCTCCACTCTCACCACACATTATCGTAGGTTTACTTGCTTTTTATTTGTACTGAAGATTTATTTATACTTTTTTCCATGCTATCCATTTCCTGTTTCATTTAGCGTTGTTACTGAACCCAAATTCAGTACTTCTTAGAAATTTTAGATATCTCATATCTGTGACTTTCAAAATCTGAGATTTAAAATTACATGGTTACAAATATGAATATTGTAAAAATATAGTCAGAAACAAGGAGTATCTCTTGTTTGAGTTAGTCAATAGGAAATGCAATTGTCCATTATGTCAGAATTTTAGAGCACTTATTTAGAAAATGATTAATCATTATACCTATTCAACAAATTTTTGTCTACTGACTTTACAAGGTTAAAAGTTACATGAAAGCCTTTGTGTATTGATTTCTTTCTTTAAGTCCTTAATAATAAAGTTAACATATAGCAGATAGGAAACTCATTTAAGATTAAAAGGTTGCAAAACTGTGTAGTGGTTGAATTAAGAATTCTTTTTTATACTTCCATACAGTAGATGAAGCATCACTCAGCATTTCAATGTTAATCTAACTCAATATCTTAGAGTGTGTATTAGCAAGGAAAATTTACATATCTATGCTGTAAGAATGTCCATGTTCTTTAAGTTTAAATAATTAAAGTTTAAATAAGCCATCTTACAACGCCTAGCAGGTTCTTGTTTAAATCTCTTCTGACTTTAGTTGTATGGAAGAAGACAGTGAAAGTTTTCTTGTTCAGCACATACCCCAAATCATTCTTTTATGTATAGGCTGAGTCTCTTTTGAAGAGTCTTTGTTTTACATGGTATTATGTAATAACTACTTATTCTGCTTTGTTTAATGTAATCTGAGATATTTAGGGAAAAAATAATCATTTTAGCTAAGTGTAGCTTTGAAGGTTTCTTTTTTTAATTCAGCACAAGCAATCATTGTTATTTCAAGATATTCTGAATAAGTGGTGTTGCACAGATGTCCAAAGTGTCCTGCTGTCAGCCGTAATCCACCCTTTAACCTCAGTTGCCCGCTTTTTAGAAGATAGTGTAACTTCTGTGAGATATATACCTACCTGCCTAAACTGCCACACCATGGCCTAGGTTGCTTTAAAAAGTAAATTGCTATTGATATGAACAGCAGCATTTATTGGAATCTAAAGAATCATATGTTATTAGATTTTTTTAAAAAAATTAGTTTAATAATAGTCATGGAAACAAAAGATAGTCTCTCCTCTGGACACTTCAGACTATGAAATGAAGTCATGAAGAGAGCTTCAAAAATGTGTTGTTGCTTTTTTGAGGGGCACATCACATATCCTAAAATGAGTTAGGAAGGATATCTGCTTTGTTAATGTTCGATCACTTCCCTGTTACTGAGTGTATATATTTGAAAGCAGAAAAATATCTTTGACTAAGGTGTTTTCAGAATAACATTGTTCTTGGTTATGGAAATCAACACTAGAGATTTTTGTAAATACATTTTGCCTAAGCAAAACTGTGTACTTTGTTGCTTATAAAGAATTGTACCTCAGCTTGGCATGTTGAGTAGGCCTTTGAAAATTGTTTATGCATCAAACAGAGAAAAAAGATGTAAGTTTCTTAACTGAACCTATCCTAAGAAAATAAAACCTCTCCTTGGTGCCTTGTTTGGAAAGGTTCCTATTCAGTATTCAGCTGGTTAAAATAAAGTCATTAAAAATGAACTATCTGTGACCAAGCAACTTCTTAGAAAAGTTTTCAGAGGTTGAATATTCAACTTTCTATATTTTTTATTCATACTTGGATTTTTTTTCTTACCAATCACTGACATCAAAGTAGCTTAAAAAGTATTCTGATTCACATCCCTTCAAATTGTTCTTTTGGGGTTTAAAAACAGTGCAAATAGATAGGATCTTTTCCATGATTTGGTGGAATGAGAATGTTTCCAGATTCATTTTTTTATTTGCTGGTTATATATTTTTTCAATGATTACATATAGTCTCTCTTTGATTGAATTTCTTTATTTATTAGTATTGCCAGTTATCAGTTCTGGATTTATTTCAGTTAGGAGTTTTTAATGATCATCCTATTTTTCATGTTGCATCCAAAAAGCAGGCTGAACACTTTGAAGTTTAAACTGAAAGGTATAAAATGTCATTTCTTTACTACAGCAGAGTACAGTACAATCCACAGCCCATCAACACCCATTAAAGATTCGGATTCAGATAGATTGCGTCGTAGCTCAGATGGGAAATCACGTGGACGTGGCAGAAGAAACAATAATCCTTCACCACCACCTGATTCAGACCTAGAGGTATATCATATTAGATGTCTTTCACTTGTTACAGACTCTGCTATTTTTACTAGTATTTTGCAGAGAGATATTTTATATACAGATCAAAAAACTAGTGGCATTAGAGCTAACCTAGATTTTTTTTTTTTTTTAATGAAAGATTGAATTTTTCGCCTAAGCAGCCTTTCTCACAAAGAGGACCTAATTTCTGTGAAAAACAATGGGATTTTTTTTCTCCTTCTAGCAAAAATGAAAACTTTTCCTAAGTCAAAGAAAGGTTTCCATTTGGACAGGAGACACTTGGAGCACAATAGTGGTTTTTGTTCACTCATGCTTTGTTCACATTTCCCTGCGTGGACCATACTTTATGTTGAGAACACATCTCCAGTGCTACACCACAGCTATGAATGTCCACACTGCATTACTTTTCCTTTCCAAAAGTTTAGCCCATTAGTCATCCTGGGAAATACAATCCCACCCAGATTTAAAATACTTGTATTTGAGCCCTTTATTTTTCATTAAAATATCATTTTGTGTGTGGTCAGAGGACAAATTTGAAACATGCATGTTTTCCAGACAAGTATAGGCAAAAGAATTATTTACCATTGCCATAAGTTCTCATATACACAGTATCTAAATTCACCCTTTCAGGTGCCTAAAACCCATTCAAAATGAGCCCATGTTAAGAGGATTTAAGTATTTAGCAGGAAATCTTTATTCTTTTTTAGAGATAATTTTTTTAGAAAAATTATATGAACTTCATTTGGAAGCTTTACAGAAAGACAAAACTCAAACTCAGAAGATATAATCTTAAAAAGCTTTTCTTCATGTATTTCTATTTTATCTCACATCTGGCTTTAAAATAATATATTGTTAAATATAATTTTCTGTGTATATTTGACAATAACTGTAGTTCTGTTTTAATGGAATAATTTGGGGTAATAGCAATTGTAATAAAAATCTAAAAGATTATATTACCCTATTCTGGAAGAAAAACCTTGCTAGTTCTGCAAATAAATGGCAAGAAAACTATGGTTTTAGTATATAACGATTTCAATACAATTTTCTTATTTGTGCACTTACTGATTCAAGTCTAAACTTTCCATTTTATATAGCAGTTCACAGAGGAACACATTGATTTGGTTCTCTTTTTACAGAGAGTATTCATTTGGGATTTGGATGAGACAATCATCATTTTCCATTCCTTGCTTACAGGGTCCTATGCTAACAGATATGGAAGGGTAAGTGTCAAGAAACTGATGTTAATTTGCAGTAATATTTACTGTTTATGGGAAGACCAAAATATTAGCTACTTTTCCTGAGGCATACTAGTCCTGATGGAAGAAGATCAAAGACTTAAACTGTTTTACATGTCCATTTTTTTTTGCATTTACTCAGCTGCTCTACGTAATAAATAATTAAGTAGCATTGGGAGTAAGACTTGAGGATTTGCTTGTAGGGAGATGCAGAGTGCCCGTAAAACCTGTTGATATCACCAAAATCTGCAAAGACCTGCTCCTCTCAAAAAATGCAGAACTTGAGGGAGCTAAACCCTAAAATAACATTTTAGTTCCAGTGACCAGTACTGGAATACTGTGTATGGAAAAGGCAAAGTGGTTCTAGATGCAGACAGATGAGTTCAACATTTTTCTCATCTTTTTTTTTTTTGATCTCCCTATAATGATGTTTTTAAAAGCCTCCTTATGTGTCAAATCTTTCTGTTATGCATAGTCCTTAACTGAATTTTTGAAAATGTCCATAGATTGGTATTTTCTAGGTAATTCTCAGAAGACAAAGGCAATTTTAAGTGAATAAAAGCATTTTTTGACTAGAATATCCCAGTGGGATTCAATCTTGCTTTTTGAGAACAGTATTTCTGAAGGCTAATGCCAGCAGCCAGCTTGCACCAAAATCTGGGTTCTACCACTTCAAAATTCACATCCTGTGAGGTATAAGCTAGATTTTATTTTATTTTTTTAATATATGACAAACTACTTCCAAGAAGAGCTTTTGCAGATCACCCGAAAATCTGATATTTCAGTTCAGGCCAGTATAAGGAGAAAAGTGCCAGGCCTGATGAGGAGCTCGGTGCCAGCAGAAACTCACCACTTGCTTCTGGGCAGCAGAGTGGTGCTGGAAACCTGCAGCTCGCCCTTGCCCAGAAGTGCTCGTGCCAGCATATTTTTTCCATTTGTTACTAGTTCCCGATAGTGTTTTCATTAATTAGGACCTGAACATAAACACCTCTTTTGCTGCATACGTGAGGCTGAGGACAGTAGCTGGTATTCAGGCGCACAGAGACATAACTAGGTGCGTTGACAGGAAACAATGAACATACATAAAATGAACATACATAAAATGAGCATGCTGGACATCCCCTCTGCTAGGGGAAACAAGCTTCATGCTGAAAATGATGGTCTTTTATACTGGGAGTGAATGCATGTTAGAATGAATAGTTAGCAATATCCATAGTCATCAGAGGATAAAAGGAAGACAATGTCAGATGTACCCAGTAAGCATGCTGAAACAATACGTACCCTGCCATATAGGAATTTTAGGCTTAGTTTGCAACAACAGAAGTTATACATCTTTTTTAACAGTTTCGTATTGCTCTCTGTCCTTTAAAATCAGAAGTCCTAAATCATAAGTCAGTCTGGAAAAAGAGGAAAAATTGTTGAGGGAAATTATGATTGTTTTCGCCTATCTTCTAACATTTAACGTCACTTTGTTGTGTGTTTCTCTACTATAGCAAGGGTTAGATAAACATTTTTAAAAATAAAACTTGGCCTGCTCATGTAGCCATTAAAATAGAAAAGCTGAATCTTCAAAGAAACAAAAATATCCTAATTAAATAGTGAGGATTTGGCAAGGTGGTATTTGACTCTTTTCATAATGCATGAAAGAATTTCTTCGTGAAAGACTATGAATGATGAGGAGCCTTCTTGCTGAAGGTCTAGATTTTCTTTTTCTTATTCTCTCCCTCATTTCTCATTTTTGCCATTGTTCTCTATATTCTTCCTTTTCTCCTCTTTTTTATCACTTACTTTCCTTTTGCTGCTATTGTATTGCTCCCTTCCTCATTTTGTAATTCTTCATTGTTTGTACAAAATAAAACCCTTGTTTTGCAGTTTGCCAGGTTATAGTATAAACTGCTACATTTTTATTTGCAGATGATTTGAGTTTTGTGAATTTCATGGAAATGTATGAATGTACTATAGAAATATGATGTTGTACTTCCAGGAAAAAAAAAATGTGAACAATTTTTCCATTAGCATTGAGGGGAAAAAAGAAGAAAAAAAAAAGTATGTACAGAGAGAGATCTGCTGACCAAATACTTCAAGCTCTCAGTTCCTTTAGTTGGCATTAGTGCTTTGAACACTTATGAAAACTTATGTTTTGAGCCAGATACCTCTTTATAATGTTTAGAAATTTGGAAAAAGTTGAGTTCTTCATTTGCTGTCAATATCTTGAAGCAGGTGGAAATATGTCTCAGTACTGGCACTAGAATACTGTAGTCTTATGAATTTCCATTCTCCATGCAAACATTTTTATTCAACTGCTTTAAAGAAACTTTGCTTTAGATTATAAGCTGCTTTAACATGGTTTGTTATATATTCACAACTGAGGAAAACAAAACCTGGTTTCACTTAACCCTTCGTTTGTGACCTGTGGGCTTAAGTGGAAAATAAGCCTTGTACCCAAAGTGAACTTTCCTGTTTTTCAGCTTCTTGTTTCTCCACAAAACAATGAAATCAAGTGGGTAGACTTCAGAAATGACATACAGACAATGTTTTGGCTCCAAGAGCAGTATTGCAAACAAGAGGCGCGCTTAAGCAGTCTGACATTGGTATTTCTTTTCTTTAGTCAGACTGCACCTCCCTCTGAGATTGGTACCTGATTTTGACCATACCTGAAAAGACTCTCGGGCTGAACCTGCAAATCCCAATAAGCAAGAACAGATTGCTTGGCTCGCCTTCGCTTTGTGTGGCACCTTGCAGTAATTAGGTAGCAATTAGTGGCTTAAAATTGCAAAAGAAGGCTTGGCATGGGATTTTTTTTTTCCTTTTTAACCATATTCTAGCCTTGTCTTCCTTAAAGTTTTCAGCCACCACTGTAACGACTGACATCAATGTTTAATCTGCTGAAGTGCCTTAGGCCGCCTGATTCGTAGGTTGTGCCTCTTACCAGAGCAGTTGTAAGACTATAACAATATATGTATCTAAAATCCTAATGCACATAAGGCTTTTGCTTCTGTTAAATAGGTGGATATACAGAGCTTCATTTTAACACAATTTTTATGCTAAGTGCAACTTTCTATATGGAGAGATTGCATCTAATGAAGAAATCAAGGTTTCTTTGAAAAGAAACCTATTTTGTTTCTTCTCTTAGATTTTATGGCATCTAATCTGACATTTTCAGTAGGTGCCAATGATTTTCTTATTTGTTCTTGTTCTAATTAAATTAACCCAGCCAATGGCAGTCTTCTATTATTACTTTGGAGAAATCCTTGTTTTGTTTTGTCTACCATTAAAAATAACTGACTCAGATTGTTCACTAAAAGTATTAGAAAAAGCCATCTTCTAAAACCCAAATGTGTGATAAAAACAAGTTTAGTAACATGTTTAGTTTAAAACTTGCATAAACTGAAACCTAATATATATTTACAGGTATTTTTTTAAAATTAACCACATGGGTTCATAGCAAAGATGATGCTCTGTCTGCCGATCTATTCTACTTTTCCAAATAATATTCATATTCATGAATGGAAAACCAGGATGGGATTAACTCTATAATGTCATAGAAGAAGCTGATAAGCGTAGTGTAGCTGGTGATCTTCATTTGCAAGTTAGATACCTCAAACAGCATCTAACTTCTTTTAAAAATGAGAGTTGGGATGTCTGTTTGGTGACATGTGCTCAGGAGAAATGCAAATTTAAAAATCTGCAGTTTAAAAAATGACTAATGATGAGATTGTAACTGGGCAAAAAATGATATGCAGGAATGTGAGAGGGAAAAGTAGCCTCTGGTCTCTAGTGCAAAAAAAGTTACCTACTTTTCACCTAACTTATCTACAAAAATAAAAATAAAAATAAAAATAAAAATAAAAATAAAAATAAAAGGCAAGACATAGATCTACAAGCATAGCAATATTAAAATAGAGTGGCAAAATACTTTGTTCATATTTTAAAGTCTTTCCATTTGCATCAGGAATCAAGATGCTCTTTTTTTCCTCGTACCAGTTTAAGACTTATTTTTAAGGGCAGAATCCTTATCATCAACAAAATAGTATGACTTGCTTTTCTTGTGTCCCATTTAAGGGCTATTTTTGCATACTAGAAAATACATTTAGTCCTAATGTGTTAGTTCAAGAGTAGATGTTTTCTCTGTGCTTTGTAGTTCTGTTTCTAAATTCTTCTTTCCAAAATTCTTGTTTCTGGTTAGCTTTATTTTGTTTTGGGCATTTCCCAAAGACAAACAGGCTGACAAATCACCACACTTTTCCAGCTGTTTGCTACTGTTATGATTTGCCTTTAAACCAGTAGTTATAGAAACATGTCTGAAAGTTCAGAGATCATACTGAAACACCTATTAGTTTGATTGAAAGGTGGAAAAAGAAACCATGGATTTCATCTTTTATTTTTAACTTGCAGTTGTCATCGGTTTTAGAATATTAACTTATTTTAAGGAAAGTATGAGTTGTCACTTCTGCAGTTCTATTTAAAATATAATTCCAAACAAACTAACATTCTTAGTAGAGAGCATCATGAGATAATATAACATATTCTTTCAAGCTTATGCTTCTGTGCCCTTGGATGTACTTGGCATTATAAATGAAACTGTTATATATCAAATATACATGTTAGGCTTTCTTTTCAATTTTTCAGATTGAAAATACATAAAACACAAAAAAAATCAAAACAAGACAAACATCTGTAATACATTTGGTAACCACAATGCTGAACATGCTTTTTGAGTTTATTAGCTCGGTAAGGAATAAGTTGTTATGGTAATTTCTGTAGAGAAGTTAAAGTGTGTTACGTATTAATAACAAACAATAGATTTGTTCACTCTGCATGGGTGGGCCAAACTGAAAGAGTAATTAAAGCATGGTGTTGTGGAGAATCAAGGAGTGGTTTTAAATATAATTGTGATTTGCAAATAAAATATTCATGGAGGTTTTCTTTAGAGCTGATAGGCACTCCCAAGATCAACTCCTTTCCCCGGAGCCAGTGAGAGTTTGCTTTGAGTAGTGATAACGTTATCACGCCCCTGGCTGATCATAAAATGGATAAACAGTTGTAAAATCTGAAGAAGTTTGAGGTGAATCAGATTTGCAGCTAGTGGAACCCTTCCCTCTCTGCAGTGAGTGCTAAATGTACATGGGGATATACATTTTAGACGTTACTTTTACTATATTAAATGTAGATGTTCTGAATGGCAGTGACAGTGTACCCTTTTAATTTCTTCCTTAAGGATCCACCCACGTCAGTTTCCCTTGGACTCCGAATGGAAGAGATGATTTTCAATTTGGCAGACACACATCTATTCTTTAATGATTTAGAAGTAAGTGTTCATTATTTTAAAACACATAACGATTATTTGACATTTCTCTCTAACTATGAGTTATTAGATGTTTTGAAAATCATTTTTGGCCGTGTTGTTTTCCTATGGAAATGCTAGAAAACAGCCCTGTATGATTTAGTCATTAAAAGATGTAATAATAGCTACACTATATGTCCACATTGGCATCTGAAGGTTGCAGTAATTTGAACAGTAGCTTTTTGCCCCCACAGGTCTTTGTGTTATGATCGCAGTAGACACCTTGTAGAAGTGGATACACCAAGCCCATCTATAAACATTAGAATTCAATAGTCTGTCCAGACCATTAAATATTAAACTTCAACTTCTATAAACAGTTAATTGCTGGGTACAGATTTCTCACTTACGTTCCACTGTGGGGAAGTATTACCTTAAACCCCAGGGAAATCATTAATGTTGCATACATTGCCAGTCTCCGTGGCTTATTACACTGGGGCTTCTGCCTTCCCTGGTGGCAGGTACAATTTGTTATGTGCTCGGGTTTCTGTGCTGCTCCTGGCTCTCTCCCGCGGCACGTTGTGAGGCACTGGGGTGCGACTCACGCCAGGGGCTCTCGCAGTCGGCGCAGCCTCTGGTTTGGCCGCTCTCATGAGATCGCTCTAAAACTATCTGATCTGCTGAAAGAGACTGTCACCATCATGCCTGGCTGTTCCGCCTTGAAAGGGAAAAAAGCAATTCCTGATCATATTTTAATAACAAGAAAACATGAAAACAGTCAGATTTCTTTCCCATCATAATGAAGACAGCTGTTTATTTAAAATCCAACTGTTAAGCAAGCTTGTGGTGGGGCTGCCAACACACATTAATCATCAAGTTGTTGTTTTGCTCGATTTTAGAAATGTGTGTTATTCCAGACAGGCAAAAGAATCTAAAAGATTCAAATGCAACTTTTGCTGATCAAAGTTAATTGGCAGCAATTGGCCTTTAAATATTTCCTGATGTTTCCTTTTTCAAAATCAAGCAAAATACACCTTATTTAATAGATGAGCCAAAATCATTTGAAAAATGCCAGTGTGTGATAGACCTCAAATGTGGTTTGTCTAACATCTGTCCTATATTTTGATTTCTTTTCATCTAAAAAGAAACCACTCGCAGATGAATTGGCATCTTGCAATGTAATGAAATTATTTAAATGTGCTTTATTTTTTCTTCCATTCCTTAGTGAAGTATTTATTTTTATACTTACAATAAAAGACATGATTTCTTGCATTTTTAAAAAAGTGTTTCATTTCATTAAGGGTATGTAAAGATGTTATTGTTTTGGATACAAGTAATACCATTAGTAAGCGATATGTATAGGATTGATTTTCAGACTTGTAGAAGAAAAAAACAATGCTAGTTATTTTCCAAATCTGTTTCTGATTTATGGCTGTATTACATTTTATCCAGAGCAGGAAGAGAAAATGCTACCATATCTTGCCAGCATGTTCAGTAAAAAGTTCACAGCGTTTTCATTTGTTGTGCATAACCAGATATTTAATAGACATGTAGCTACTTCTTGATACATGAGTGTAACTGTCATTGACTTTAATGGAAGTTAATCATATAAATTTTAGGGAGAGTAGATTATCTTCCAGAAATTGGTTTATTAAGGCCTTTAGCATTACATCGTAGCATTATATTCATGGAAGAACTTTGAAGCTATATATGAAAAAAATACTGCTATGTCCTTCGCTAAATCATGGGAGCTCATGGCATTGGCTCAACTCTTTGCATTTCCCTGGTAATGAGGAAATTAGCTAAGAAATGAAGGAGAAGATGCAGCCCAGTATCTTCTCTGCATGCAGCAGGTGTGCAGGTGAGCAGTTGTGTTTGGGTCAAGACGAAGGTCTGGATGTTGTCTTGGGTGTGCTGGGAGGGGGCAAGGAAATCATCATACCCTTGCGCTCATCTGATCCGCACAGCATCACAGCAACTGCCCTGTCCTGCTGCTCTCCTACAGCTTTTAGGATGCTCATATTCAAATCTCATCTGAGCTCTTCAGACAACAAAAATAGATAAGAGTTCATGTGGGGAAGGAGAGAAAGGAAATGTCCATGTTACTCCTTGGTGGCCACATGACCCTGTGAAGTTTCATTACTGTTAAGATAAGAATAGGGGAATGAAGTTATAACCTGGCTGAGGAACATGGACTTTAATCTGAAAGACAACGTGGTGTCCAGAGGAGTGAAGTGCATGCTCTGCCTGAGGAAGAGCGGAGATGTGCTTATGGATTGGCAGGGGTCTACAGAGGCAGGAGCAAGTACTGAGCTTGCATTGTGCTCATTAGGCCTAGACCTGGGCAAAGACTGAGGATTTCAGTTCCCTGGAAATTTCCTCTTTTTGAAATCTCCTGTGGACACATCGTATTGTTGAAACAACGCACCCACCTGGAGCTGTCCTTGTGGGGGTCACCATCAGTAGGACAGGCCTAGTCCCCAGGCCCTGTGGATTTGGAGGAGATTCCCCACATCCACCCCAGACACTCTAAGCTCTTAGGTGTGCGGCTTGGACATTCAGGCAGCTTGATGGTTTTCCATCAAAACTGTGGGCAGTCATCTTGGCTCCACGTCAAGCTCAAAGCATCATTCCTCCTTTCTTATTGCTGAAGGACTGATGCTCCCACTCGTAGCTGGTGACGCCTGTCTGAATTTGAGTATGGATTGCTGCAGGCTGAGAGGCAACTCCACTCACCAGCCCCAGAGGCTTTGGCATTTCTGCCTGGAAACAGCATGGAAGATAAGCAAGTCTGGATTTGAGAACATGTCTAATCAGCAGCGTAGCTAGGTCTTTGAGCTTAGGCAGAGTCTAAAGAGGGAGCCTGAGAGGTGCTGCTCTATGCCGCTGGGCTTACAGGCAGGCAGTCATAACTTTGGTCTGTGATTCACATTTTTCCAGACACCACAAATTAGTGTTTTCTGCTTTTTATTTTTTTCCTAATAAAACGCATCTTTTCACCCCTCACTTTCCAGAAGGCTCTAATGTGAACTGTACTCCTGTCACCCAAGTTGGGAGAAAAATATTTTGTCTTCTTCTAACCTGGTAAAGACTGACTGACATTTTGGATGCAAAAGACAGAGTTGAAGTAGGACTCTCCAAAGAAACACTTCATTTGCCTCTTACCTAACCAGCTTTTCGTATCTCAAACTACTAGAGATTCATTTATTTTTATTAGGTTACATTATAAACTTCAACAGTGATTCCATAGTCTGCATAAATTGATTCAAGGCTAACAAGCACATCAGAGGCATTCAGAACTCCAGCTTATCCATCTGAATTTAGTAAGGGACAAGGCCAGGTAAATGAATTAGCTAATTTCCTCTATGCTGCTGTAATAATAATAATAACAAAAGCAGTGTGCTTTAAGGAAGTTTTTTTGTTGTTGCTCTCTGTGAATATCTCTAGTTGTAGTGTACAAAAATCTGTGAATCCTTTGCTTGGTATTTTTCAAACTTGATGAAAAAAAATTAGTAAAATCTCACCCTCTGGTTCTGACAAAAACATTCGGTATATACATAAGTGACCTATACTCAGATTTCCAATTGGTTATTGCACCTCAGTGTGCTGCAGGTCTTCTATTATTGCTTAAAAAAAAAAAAAAGAAAAGAAAAAAAGGGGGAGATGGATGGTTTGTTTCACTTCGCACCCATTTCTTTGGAGTAATGAATCTAATTCCAAATTGATATATTAATTTCAAATACTGAAGTAGCATTTATAAACCATTTTGCAATCTGTTAAATGTGTATGACAAATACATAACTGAAAAGAAAATGTTTACTAGTGTATAATTTGAAGTAGGTACTCTCACAAGCAATGTTTTATTGGTTTAAATGTATCTTTATAATTGAATTATGGAAGTATAGTAGGCTAAATAAAAGCCAAAAATAAGTACAGTGTTTTCAGAACATAGACTCTGAAGTCCCTGGGGGTTCAAAATAGGTGACTTCACTTTAAAAAATATCAGGCACCAGTTGGAAATAAATGTGACTAAGCATATCTTACTGGCAAGCCATTCTATTTAGAAATATTTTGTGACAGAGGGCATAAAATACAATATTTTTATTATATGCATGGACTGATTATGAATATTGGGTGTTTTAGAAAGTATGCTAAAGTGTTTTATGGAAATTAGAAATTTCATGATTGGACTGAAAAGTATCATCTTTTTTTGCATTTTTGCAAAAATGCATTTTTGCATTTTGTATGTATTTAAGTTTTTATATTGGTGTATTTAAGTATTAATATCGACCCTCTTAAAAATTAGTCTTTCATTTCTTTGAGTTATCGGTTGCCCATTATAGCTTGATATGATATAGGAAGAATTATGTTGATGAGTGAACATCTTTTTTTTTAAAAGTGAATTCTCTGCTTTGCAAATTCTACTCTAAAATGATAATGGCTCATTAGATCTTTTCTTTAGAAAGCTATACTGTTCTATATTGCAGCTGGAAATAACACTTTACTCATTTCCCAGATTGATTTTTTAAAGCCTTTTAAAAATCTTAAATAATTCTTTTTTATAAATAAGATACTTTCCTTTTATCTAAGTGGTGAATTTTATTACAGGCATTAGAAATCCAAATAGTTTGTAGCTCTCTTTCAGAATTATTTGTTTTCTCCTTCATACTTTTTACTTTATTTCTCTTTGTTTATTTCAGATTTTTGGGAGGGTTCTTATGAGGTTTTTTTTATTCTGCAAAATAACATTTTCTGTATTATGAGACTGTAAATAATTTCATTTCACCTATAAGAAAGGAAATAATGCATAACGGCATGATAAAGATGACTGGTATTCAGTGTCTTCCATTAAGGATACATAATGCATAATAAGAGCTTCACAATCCACTTTTGTTTGTGTGGTCCCCATATGCTAAGTGCTGATATGTTTATGAAAGTCAGTTATTCTGAATGGCAGTATGATATGATTTTTTCAGCTACTTTAGTATCTCTTAATGATAAAAAAAAAGAAGAAGGAAAGTATTAGGCATTACTGTAAAGCAGTAACTTTTTCTCTTCAGGAAAAATAAAAGGTAGTTAATGTTACGTTCTAACAATTAGCATTACTGAACTCAGCTACTTTCTTTGCATTTGCCACTATAGCTATAAAAAGAAAGAACAAATAATTTCCATGAGAGAGAGAGTAGCTTTATGCAATAAAGGTGCATGCAGTAGAGATGCAATAGAGATTTATATTCCATTCTCAAACAGAATTTTTACTTAAAATCCATTTGGATATTCATTACTGTGTTCTAGATGGACGTTCAGAGCACAGCCTCGTCTGTGATTAGAAAAGAGCTGCATAATCACTTAAGGATTAAAGCATGAGCTTTGTATTACTTCAGTTTAATCCACCGTTAAAGCATCGCATTGCTGCTACCTTCGGGGTGCGGGTAATGCCCACCATGTGCAGCTCTCGGTGGTGCCTGTGTTCTGGGCTGCAGGCAGCGGCCCGCTCCCCACTCCCTGTCAAAGTGCCAGGGATCAAGTCTTGGCCAGGCCTTGTTAAAACACCACGAGCAGAAAGAAAAGCCTGCTGAGCTTCTCTGTGCAGAAACAGCGATCCAAAACTGTTTTATCTGAGGCCATTGCTTGAAACTCTGAACAGGCTCAGCACGCACTTACAAGTCCTGGAGCGTGCATTTTGCATATACGCATGTTGAATGAAGAACCCCATGGTCCATTTTTTGTAATTGCTATTAATTTGTAAATCGTGGTCAATCTTTTTATTTCCCCCCTCTTTATGCCTTCATCCCTTTATCTTTGGAAAAGATGATAATAATGATGATAAGGGTGGTATCACCTGACAGATGCTGTTCTCAATAGAGAATCCCAGATTCCCAGAGCAGCTGAGGTTGGAAGGGACATCCAGAGATCATCTAGTCCAACCTCCTGCCCCAGCGGGGACACCCAGAGCACGTGGCACAGGGTGGCATCCAACAGATTTGGAAGATCTCCAGGGAAGGAGACTCCACAGCCTCTCTGGGCAGCCTGTTCCAGGGCTCTGTCATCCTCACGGGAAGGAAGTTCTTCCTCACATGGAGGTGGAACTTCCTGTGTTTTAAGGGAGACAAGGGAAAGGAAAGCTAGGCAGATGCTAAGGCTGGTGGCTGGGCTAGCTTTGAGCGTGTATAGTAGTAGCCGACTTGCTAAAGGTGCTTCCATTCAGCCTCTTCAGCGTCTTTCATGCCTCAGGAACATTTGGGAATAACCTCTGTGCTGACACAGTTAGAAAATTCATGGATACAAACAAATTACAAAAAAATGTAAAGTGACATAAAACATTGCACATAGTCATCCAAGATTTTTCCCACTTTTCTATTGCGTTTCATGTATTTGTTTCCTATCGTATCTCATTTTTATTTTTGATGATTTTTGGTAAGTTGGCGTTGCGCAAGTTTGAGATATTTGAAGACTTCTTTTAAAAACCACTAAAAAATATTTAGATAATAGGAGCATTAGTCACCATTAGTCACTGCAGAATTTCGGGTGGCTGTGGCTGTGACCTAGTGATCACTGTGAAGTCCATGGAGTCTAATGTTTGGTAAGCAGAAACTTCTGTTTGGGAGCCTGGGATTTTGCTGCATTACAAGTGAGCCAAAGAGTAGGTAGGCACGCTTAGTGATGAAATGCATTGATTTATCAAATTACCCCACATAGTAAAGGGCTTTTGTCAGCGGCATCCATGCTAATGCAAAAGGATTTGTAATTGACAGCAAATTAATTTCTAGTGGTATTAATCCCTTTAAAATAATTTATAGTAAAAGACAAAACATGTTTTGCCCACTTACACACCAAATTGCATGTTCACAAGTTTTCCTTCAAGTGAAAGACTGTAGAAGTCTTTGTCCTATACCCAGCAAATGAAATACCAAAATTTGCAAGCTTTTTGTGAGTTGCTACCTATGGGTACCCTCACATTACAGTGCGGTCAGCAGAGCCTGAAGTATCAGAAGGCAGATAAAGACCTGCTGGTTGCGGTGATACTGCATTGAAGGGCAGTGGTGAGGTACTTCCAGAAAGAGAAGTACGCAGACAGAGTTTGCCTCTGGGCTCTCCAATCTGCCCTGCCCTGGGTACGGTTGCTTTAACTGCACTGCTGCTGGGCTGCAGCCTCTGGCTCTGAAATGTAACATGAAAATAGCAATATAATTAATGACTGTCACGTGCAGACCCGATCCACTGCTTGATGGTTCAGTGCACTTTAGATCCCAAAGCAGGTTGTGACGTGAGTCATCCTGAAGGCCTCTTAGCACCAGAAGTGCTGTTTCAGATTTGAATAAACCCTTTTAAATATGAAACTCGGCCCAGTAGTCTGTAATAGTAAAACAATGGAACCTAATGAATGTGTAATTAGCTGATATTAAAGGTACGAGGGACTAGTGTTACTATTAGTGAAGGCATTGCTTTCAGTTTATTTGTGCACAGAGAGGCTTCTTTTTGATTTTTAATATTTCAGGGAGCTGGCGTGAGCAAAATGTTTTTTACATTTTCTTTAAACATTATGAAAAGCACTGGAACAAGAACCTATCTAATACAGATGTAAATACTATAGTTATGACTCACTCTATATAACACATTCATAACTTTCCTAAATAATCCATTATTGGTTTATAACCTCAAAATCTAAGAAGTTTCACAAATTCAAATAGCATTCCTGAGCAATAGATTTTGTGTTTGGGTCTCTGATTTAGCTGACAGATGTGTAAAATCTCATGCAGCCAGTCAACCCCCTCGTGCAGCTGCATATGCTGAAGAGCGTGAGTTATTCCAGCTAAGATCAACATTAATTTACACTCAAATATCTTTCCCAGCCCACTCTTTCCGTTCATATATTGCAGTTATTTTGTGCTGATTCCACCACTTTGAGGCAAACTTCTGTTCCTTGACAGACTGTTCCATTCAAAGCGGAGAAGAGAGCATAACAATCACCTTTAAAAATACATATTTTTTTCACGTTTAAGTCAGTGTCATCCTTTTTTTGCCTTCTTCAGGATGAGATGGCATTAGCCAGTCCTAAGAGTTAAGCACAAAGACTGGATACCCCAGTGTAGGCATCTGTGCTCATGGTAGGTAGTTGCTGTCAACATCTTCAGCCTCGGCTGGGTTTTAGCCTGAATTTGCAAAGTTATGAGTGCAGATTTCAGGCATCTTGTGAATTTGCTGTGGTGTGCCTAGTTGTGACTATTAGGATTAGTTTAAATTGTAGGGAGATATGCACATACATATATTTTAAGCAGATCTGCTTTTTTTGTGCTTTTTTTTTTTTTTTTTTGGTAAAAATCGTATAAAATATTGCTACAGAGAGAAAAATTAAGTGTCTTTCATTCATTTTCTTTGAAAAGCCCAAAAGTAGTGCTTGAAGTTGGTTCCCAAAATGTTTGAGTTTCACAGTCTCAGGAGATTTCTACTGTTTCAGTGTGGTTACAATAAGGCCTCTATCTGAATTTCATCCAGTTCAATGGTCTAATGAAACTTTAAAGAAGGGGTGAGGGGACTATTCCCTTTACTCATTGTGGTACCACTTTTAGGTTCTCTGTTTTAAAGTAAAACATGACTGCTGTTAATTGCCTGTATTTTGAAAATTTATCTTTAAATATACTCATAGAGCCTAGTTATTCTGTAGCTAACCAAAGTAATCCCAAATTGTACTATTAAAAAGTATTTAATAAGGATTTAAAATATATAAATTAAAAGCAGCAACAAAAGAACCAAGAAAATAGTGAAATAATGAAATGTTTTGTTTTATTTTTTTTTCCCAAAATCCTTGTTGACTTACAGCAGGGCAGTCCTGTCAGGAAGTCTCTCTCTGAATGTTGCTTTAACTAATATGCAGATATGTGACTAGAATTATTAAATATTCAGTGACAGTGAAATACAGACTGTTGACACTAATACTAAACTAATACTAAAATATTGTTGCAGCAAGAAGAAAGTCTAATCAAATGAGCCTTTCAGAATGCTAAAAATATAGATTGTTACTTGAAGGATCTCCTGTTTTTCTCTGTGCTTTTCTATAATTCCCATTGCCAGTGCAAGAGGTGGATGCACAGGGAAATAACTTGTTCTTTAACATTGCTAGACATAGAGAAGAGCCAACTACAGCAGTTTCTAAGTGTTTGATCTCACTGAAATGTTTAAAAATATCAGTGAAATATTTTCACTCATGTGAAATACGTGTGTGTATATATATATATATATGTATTTAAAGGATATTTACAAATGGAAAATTACTGTTATGGATGTCTCTTGGCATAAATGAAGCCATAAGCAAAAAGAGGTTAAGAATCAGAGAAAAAAGTCAATGAAAACATAGACATAACTTTTTTTTTTATTTCATCACTTTAATAAATTCAGATCTAAATTTGGATATAAGCAGCCTTGGACTCCCAAACTATCAGGAGAACTGACTAACAAAATCAGTGTCTCTCTCCTGAATCTAATCTACACTAGTGTTTAATAAAACAATTATAATGACTAACATCTTTCACAAAATTCATAGAGCAAAGATTTTCTTTTTTTTTGTTGTAAATATCTTCTTATCATAGGAAGGGAGGAACATAGAAAAAAAAGTTGCAGTTGAATGGAAACTTGTATTATCATCAAAAATAGTTTCAAGCATCTGTAATGTAATTACCAATGTAATATTTTGGTTTTGGGAAAGGATCTGTAATTTAAAATATAGTATTATATACTAAGAAAGAACCATGACTATTGATTGTTTGAATCCAATTTTGTCTCTTTTTTTTTAATTAAAAATGAAATAACAAAAATACATTTAATAAAACAAAATAAATCAGCAATATGGTAATATAGATATTACATATAAACTTCATCTTCATGTGGTCATGCAAAGGGTTAAGCTGTGTGATTTCAGGATAAAAGGTTTCCTGAGTTGACTATTATTCCTATGGTCTGCCAACAACTTTGCAATAAATGGAATGATTTTTATGGGAATGTGGTTATTCACAGCAAGACTACAGTTGGTGTCAGTATGAAAAATTCTTCTTTAGTAGATTCTCTCAGCAGGGATAACAGATCTAAAAGAAAGGCAAAAAGCAGTTACAGAGAGCTCTGGCTGGTGTTGGTGACAAATTATGTTTACAGAATGATGGGTTAACCCATTGAAAAGGAAGAAATCAGAATAACGGTAAATCAGAGATTTGCTCTTCTGCGTACTTCTGTTCCCAAACAAGATGCTTGTGGTAATGATGTGCCTTGTTTAGTAGCTGCCCTTTCTCTTATCCAGAAAGCAGGTGAAGCTTCCAGGCTTTGAGCTGCAGTTGTGTAAAATAATTCTGCAGAAACCAGTAAAATTACTGCCAAGTTGTGTCACTGTCTTTGAGATTACGGTCTGGCTCTTAAAATAAAATACTGAGATCTAAAAAAAAATTCTTCACTTTTGATTAGATTTTTTACTAGGGTATTCTTAGTATGAAATTTTCATTTATAAACTTTTTGATATATTTTGAAATATTACTAGAAAGAAAGTGTGTACTATGTTCAGGTCCTGTTAGTCACAAGTGTTCAGAATACTCTTAATAGTTGATTAAATCAGTGGCAATTTCATGATAGCTGGTTTTATCTCTCATTAAAAATGAGGAGTAATAAAGTTGCATAGAATTTAAGTGGTTCTCCCAAAACCTTACAACAATTTCACGGGTTTAATCATTCACTCATTCATAAATAAAATTGCTGAAGTATCTGTTTTTTGTTGTTGCTGTTTTGGTTAGAAATGCTTAGCAGCTGTTTAAGGGGTAAGCAGCACCACTGAGTGCATCCCGCCCTTAGTTTCTGTCATGCACAATTACCCCAGCTCTATTTAAAACCATTTCATTTGCAAACCTGTCACAGAGCTTGGCGAGACCCGAGTGTTGCACTGAGGCATGAATTTCCTTTGTTGTGCAGAGATCACCAGCGATAAACCAGCAAGAAAGAAAATTAGCCTCGCTGTGCCCATGTCAGGAAAAAATGTTTATCAAGGACAGAAACACCGTGTTGGTGATAGGTGGGATTAATTTCTCTTGAGGTGAACAGATGGGTTTATTGATCCAAAAGTAAATATTGACTGAGGTGGTGCCAAAGACAAGGGCATTACATTTTATATTCTCTTAAACCAGAGGAAAAAAAAGTGCATTCTTACCTATTCTAAATATCTTCATTAGAAACATTTAAAAACAGACTGAAAGAAATATCTTTTGTTTGAAAATAATATTCAAAAGGGCATGGTTGTACAGATGTAGCTGAAAACAGAATTAACTCTTGGTGGTTGTTGAATGTGACAAATCATGTTGGTTGTGTGATTGTTTTTTGTTGTAACATAAAAGTTTAAAATTTAGCAGTCCAGCTTGTCATAAAATGACGTATGTTGCCAGATAATCTTTACTTAGCAATGAATGTCAAGTCTGGTTCTGCAACAGTGAGAAATAGCTATTTTCATGACGGACCTATCTGGTTTTGGTAAATTTACTCTGATTTGTCTGTGATTATAAGAAGGATCCTGGAAAGTCTTGGCAGGCTTTTGATCCTTCACTTCCCAAGTGTACCTGGATGTTGGATAAGAAACAACTGTAGTCAACTGTTACCAAAAAAACAGGCAGTCAGGATTGTAGAACACACTGAAAATAGATTTCTTTCAATAAGCTTTATTCCTAGTGAGACGCAAGGGATGGCTGTAGAGAGAAGGAAACTCCACATATTGCTGGCGGAATTATCCTCCCCCAGGCTTGAATAACGCAGGGATGTCTGCTGAACTAATCCGGGATGTGTCCGCGGCATCCAGGATCCTGCAGAGGAATACTGATCCCCAAATGCCTTTTCTCCTTCTAGCTGAACCGGGAGTGTGTCTCATCCTACTGTTTGCAATGTCTGTACCTGGGACTTGCAGACCTTGCTGGTTCTCTCTATGAGGGCCCCACTCTGAAGGTTCTGTTATTTTACTTTCAAACTTACAAAAAAAATCTAGTAAAATAGAATCTGTTATTTTTAAAAGAGCTTCAGTAATGCCTTTTTTTCTTTAACATCACTGTGTTCAATTTTAGATGTAATCCTAAATTTCAAGGTTCTTAAGTCCTGTGAATAATAGCAGATTTTGCTTTCTAATGCACCACTCAGTGGTTGTGGACTGCCTTCCAGCAGGCAGCACAGCAGTCTTGTTATTATTTGCTTTTCTACAATAACAATCCAAGAATGGCTCAGTTTGCCTGTAGGAGAGAAGGAAGGAATAAAAGGAAAAGGAACAGGAATCTTGGTGGGGAACTTTCTCTGATATGTGTATGAGGGAATGACAGGAAATAGCTTCTCATCTGCTTGACACTACAGCCATGCGTGACTTGCAGAAAGCTCCATGGATAAACACAACCATAAAAGTGAGCACTTCATGGACACGGAACTAGATTACGCCGCCCGTGTAGCGATAGGCAAGCGAAGAGACCAGTGAAATCTGTGCCCAGAGGCAGAAGGGGCGGCGCTGCTGCTGTCCGTGAGCTGCTGTACGTGCCCCATCCCCAGAGCTCGTGCCCGGCCGTCGTGCGGCGCGCGGCTGCCGTTCGCGAGCCCTGGAGTTAGCGATAATAACGGATAAGTCTGTTAGCTCACTTGAGAAAATGGTTCCTGTAGGGCTTAGGCAACATGTTAACCACATAAATTGTTTCCTTATCTCACTGGAGATAGATAAACATTTTATGATTTCCTCTCCCAAGAAAGCCAGTTGGAGTGCTCCTTAGGCTCAGCTACAATCTGCAGGAGCCTGCCAGGCTGGCAGCATCCCCTTCGCTTACCTGCCTGTTGCTTCTCCCTTTTCCTAAATGACTCAGCTGTAACATGGCACAAAATGTTTAGTTACTCGTCCTGCCCAGCTGTGGCATTCACAGAGCTCTCAAAGCCCCCAGTCCCCCTTCTGCTGCCGCTGGGCAAAGGCAGTGGCGTCCCAGCTGACAGCCTGCCTGTGGCACAGAGCATCACGATGGGCTCCACGTCTGTGCCATGGGAGGGAAGGAAGGAGGGAAGGAGGGAAGGAGGGAAGGAGGGAAGGAAGGAAGGAAGGAAGGAAGGAAGGAAGGAAGGAAGGAAG
>JAWLRI010000963.1:1762104-1859845 GCA_034781795.1 Crypturellus tataupa | reverse complement strand
ACTGAATGAAGGAAGGAAGGAATTAAGGAAGGAAGGAAGGAAGGAAGGAAGGAAGGAAGGAAGGAAGGAAGGAAGGAAAAGAGAAAGAAAGGAGAATAAAGAGAAAAGAAAAAAAGAAAGGAGAAGAAAGAGAAGGAGAAGCATGCAAAGAGGTGAGCAAAAATCTTCAAGCCGCCCGTAAAAGAAAAAGTTTTGAGGTCTGTACTGCACAGGGCAGCAGAGAGAACTTTAATCCCCCTCTTTGTCCCATTAGCAGATAATTAGAAGGATGGGAGACTCGCTAGCCCAGAGCAGTGCAACTTGCCTCTAAAAACGTGCATTTGCGAGATGAGCCACAGCACCAAGGCACAGCGGGGCTAAACAATTTGGTGACACAGAGCTGAGACGGAGTTCACATCTTCTTGTGAAAAGTTTCAACTTGAACCACAAGAATACTCTCATTTCCTGAGACATGAGACCTAATTTTCTAGCCTCCATAGCAAGTTCGTTCATTTCATAGGTTTAATTTTAAATTTTTTTATAATTTAGCTATATCTAAGCAAACCTTAGTATATAGTTTCAATAAAACAGGTATGTTCCTAGAAGCATACTTTCAGGTTAGTACACCTGGGAATAATTCATGTCATATTGACCAGGTTCATGCCTTTTCTTACTTCTTTGAACACATTCGTATTTTATTTTCACTGACTTTTATTAGTCACAGATTTTTTTTTCTTTTTATAAAAGCATATATCCACAGATAACACAAGTCGTGTCGTAAAGAAGGCATTTACAATCTGAAGTGCTGAACTTTTAAAATAAATTGCATTTGATATTTAAACATAACACTGTCTTTTCCAGGGACAAGCTCTTTAACTAAATAAGCTCGAGTGCCTTTTGTCAATTCTATCTATTGGTAAAATTATTTTTTGGCACCCTCTCCTTCCCCTTTCCAACCTTCAGAACACATAAAAATGGACTAACAACCTATTTTTATCAGAATTCTAGCAAGAATTGTTAAAGTGATCGTCTGAATCACTTCCCTGAGCATGAGTAGAAACATATATTACAGAAATAAAATAGTTTTACTTTTTTTATTTTCTGAACAACTCCAATTTAATAAACGTATTCATAATAATAGGGAGTATCTGCGAACTGGAACCTGAATAAAAAGATAAAGTCTAATGCTAGAGTATGACATTTTGATCTTCATGAGACATTTTGATCTTCTTTTTCAGTAAAATATAGAAAGATTTCCATTTCAGTGGATATATTTAGGTAGTGTGAAAAAAGAATTGAGACCATATCAGCACTGAAAATACCTGCTCCCTCACACTAAAGAGATAAAGAGCAGATTAGCAAAAGAGAATTTTCTTCTGTTGTAGGATTGAAATGGGCAAAAGTTTATGTCTGTTCAGTCTCAGGTATTATAGTTGCTCTATAGATATAATTTTAGTTTAAACTGGATTCTTCCAGTAACAAGGTACAGCTGAAATGAAAATGTAAACGCTGATATTAGTGTAGCTACTCCAATGAACACAAATTGCAAAATTAGATGGTGTTTATTTTGGAACAAATGCTGTTTACTTTGGGAGCAGCATATTTAATCCAAATGCACTTGCTCGTGTGAGCAAGGAAAATAGGATTTTAATCACTTTCTCTATTACAAAAGAATGGGATCCATTGTGAGCTCTAAAAGGGCTACGTGTTCGGTGCAGAATTGCTAAGCCATCAGCTCTGAGAAATGAATTTGTTAAGTTCTCAGTCCTTGGTTTTTAGAATATTGGTTTTTATTTTTTTCCTATTATATGGTGCACTATAATTTTTTGTTAACATATACACTTCTCTTTGCATTCCAAATTTAAAACAGGAGTGTTTTACAAGCTTTCACAGCCTGATTTAATTCTCTGACTGTTCATCCACAAATTGTCAGACAGAGAGAAGTAGATTTCAAGAACTCTCTTTGTTCTTCATATCCTGTGCCTGACCCGCAGGTAATCTGCACCTTTTTCTTCAGCACGGAATAATTGTGGTGGGAAAGAAGAGAAAATGTTAGGGTCACAAAGTGCAGGCTAGACGGAGATGACAGGTCCTGCCAATTGACTGCCAGGGCTGAGAACCTGCGAACCGGAGTCTCCGCTTTTTCACATGGATTTATGTTGTATGTTAACAGGCATTCCATGATGATGGGTTAGGAAGTTCAGCACTTAAGCCTTTATTGCCTCTGGTTGAAATGTAATGCAGGCTTTTTGGTATATTTAGCAAGTACAGTAGAGGAGCTTTTGGCACAGCCTGCGCCTATCTATGGATATAAGATGTGTTGTTCTAGTTAATATTCATTTTCTGACCTGTGTGCACATACTGGAGAATTTGCTGTTTTTCTAGCTAAGGGAAGAATGGAGATTTACTCGTGAATTTTAATGTGTAGAATGAAAAAAAAGTTAGAATCCTTTCATCCTTCTTTGTTTCTTTGTTTCTCTAAACTTAGAATAGAGATTAGTTGGAGTAATTTGCTTTTTTAAAATTATTTTTATTTATTTTATTTATTATCTTATTAGATAAGCATAAGTAAAAATAAATAGAATATATAAACTGCTAGAATCATAACAAAAGAAAAAAGGACATTCACAAAATAGCTTTGGACGATTCAGGTGTTGCTTGGTGAAACATCCCATGACAGTCTGTGAATATATGTTCACCAAAGAAGCATGTTGTGATGGTTATAGAAGTGATGAGGATTTGTGAAACTGATACTCATATGAAGGGGTATTTTCTGACTTCTGGAGCAGGGATGTGCAGAATTACTCATACTCCAAAAAAAAAAAAACCCTACACAGCAAACACAGTAGTGAACACGTGAGAATTTTTTTTAGTTAAGGGTTTTTCAGATACATCACATTTTATAAAGGATTACAGCTATAACTTGTTATGCCAGATCTGTTCTCACATGGACATGACCAAATTTCTCTACTGTTCAGTAGGGACAATGAAGCAGTGGATATAATTGCATAATGACAGATATGAGAGGAACAGAGAATCCCAGCAATCATTTCCTGTGAGTTGGCCAACTTCCAGGGCGTCTCAATGGACACACTGATGTAAAGCAAAATGAAAATAGCTTGTTCTGAAGGGCTTTTTTTTCCCCTCTCATTTTACTTTACAGACTAAGGTATTGAAACAATTAGTTGACAGCGTGGTGTTAGTTTTCTCACGGTAAATTAAGAAGATTAAGCAAATGTGGAAATGTATTTTAGCTATAATCAGCAGATTTGGGACTGTAATGCTTCAGCATACTCTGAGGTCATGTTCATAATGTTATTCACATTATTCTTTTTCTTAAGGTGCAAACTTGTCCAGAGTTATCTTATACTCAGTGTTTATTCAAAGACAGCAGATTTACTAGGTTTATTTTTGTTAGTTTTGTAACGCAGAAATGTAGAGGATCAGCACACTAGCCGTTACATCACTGCACTTGGCATGTGCTATTGGCACAGATAAGAGGAACTGTTGTAACAGCCTTAATCTCTCTTTTTTTATTATTATTAATTTTCCTACAGTAAATTGAGTAGTAAGGCATATTTTATGTAATTATGGCAGAAGTGCACAACTTGACGGGTGGTAGCAAAGGAGCAAAGTAATATAAATATTTGCAGAAGGTTTCTGCCATAACTTAATGCTTTGCATATGAACCTTCATAAAGATCCAGAGTTAGTTTAAAGAAATAGGTCCCAAAGTCTACACAGGTTCAGACATTTTAAGAGCTGTGAATGAGGGCTGTGGAGCATCTCTGGGAATTTTTGGCCCATCGTGCAAAACAGAAAAGAGAAGGAGGCAAAGTTAGCAGGAAGGAGTTAGCAAATGCTCTGGGAATAGAGGCGGGAGAAGACACAAGCTTTCCATGTATGAGTCTTACGCCAGATTCTTCTATTCATTTTGGGATTGTTGCTTTTCTTTGGCTAACTGCATTTCGCTGGAGACATATTTTCACTTAGCAAATGATAGATGCACTTCGAGGAGCTCCTGCAAGCACATATCTCCTGTGGGTTCAATCCCCAAAGCAGAGCTGATGGAAGGGAATAGAAGAGCCAATCTCCATCGTTAAGTGCAGAGTCTGTTAGTGTAATTTTAGCTGCTGCAGACATGTTTCCAGAGAAGCTGTTAGCTGTGGCATTGAGGTGGCTGAGGAACACAAGCGTGTGGTCCCATACAACCAGCTCTGCGGAGAGCACAGCAAGTCCCACCAGAAGGACAGCATGGACAGTAACTTCTTGAACTACTCAAGGCAGATTTACAAAGTTACATGTGCTAATGCTCTCATGTACCCCAGACTAATGAGTAAGCCCACAGAGAGGCTCACATCATGTCTCTTTTCAGCTGTGTTGGGAATGCTACTGAAACTTTCAGGTCCCTTCTGTAGAGTGTTCTCATCCACACTTCTATTTCAAAGAGATATAGGAAATCTCACCCTTCTCCCACATGACAAGAGCTTTTGTTCAAGTCTCCCTCCTAAAAGCTTCTATATCCTACTTTTCATGGCACTTACTCTTCCATTGCCACTCCTGTGCTAAATAGTCCTGCTCCCTCCACTTGCTCCACTTCTCTCTGCCCCAGGTTCCTTCTTAAAATGTAGCTCCTGCAGCCCCTCGAGCAAAGCTGCCCTGCTCACGGCTTGTACTTACTTGCGCGGCTCCGCGACTGCAGTGTAGCCACAGCTGCTGCCACCAAGGGCAGTCCTGCTCCCACCCAACACTGCGGGTTCCTCTGATTTCTGCTCTTGTAGCTGTAAGGAAACAAACTCCTCTGGGCAGGAGACTTGAGAGCGAGAGTCCAGCTAGGGCTGTCTGAGCCTGCTCACAGACAAACCTGTCTCCGTTGGCTGGCGTTTCGGAGCAGCCTCCCTGCCCCAGACTAACTGCATTTCCGCTTGTGTTCACCTGTCCTATTTTGTATTTGCCCCCCGGATGCAGAAATTGCATGAATAACTTATTTTTAAATTTCTGCATGTTTTAGGGGTCTAAAGCCCATTTTCAAATATGAGTTAAGCCTGTCAGAGATTGTTTCATTAAAATCAGTGCAATTTAGATGGACTCATATAAGAATAAGGTTTAGACTCCTACCATTCCTTGCACTTTTGAAAGTATGATCCCTAAACCGTACCGTGGGCATTTTGCTTTCCTGTGATTACTCTCACAAAGTGGAATTGCATCTCAGTCTGTCTGACTGAAATCCAAACCTTTAGTGCAAACATGTCATCACTTGTTCCTCATGAAGATTGCAAACTAGATACACTGAAGTTGCAAGGTCAACACCTCTAGGAACAAAACACAGCTTGCTGCATAATCTTTATACATAAGCCACAGGCTTTTTTGCTCCCCCCTTGCCAATTCAATCAATTCTGAAAGAGAATCAAACAATTTTAATGTGCTGCTTTACAGCTGACTGCTAAACTGATTCTATCATAATAAAATACATCTGCATTTATAGTGTTTTTAAAAGGACTTTCAATACTCATTTAATATAACTCTTTGCAAAAGAAATTGAGGAGGATACTAATACTGCCTTTGCTATTTAAATCTAATAAGCATGGACCAAATGGTAAAGGATTAAAAAGGTAAACCTGCAGACAAAACTTTTTTCCTGAGTAGTCGTCTAGCTCTAACAACTCCCAGTTACAGATGGTTTTAGGGGAAGTACTGGAGGATTTTCTCAGTCTTTATATTTTTGTTAAAATACAACTTTGCAAAAATATACTGGTTGAGAGTGCTTTTTTTATTTATCATACAACATCAAGCTTCATTTTAGCATATCCCTGATTATGATGCACATTGAGTAAACTAATCAACTTTCAGCTTCTTGGTGTGTGATCATAGCCTGTGCCTCAGGTAATTGTCTTTGCCAAAGAACAAAATGCTCCACGCAAAGCAAGCAGCAAAAAATAAACAGAAGGCATTTAAATTGAAAGTTCGTATCAAGCAATTAACAGCGGACAGGTAATTGCCTTCTTTGGAAGGAATTTTCCCTAAATAACTTTACTGCCAGAAGAGAGTAATTGCTATATCAACGTGTTTGCTTCCTGTGTTGAGGGATTGAAAAACACACCTATTGCTCTCCAAGCCAAAGTCTAGGTCAGTGTGAAAAAATACCTGGCACTTGAATCTCATGTTTAGCCTCAAAGCCATGTCCTGCCACTCAGGAGGAGCAACACAGTTGTGCACTGGTTGTGACCTTCCTTTCCTTGTAAGGTTGTGTCAATCACATTTGTCTTAATCCTTTGCAAATTATAATGTGTATCTCTAGTACTTTTTTTTTCATCCTTTCCTTTCCTGACATGACTTTTTCTTCTTTTATTCGTGCCAAAAGATGACAGTATGCTTTTCCACTATATTCAATATTTCACCTGAAGTATGTGATGTTCATGACCTTTTCTTCACTTCACTTTCTGTCTCGACACAGTTTCTCTGCTATTATCCCACCAATTTTTAGTCTTTGATCTCTCTTCTGGGTTTTTCCTCTCCAGAATCCCTCTCTTTCAATACCATAATTGCTATTTCAAATATATCCTTTCAGTTCTCACTTTCTATCTAACAAGTAGGAGAAAAATGAGTGTGGTTAGACAAAATGGGGTTTGCAGTATCTCAAGGTTTTCAAAGTTCCCAAGACCTTGAATGTTTAATTTAAAGTTCCAAGTCCTCTGGCCCTCTCTAACTGTGGGATCAAAGACACATCAATCCTGTCCTCCCTGTTTCTGCCTTTTGCCCAAGAGAGTGGAATTAGGACATTTTTAAGGTTCTTCCCTCTTTCTGGATCTCCTATGAGAAGGTGATCTTCTACTCATTTTCTTTATTGTTGTGGTTACTGCAAAAGAGTCTCTTTCCCTAATTTCAGTTTTGAATCCCCTTCTTTAACAACTTATTCCAGGTGTCATTCATCATTTCTGAGCTGTGAGAGGAAGCTATTGACTTGATAATTTTCATCACTATGGTGACGGTTCAGAATTAACTTTTCTATCCTTGGAGACTTAGAGAAATCACTGAGTAGTTGGAAAAACACTGAAATGGGAAGCTCGCAGGCTCAGGAGGATGTGACTTCATTAATTTATTCTCAGTTCATATTTGAATCATTAACTTTGCCTGCATATAGGTTGGGAATTTCCTTTTGGTTTTAAACAAACAAACAAACAAATCTATGAATTTGATAACTTGCTGAAGAAACTTCCTGCTTTCCTTAGACAAGTTGATTTTGAAACCCTTAGTACCTTCACACTCATAGTTTCAACATTCAGCATGCAATCGATTTTTTTTTTCTGCTTGAGAAGGAAATTTACTTGATGGTTGAATATGAGTAAATATAGTAGTGCCTTTCACATCCTGGCTGCAGGTCTTTTCCATGCTGGTTTTCTGTATTTCCTTTCTCTCTCTCTCTAATGCCAACTACCACTATATAAAATACAAAACAGTATGTATAACAGCAAGAATAAGGGCATGACCAAAAGACCACCCCTTGCTCTTCCAAAAAGGTTTGAAAATTTCCTGAGGTATTTTTCATAGACCAATGTTTTTAAAAATCTAGAATCCACAACCATCATGTGAGGCCAAATAGACTTCTGCTTTTTTCTTATCTGAGGTTGTTGACCTCAGGAGAGGAGGAGAAGGTTACAGGGTCAAAGTCTTTTCCTCCTTGGAGCTTGCTGCTTGCTGGGAGAGGGTTGGCTGGAAAATAGATGTTTTAGAAAAAGGGTTGAGGGTCATGATTTTAATTCTGTTAGAGAACAGCTGGTTTGAGTTTCTTTTCACTTCTATCTTCCCTCCCTTCCTCACAAATCCATGGAGAGAAAAAAATTTGTTCAGGGGAAAGCAGTAACAAAAAATGAAAGATTCCAATATTTTCATTTCTAAAATATGCCATGTTTGTTATAAGATTTCACATTAGGAGAGAGAAGAGGAAATTATTAAAATAATTGCAAGCCATTGTTGTTTCAAGGATTGGATTGAGATTGATCTACAGTGCCACAGGTTTATTTGTTTTCCTGCTAAGTGTCAAATTGTTAGTAGTAACGTTCTAATGGTTTTTAGTGGACGAACAGTATGCATTATGATTTTTAAGTTAATGATAGATAAAGCTAATAATGTGCCATGTTAGTTTGTATACAAGCCATTGAAGAAATATGATTTGGTTTGGCTGTTTCTGTTCACATTTTCTTCATCTTTTCATGCTGCTTTCATGCACTAAGACCAAAGAGAGAGAAGGAAACTCACAACTCTCAAATGAATGGCAAACTAGGAACAGATTTTTTGTCTGCGCTCCTCTGAAAAACTGGCCTCAGGCTGTGTTGGTGTGTGGCTCAACAGCAATCAGAGGTCATAATTTCATTGGCGGTTAGCATCAGGTTTAATTTTTCTAATATGTTACATTTACCAAAATGTCTGGTTTCAGTTACACTTATGCACTGACTGAATCAGCTTTGAGCAGCGTGATGTTTTAAGGTACCTGAAAGGCTACAAGAACATTTATGGAACACATATGCTAATTGTTTTTAACCACTTTCCTTTCTAAACACAAAAACGTGTTTTTGGAAAGCTATTTAACAGTAGTAGTTAGTGATAGTGTGCTTTTATTCTAAGAAATGAGCAGAAGGAATAGGTAAAATAGTTGTTTTAACAAGACTGCCATCTACTGATTTGCACAATTAAAAATAATCCTGACAAGTAGATCGTTCATTTTTTTTATAGCTTGTTTTTTGAAGGTTTGCAAGATAAAGAAAATCATAATGTCTTTCTGTCACCTCAGGAATGCGACCAGGTTCACATTGATGACGTGTCTTCGGATGACAATGGGCAAGATTTAAGGTAGAACAGAAATGAGCGGGATAAAATGTTACTTTTCAAGTTTTCTTCCTGGGAAAGTGGTGGAGGGTTGTTGAGCGTTACAGTAGCACACCGTCTTTTATCTCTGCCTTTGCAATTTATCTGTCAATAGCTCATGGCGGAACTTTGTCTCTTACATTTTGTTAATTTGGGGGTTTTCTCGTATCCGAATAGCACCTATAACTTTGGAACAGACGGCTTTCCTGCAGCAGCCACCAGCGCTAATTTGTGCCTAGCGACGGGTGTGCGTGGAGGAGTGGACTGGATGAGAAAATTGGCTTTCCGCTACCGACGAGTAAAAGAAATATATAACACCTACAAAAATAATGTGGGAGGCAAGTAACTATGAACTACACAACAGAGACAAATAACATTAAAAAGGAAAGACTTTTCTCTTGTTTTCTATTGCTTTCAACATGGTAATGTTTCTTTTGTTGTGTGGAAAAACTCTCTCTGAACTAAGAAAAGCAAAGGAAAATGGCAGAACATTCCTTAATTTCAGTGCAGACATGCCCTTATCTGTTCCACAGGTCTTCTCGGTCCAGCCAAGAGAGAGGCCTGGTTACAACTCCGAGCAGAAATTGAAGCTTTGACAGATTCCTGGTTGACACTTGCACTGAAAGCACTCACACTTATCCATTCAAGGTGTGTACCAATAGTAAGGGCTAGATAGGAAACTCTTGGATGTCTATCGGTATTTTAGAAAGTCTGCCAGGTCTGGTGCCCAAAACATCTAAACTGGACTGGATCTACACTGGAGGACCTTCTCCTCATTCTCTGTTCTGATCTTACCTTGGCCCTGTGTGCCTTGCTCTCCTTTGAAGTGAGAAAAAACTAACTTCTTTGCAACCAAAGTGTGGCAATGGTAATGGTGAGGGTTTCCAATGGGAGAGATAAGGTGTTTCTCACTTTGTTTTGTTAAAAAAAGATAGATGTTTCTGTTTTCTGTTCTGCAGGACAAATTGTGTGAACATTCTCGTAACAACTACTCAACTTATTCCAGCTCTGGCAAAAGTCCTGTTGTATGGATTAGGGGTTGTATTTCCCATAGAAAATATTTACAGTGCAACTAAAATAGGTGAGTTATTTGTATAATGTGATATATTTAAAGTTGTAATTCTAAATAAAAAGCTGTGTTAGTCTGTATTTATTTCTTAACATATATTGCCTGTAGCTCATGGGGAGTAACAATGACTGATCTCACGAAACACTTCTTATACTGAGGCATCCTAAATCTGCTTTACAAATGTGTGTCATGATCAAGCACAGAAGATTTCATATATCTCTATAAACACTGAAGCAGCCTCTGGTAGGAGGCAATACAATAGCTTTTTGACATCATTTCTCAGAACCATGAGACCAGGGAGCAGTTTTTGGTAGGCTGCAAACTCAGAGCATTCAAGTAATCCTAGCTTAACTGAGGAAATTCTATAATTGTAAGCCTTGACTGCATTCATTTTCATATAATATGAAGCAAATTTTGATAAATAATTTACCAGAAGCAAGAATGTTTTTCTGCAGAAGGTAATTATTTAAGTACATGCATATTGAATATAATACGCTTCAGACAGAAATGTTTATTTCTGTTTTCTGGTTCAGTATATAGGATGTTATTTTGAGCATGTAGAAGTACATAGTACCATATGGCATGTGTGCTTTTAGTGTTTAACATGATTATGACATATCTGTTCTGTCTCAGATTCCCTCAAAATTGTGGGCAACATGAAAATATTTTTCATGTGTTTTTAAATATCTATAATACAGTGAAGCTGAAATGGCCAAGAAAAAAAATGGTGGGTTATTTTTGATTGCTTGTTTCTGCTTTTAAAAATCTTGGTTGAGAATTTTATGTAAAAATTCAAAAGTATTGCTATAAAAACCTTACAACTATTTCCTAGATAAAATCAGTGTTGTACTCTGTAGGAACTTTAAATTGAATTTTTGAATTATAATAGTTTAGATATACATGTAAATTAAAACATTTTAAATAAATGTTCATTTTTGACTTTAAGAGCAAGACAAGAGAGAAGATTATTTTTTGAATACCGAGTTCAGCCACTGTCTGTCACAGGCAATCATGAGATTTCTATAACATGAAAAGATATATAATTTTCAAGCATGTGTTGAACTTTGTGTCTTGTGCTATTATATAAGGGTATTCTTGAATAGTTTTGTTTCTCTGTTGGATAGAATCTTTGTCTAATTTCCAATCTGTTCGTTTTTGAGCTGGTATTGTCCTGCAGTAGAAATAACTTATTTCTGAAACCCTATTTTTCCTTTTGGATGCTTTAGACTTACAGTAGACACACAAGTAAGCATGTATTTATGAACAGACTGAAGAAATCTTTCAGAATGGGAACATTTAAGAATATTTTACTTTACGGTCTTTCTAGGTTCCTGGTATTAGCACCTGAAACTATGTGTAGGGTTGGAGTATTGGGGTTCATTTCTCTATTTCTATGCAATGAAGTTATGAGCCCAGTGCTGGATCAAGGACCTTGTCCATGTATTGGATTGCAGGCATTTAAATCTAAATCTTTCTGGTGACCCTCTAAGTCAGGATACTGCTGTTTCAGGAGCTGTGATTAATCTTGTCACTGGGTGTTGAGAAAAAGCTAGAATTTCCACTCAGATTCAATCACTTTGCTCTGTTCAGGATCCTTGGCTGTAAGCAGCCAGAGGAGAATTCTGCTGGTAGGGAAAATCCCTTGGAAAGCTGTCTCAGATTAGTACAGGAGACATGAAAGTGGATACCCCAAGGTGGCTCACTGGTTGCTGCCTTTACTGTGCTGTGGGTATTGAAGGACCTTACCAAGCAGAGTTTAAGGTTGCCTGCCAGGTGCCCAAGCAGCAGGAAAGCTGCAGTGGGCCTCAGGTCATCATCGCCCTGGTGATGCTCCTTCCTATTCATCCTGCAGGAGAGGCTTCCCTCTCATCGCTCTCAGTAGTACTAGGTACGTTCTGGAAGTGTTGGGGTGGTCCAGGCTAAAATAGTTTTTAAAATGATTTAATTATTTCCCATCACCACCTATCCTGAATAGTCTTGATTTTTTTCTTTCAGGAAAGGAAAGTTGTTTCGAGCGAATAATTCAAAGATTTGGAAGAAAAGTAGTATATGTTGTTATAGGAGATGGTGTTGAAGAGGAACAAGGTGCAAAAAAGGTAATGGCCCTTTTTCAGTGCAGGTTGATTTCAAGGGTGTAAAAGCAAAAATGCCCTTTCTTACGTATTGTGTACTGATATTGGATTTTTTTTTATCTTGGCTTTGTGAAATGTAATGTTGTGGTTGTATCTGGTGGATACGTGCATAAAACGGTACATAACAATGTGCCGCACTGTTATCCAAAGGACACTTTAGGGTAACTATGTACATTTGATTTAGTTCAAATGAGAGCCAGAAAAATGGTCCCTGACTTTTGTGCCAAGAATTAATAGTTCTGTTTTCCTTGGCACCCCAGAGTACTGCATAGGCTATTATCAGTGTGAGTAAAAAATGGTGGTTCTTTTGATTGCAGACTTTGCAGTAGGAAAATGGGCATTTCTGCTCTTGCTCCATTTTATAGGTAAACCTCTTTTACACAAATTCTCTTTTACCCTTAAAATCGCTCTCTGCGGGGCTACTGTTGCCGTTTCCACTGTCACCTTCTAAACGGAGATGTGCAGCTAAGCAGCGCGCCTCGCATTTTGTGAGAGGTACTGCTGGCTGGTTTCCCTTCACCAAATAGGGGTTTGTCCTTGCCTAGTTTCGCTCCATCAAATGTGGGGGTTTGTCCCTGGGAAGGGCTCCGGGTAGTTTCCCAGCTCGGCGCTTTGCAAGAGTCAGTCTCATATATCCCTTTGGCGGACGGACGGGAACAGTTTGCTCCTTTCTCCTTCAGAAATGCCTTTCATCTTTGCAGAGAAATGTTTTCCCGCTGTAAATGATTACATTTTAAAAGCTGCATTTAAGATCCGGGGGGAAAAAAAAAAGTCTTCTCTTTGTTCCCTTTCTGTTCCTTGGTGAAAAAAAGTGTTGTATATGATAATGGCAGGAGTAGTCCTTTCGGTAACATTATCTAATTCAATACTTTTTTTCTACAGGAAACATGATTCAGAAAAGCATAAGAAAAAGATCCTTGCCAGTTGCTAAGAGAAGTAGTAGTATAGAAAGTTCCTTTGTGCCATTACTGCTGTATATTCTTTCTTGGTGGAAGGAATTTCCAGATTTAAAGAATGTTAGATGCTCTGCATTAAATTATCTGCTACAGTAAAGCCAGAGAAGTCACTAAGTATACCAGCAGCCCTGCAGAAGTGCACTTTCTGCAGAAACTATTAATTTGATTAAGGAAAATGCTTTTATGGTTCTTGTTCTGTTTCTTATTCCATCTAGAAAGACCCTAGTATTTCCAACCATGCAACCATGCCTTTATTTTTTGGCCTTCACACAATGCAAGAGGAAGAACCTCACATTGCCATGCAGCAGGAACTGCTCCCAGTTTCTATGAAGTCTTATTTTGTCTACTCATGGGCTCGTTTGTAGCATTACCAGGAGGAGCAAGCGTGGGGTGCCTGCTGGTACATGATACGCCTCCGTACAGGCATGTGCCCAGCCCATAAATGGTCTTGCTCTGTCACAGTAAAAACCTAGCCCTGCTCCACAGAGTATACCAACAAACTAGAGGATTTCCTCCCTCAAAAAAATTCCAAACCCATCAACACGAACTCATTTAGGCATCCCTAGAAGTACCCCCGGCCCTGCTTATCCCTTAACACTACAGCTGCTTCCTTCATGTGCTCCTTCCTTTGCCAGGGTACAGACTGTCCCCTGCACCTACAGTGTGTGGTGAGGTCCCAGGTTTATGTAGATTTATTTACACTGCACCTTACATATAGACTGGGCTCTCTCTCATGCTTAACTATCACTTCACTGATTACCTATCAGCTACACAATGAATCCTGCCAAGTGAGGATAGAAATTCAAGCTTGTTTCATTTACGAGGTTTTTATTTTGCACTCCTGTTAGTGAAAAGAGCTGAATTTCCAGATTAGGAGGCAGGAAAGTTAAGGCTTGTTATTAAAATTAGTTTTCCAGCAGTTTAGCCAGTTGCTTCATCATAAAACAAGGTTTTCATTTACATGCATTATTTACTGAAAATCTTTTCCATTTCCAAAAATTAGTAATATAGATTTATTTTATTTATTGATACAGTTTAAAAGATCAGTCTCTTTAACCAGTAGTCCGAGGCTGCATTTTTTTTTTTTTTGTAAAGAAAAATAGTGCCTCTTTTGATGAAAATAAATACAATACGCAGAGGAAACTGCACACTCTTACGTTTCACGCAGCATGGGACAAGCCATGGTATCCACACCTTTGTTTCGCTGCCATTTCCTGCAAAATATTTTATAAGACAATTAAAGTTCTGGGGACGTTTGCGTTGCGGGCTGCGGCAGGCCCCCAAGCCGTCGGGGCAGCTGCAGCTCCCGAGTTCACGGCGAGGTTGCTGCCTTTCCAGCGGCTTCCCAAGAAAAAGAGGGGTCGAGGGAAGCCTGGGGAAGGAAAAGGGTGCTCGGAGCTGTGGCCAGGGGCTCTGCTCCCTGCGCCTACACCTGGCAGAACCGCTCTCCCCAAACAGCCCCAGGGTGATGTAGCTAGTAAGTTTGCACTGGCTCGGTTTCCCTGCCAGAAACTCCCTTGTCTTGGGCCCTTCTTTATTTATTATTATTGGTATTTTGGGTTTTTTTTTTTTTTTTCCGGAAACAAAGTTGTGAAATGCTCGCAAAGCAGAATTAAAAAAACTCATTGAGTTTTGTTCTACTCCGGAAAGTCCTCCGTGGGATTTGGAGTGCAGGAGCTGAGGTAGAGGAGGAGAGTCTGTGCGCCCCGGAGCTGGATTTTACATCAGGTGGTTGGGGAGAGCGTGGGCAAATCGGCTGCTGCCTTTGTGTTTCTGCAGTGGTCAGGCTGCTTTTGTGACGGGGAAGGAAACAGGGAGGAAAAATCATAAATCTTTGTGGAGCAATAAATAGAATATAAATGGGTATCCAATATGCCACTGTTTTAAAGCTCACAGTCAAACTGTGCTGTTTGGGTTTGCGATAGGAAGTAAAGAAGACTGCTCAGCAAAACCTGGCAGAAATACAACAAAAATACCAGGAAAGGTGACAGAAACTTATGAGTAGTTTCTACTCAGATATGTTTCAAATCTCAGGAGTAAGGTTTTTGTAGAAATATGTACTCTTCTAGGGAAAAGGAAGATGGTCTGCACTTTTCAGCATTGTCCTGTCAAAAAATGTCTTTGATTTGTATGCACACTTACTGAATAGAAATACTTTGTTTTCTTTGAAATAGCTGTGGGTTTTTGGTTTTTTTAGTAAATGCATATTGTAAAAATAATATTGCTTTTATTTCAAGAAGGAAATATTTTAATAATTTTGTAGTTATTTAATGATTTTATAATGCTTAACTTTAATGGTGAACTTTTGATGTCTTTTTACACCAAACAGTACCAAATTCAGCCTTTTTCCACCATATTTCAATTCAAAGTGTCATCAAAAAGCAAATCATTAGAAGCGTTGTAAATGTACTTATTATTGAGTATCATGTGTTGTTAAAGATCTACAAAACAACTCATGTTTTTAATTTTAAAAAGTTCCCTATTTACTTAGACAATATTAAAACCGTACATAAAATTGTTGTTTTACCACCAGTCTAGATGGTAAGTTCCTCCTACGTTCCTCTAGAAAGCAACAAGAAAAACTTGCTCATGTTTTCATTATATACTAGTGCATCCAGTCAAAGTGTGTGTCATTAGTGGTCAGCATTTGTCATCCAGCCTCACACAGTAGTAAGTGAGATATTACTATTTTTCAATGCGCTTAGAATAGAAGGCACCTGTTGTGTATCAGATGTGGGGTGAGTGTTGGCAGGGCTAACTTTGTAAATGCAATATTGGGTAAATAATCTATCAAAAGAAACTCCTCCTGCCTGGGCATCTGGTGAGAAAAATGGGCCGCTGTCTCAGGGTTGTGTTGTCACTGTTGACAAGGCAGACAGTGGTGCTTGCTCATACAGGAATAACGTGTAAGGTCTTGGACAACCATTTCTGTTATCTTAAATAAGGGGAAAAGCTTTATACAGCAAAATAAGCACAAATATGTGTGTGTATATATATACATACATAACATAGATATATATAGATATGTATCAAGTTTGTTTCCCCTCCTGTTAGCTATACAGTATGTGCCATAGGATCAAACTGATATGGATCTGATTCGGCCACCAGAGACCTGTGCACAGAGGTCTCGTGCAGATTCCAGGTCGCTGGCATTCCCAGCATGTTTCATTTGCTAGGAGTGCAGAATTGGCCCTTTGACCTATAAGCAGGAGAACTGAAAATAGTTGTAATCCTAAGACTTACACAACTTTCTTTACACAGCTTTATACAAAACTTTCCAGCCCTCATTCCTTTAAGTGGAGGCCAGGCCTCCTCCTTTCACAGAGCAGATAAAAGCAAAGGACATTTAAGTGGAAATCAAGCCACAATAAGGTCCACTTAAAGTTTTCGGTTAAAGCCTGACCATAAACAGCTGAGACTAATCCAAAACTGATATTGCATATGGACATCCAGCGAGGATCACTGTGATCTGATTTAGCAGAGTCTTAACCTTCTGCCAAACCCATCAGCTGTGGCAGGCTCCCTGGATGCCTCATGCGCTCCCTGTGATGCTGAGGCCATAAGTAGGGAAGCAGGATAGTGCAGGAGCTGCACCACGTGGGAGCTGCAAGCCCAGGATTTGCTGCTACACTATTCACTACTTTGCTGTGCAACCTTGGGCAGCTTCCATGACGTTGACTCTTGTAGACGCTTGCCAAAGGCAGACCCCTACCAGCCTCTTCACCATGCCACATCATTCGTGTGTTATTTGTGTGTCTGATGCAGCGTCCAGGTAGAAGCAGTAGGAAGATCTCGTGACCTAAGTGAGATAGGTACACAGAACCTCTCTTTTGGAGAGCCCAGAAAATGCCGCAGATGATAGGGATTTTTATTTCTTTTTGCTGGTGTTGATTCATTTCCTGAATGTGAAGAAGTAAATCTTCGGGAAAGATTTAAGCTAGAAAGCAGCAGTGCCTGGCTTGACAGAGAGGAGGGGACAGCCTATCAGTGTAACAGGAAAGACGCTGGGAATTGGATATATAACCTGACGAGCTAACTGCATGCAGCACGGAGACAGCACAGTGGAAGTCTCACTCAAAGGTGCAGAGATAGTAGATGTCACAGTTGATATTTTACCACTTCCTTCTTAAGGAAAGCAGTAATGTGGAAAAGTCTTTTGGAAAGATTATAAGCATTTCCTCCAGCATCATCTCACTTGTCTCTGAATTTTTCTCCCTGAAAAAAGATAATCACACAGTTGTCTCTGCGAGCAGCTGTGGCTCCCCTGTTGTTTTTCATGCTGAGGTTCACTTTGCTCTTTCTCAAGGCTTTGTGACAACTAGAATAACACAACATATATCAGAAACTGTTCCAACGGTATTTCCTTGTGGATAACTTTATTTTCTTCCTGAAGAAGGTTCTTTGCTCTAGAAGCTAGGCATTATCTGAACATGGTTATCTCCTGATGCATCCATGTAAGTAACCACGAACGTATAGTCCAGGTGCTCACCAGACATAATTCTTCTGCTAATGAGCATTTTTCCATGACAGCAGGCTAGAGCTATCCTGAGTTGAAAACCCTTAAATGTACGTACTGTGGGCAGTGAGTGCTCAGCCCCACCGCTTTAGCTCTACAACCAGCTCTCACTGTGCCACAGGGCTTGCTAGTGCACAGACAGCCTCCTGGCCCATATTCTGTCCTGTATCTGGTGTGCACTTTCCAGTTTGCTCTGTTGCCGATCACATAGCACGCTTTAGCAAGCTGATTTCTGTTAATGTTTTCAGCATCATGTCTGCCGTCTCTGACAAGATCAACCCTTGCTTGTGCCTCAGCAGTTGCCATTTGACTTGATTTGCCCACTTAGTTATATTTCTTTTCAAAATCTCAACTTCATTCCTTACATCCAACATCTCATTTTTATCCAGTTGAAGCAGCCTAAAAATAATTATTATTTATACAGCATTTGTTGTTTACCTTAGCTTCTAAAGACACATTTATCATAGGCTGTGTGCCAAGGAGCTTGTCTTGGAAGACACAGTAATTTGTAAGCATTTACAATAAAACACACACCTGGGAACAGAAGTGTTGATTTCACTTTAGTATCCAGCTTGTTTTTGATATTATTGTCTAATGTTGGGGATGATGATGTGGATGAAAAAAAAGAGCCCAGCATAGAAATGATGAGTTAAAGAAATGGAATTTAGCCAGTGACTTCATAGAAATAGGAATTTACTCAGGAGCTGCTGAAGCAGGATGAAGAAGGCTTATCTAAGAAACTGTAGATAAAATTCTTGAGGATCTGAGAAGCTATTGTGATAGTGAACTGCTTGTGGTTTGTGCCCTAAGGATGCCAGGACACAAGCTGAATTACTGAATTAATAAGCACAATCAAGTTAGCCTTCAGAATACTGTTGAATTGAAACTACTTTCCCATGGGACCAGTAGAATATTTTCCTCAAGAAAACTGATAGTTGTCTTCTTTTATTGATGAAAAAACGGTTTTGCTGATACGATAATCCCTGTTTTGCAATATAAAGATAGTGACTGTTCTTAATCAGCTTTTTTACCCTTCATGGATGAGGTAATGTGTGCTTCTTCCTGGTATTTATGTCTTTGGTTTATTCAGTTTTTTTGCAAACATATTTGTGCTGCAGACTGAGATCTTATTACATCTAATCGGAAAAAAATATGAATTTATTTAAAAATTCTCCCATATGGAAAGATGTTTTAAGATCAGTACTAACAATGACCATTATAACACAAACCACTGGGATAAGATTCCTTTCCAAGTGATGTGAGCAACATATGAGCTATTCTGAACCACCATTGGTATGTTCTTAACTCACCTGCCAGGGATAGTTCCACAACAAATAAATAGATTTTGATACTAAATAATACTTCAATTTCCTCTCTTTTTATTTGTAACCAAGTGTTATTCACTTCTTCAAGCTCTCCACATGCTTCACGCATGGACTTTTTTTTCCCCTTAATTTATTTCTAGAAATAATATTTTCTTTTGCACTGCACTGAAATCCTTTTTGGAAAAAGAGATGAGAAAACCCTCCCTTCCTTAAGATTTCCTAATGTGTTTTGTTATTGCTGTTACTTAGATCTGCAATCACTGAGAATTTGTGCTGGGAATGGGGGGTAGGTAAACAGGGTAGCAAATGTGAAGCCCTTCTTCTTGCATAAGACAGTGGGTGGGTCGAAATTCCAGAATGCTTGGGGTTATTTTTATGTTTTGTCTGTGCTGTTCACAGCATGCCATGCCATTCTGGAGGATCTCAAGCCACTCTGACCTTATGGCCCTTCATCATGCCTTGGAACTGGAGTACTTGTAGCAGCTCAGCAGCACTTTGAAACCCCAGAACCTCCTTGTGCCCGCGGACGGTTTCCCTGTGTCTTGTGTCAGCATTGGACTACAGAACTTGGTGATTTCAACATGTTGACGTACAGCTGCAATTGGTCTTAACCCTTGCCCTTTCAGTAAACGGAGGAGCACGTCTTTTTCTTCAGAACAGCTGTGGACTCTGGTACTGTGAGTCCAACACAAATAAGCCATGCGAATGTTTTAACAACTCGTCTTTACCTATTTGCAACCAAAAAGAAGTGGAAACGAAAGGAAATGAAAGGTTCATACCTGTGAAGAAAAAACAAAGGACCTGCAAATGCTTTGTAGTTTTTAGACTCTTCAATGTGACACACACCGTTTCTTCAACACAGCAAACTTGATTGCACAATGAAGACTGAGATTTTCAAAATACCAGTGGAGTAATTTTCTTGTAAAGAAAGTTTACTTTTTGGTTTCTCATACCCAGGGTACTCTGTACATCTTTACTTATTTATGAACAGACTATATTTTGGCATCATATAACTGAGGATATGTATAATAGGATTAAAGGCTATTGTAAGCCTTTGCCTTATGGTACAGCAACTACTTTTGATTTTAGCACATTACAGAGTAGTTTAAAATATGTCTAATTTAAAGTAATAGGTACATCACTGAGACAATCGTGTACAGGAAGATTTTTTTTGTGTAAATTTGTAATAATGAATGATTCTTTTACATATTGTTAAGGTAAATGCTATTGAAAGATAGTAATGCCTTGTTGGTGAAGAATGAGGCCGTGTGTGCACAAAATATTGTGCAGTGCCTTATCAATGCGTTGGATATAAATATGTAGATAATGGATTTTTTAGATAAATTTGTCAAGACCAAAAGCATGGATGTCAAGTGTCAATAGGAATGGGGTTTTGTTCTTTATCAGCTGTTTCTCTATCTTCTTCTCTCTCATCTACTCTATGAAAAGATTGATTTCCCTACCCCCACTAAGCAACACAGATAAAACAAATAAGTGAAGAGGAATCTCTTGATTTGTCCATTTTCCCATTTGATATGCCCATTTAATGTTAACATATTAATGTGCTTTTAGAGTATTGAAAAATGAATTACAGATTAATTCCATAAAGAAGTATATAGAGAACACAAGTATATTTTAAGATATGACTTAAACTGGAACCTACGTACCAAATAGTTTTGTCTCACCCCAAAATAAAGAAAATTATCATCATCTTTATTTTTAGAAATTGGGAATATTTTCGAGAGATTGAGCAAGAAATATTCATACCCAGATCTATACATTTAAGTCTTTTAATCCTCTTCCACCAGGAGTCAGATTTTCCTAAGATATAACATCCATTGCCGGCGATGGAAATACTGAAATAACTATCACCAAGAAGCTGAAATTCTTTTCGTCTGTATCCATTTACAAGACAACCTTAGAGTGTGTCTGTCTGTGACTTGTGACTTTTCTGATCCTGAAGGCCATGAGCTACTTGGTCAGATAAACTGTGAGTCTGACTTTTCGGCTTGAATTGTACCAATTCCCTTTACCTGATTTAAATCTCTTCATTAAAAAGAAACCTCAGCTTTGTGGGTTCATTCTCCAGCTTTTTTCTTGTTCTCTTTTGTTAAAAACACCAGCCTTGAAACAGCTACCTGCAAAGCTACAAAGCACCGATGTAGCTTCAAAGCAACATCCTTCTCTATCGAAGGAGTCATACTGCTGCTAGAATTTGATGTTTGTGGATTTCCAAATTGCTTTATTTGTTGCTATAACCAACAAAGAGGTTTTTGTCCTACCCCGACTTGCACATGTGCTTTACTTTACACAGTATGAGTATTGGAATTCACATGGTACTCACATACAGACATAAAGCACGTCGTAGGTAGTTTTTAGAATGGAGACTATAATTAGCCTTTTTTTCCTCAAGCAAAGTAGACAGTGATGGGAGTTGGTTCTCTTTTTTCTTTCTTTTTTCTTTTTTTTTCTTTTTTTTTGTTTTGTTTTTAGAGCTTTTCAATTTTTTAGTCACTTGCAGACTAAAAAAAAAAAACAGTTTATCTGGGCCTTATTGTACAAAAAAGTGTGTTGTGTCCACAATTGTGTACAGATTTTTTTCTTCATTAATTTTGTTTTAAATTAATAAAATTGATTTGTGAACGTATTAAATAACCCTCTTGGATGCAAGTGTATGATATTTCTCCCCTCTAAGTCAAGAACGAGATGACATCTCTCACTTTTCACTGTCCCAAGGTAGCACCCCTTTCACTTGTTTGTGCTGCTCCCTTGAGAAGCTAGAGTAAAAATACTCAATTTGCATCTAGTTTACAAAAGCCTCAGCTAGAGTAGCCGTTGCTTATCAGGAGAAGCTAAAGAAGATCCATGCAGAATAGACCATTAGTGTAGTGGGAATTAGTGTATGGTATCCTCTTCTTCTGAAAAGTGTGCCAAAATATATTTCTCATAGAAGTAGATGCCTGAAATGTAGGTGCAGAAGTGCGTCAGAATTTGATCCAAAATAATTCATGTGCTGAATAGAGAACTTATAAAACGTAGTTTTGCTTAGGGAACTAGGCAAAGGGTGGAAGCCATCTGAAAATCCCATCCTTTCAACATTTTCGGACTACAGAAGCTTTTTCATCCTCAGAGATTCTACAGGTTTGAATATCTCACCTTTTAAATTAGGGAAAGAGTGGTAGTGCCCACTCTTTTTATGGTAGGCCCAGGTTGCTTCCGTAGTAGACCCAAAAACTCTTCCCATCACCCTGAATCACTTCTGCATCACTCTTCTAATCCACAAGGTCATCCCAAGCTAGTCTGCCTGAGAAGTGTCCTGCACAGCTCCTGAGCCACCCTGCACAAAGGGATGAGCAGAGCCAGAGGCTGCATGAAAGAAATACTTGGGCCAAAGAGCGAGTATCACTGTGCTGAAGGGAAGAACAGATTTGGCCAGGAGGAGGATGTGAGTCCATGACCCACGCGTGTATTTGGTGCAGTGGCTGCTCACTGGGCCTTCTTTGCTCCCCAACCCCACGAGGGAAAACTGCAAGGGAAGTCATTTGGGGGGACTGATGCTCACTTACTTACAAATCCAGTGGGGCCTGGTTTTGCTGCTGGTTTTGTGGCATGGCTTCAAATGGAGCAAAGCACAGTGTCTCAGCCTAGGAAATGCACAGCTTAGTTAAGTGTGGGCTTCAGTTTTCTTGGAGAAATAAAGGATTCAGTCTGCATAACTTCCTTTTGAACTAATTGTATGATTACAGTAGCATTGAGCAAAGGTATATTGCACCCATTCTCTGCGTGTTACAGAGTTACTTGATGCCTGCCTTGCTGGGAGGATCTGATCCTACTGGTCCTGGAAGTCCCTGATCACTTAAGTCCATAGCGGATGTAGGAGAAGAAATATCCACTTTCTGCTGGCACTAGGAGAGAGCCGGGAACAAAGGCTGGGTGTGTAAAGAGATCAAACATCTCAATACCAGCAGCTCTAACTTTGGAAACTGCACTATCGGTGAATTTTAGGCAAATAACAGGATGACAATTTCATTGCACACTCCACCTGAGTCCAACTTTGTGTAACTTGAATTCTTCTGTATCTAGCCTTTAGAGTCTACTTCAGTAGACTCTAAAGAAGAAAAACAATGTCAGAATAATCTGAATAAGAGCTAGGATGACAACAAATGAAGCTGCAATATTATCAACCTGCATGTGCCAGAAACCTTTTTGCTGCAGGGTGTCTTCTTTAGCAGCTTTTACTGCAAGATCTGTGGTCTCACTATACGGTGAGGGACTCTGTCAGCTCCACTGTGCCACTTGCTAACAGAAATCATCTTCCCGTAAAAAGCTCAAGAGCTCAATTTCTCTCTGTTATAATAAGTGAATATAAAATAAGTGAATTCTTCTAAACAGTACAATTCAGCGTATTTTGGAACAAGTTTAATAGTTGTTGTTTCATGAGTTTTTGCAAAAGCCTCTAAGATTTGCTATCTCTTGTGATTTCTAGGTCTTAGGTTGGAGATATTTTCGAGGCTGAATCCCCTTGCCAGTTAGCCATGATTTAAGAAACTAAGTTTAAAGCAATCTCCTTCCCTTGATGCATCGCATGAAGAGCTTGGGTGCGCTCCCCATGAAAATGTGCTGTCCTGCTGAGCTTGCTTGGTACTTAGAGTGCTGTAAGATCGCAAAGCTTTAAAGATGTTTTCATGATTGTTTCTGATCTCAAATTAAACTTAAACCAAGAACATAAAATGCTTTTTCAACATTTGCTTCCAGAAATTCTATTCTGCAAACAGAACTCTACCAGGCCTGTAGCTATACATTATTTGACATTACCAATGGAGAGTATGTAGCCTAAATATTCTATTCTGTGAACCACCTCCTTTGATACATAAATACACATACTCATATTAAAGAAATATGGCCTCAAGTCCCTCATTTTTTAAAATTTTTACATCTTAAAATGATTATACATACAGTACTCTTGCTGTTTTTGAAGCAGGAAAAGCCAGATGTGATATATTATTCTGTAGTAATCCATTAAAGCATTGAGGTTACAGTGGCAGATCACAAGTACAGCAATACAAACTTTGGTTTATAACGTGGAGAAGAAATTGAGATTTTTGTTTATATTCCCTCCTTTGTTTGAAATGAAATCAAAAACAAGATCAGTCAAGGAACTGCTTCTCCCTATTTGGCACCGTCATCGAAGGTAGATGATGCCCAGAGTTAGGTTCTGTCTATCCATTTTCAGTGCAGCACCAGTGGCTCTGGGAAGTAGTCCACAGATACAGTCACTTAAACCCCCTCTAAAATCCATGGTCTTCTCTTATGAGCATCTAAAGCCTATAACTGTGGTAAGGGGGAGAACTATGCCCATGATAATGCTATACAATTATTTTTAAAGAACTTAATATGAAGGCCCTATTCGAATTAAAAAGTGACAGGGTTTCATATATAGCGAAGTGCATTATGTTATGTAGGAAGCAAGATATCTGCTCGAGATCTGCTTCTGGGAACATCAATACCACTCCGAGTTTCTGTTTCTTGATGCTCACTGATAACTATGTGCAGCTTTAAAAGCTTTAGTTCTGGAAACAAAACACATCAAGATCATTGGAACTACATAACTTTGGGCAAGAAGTGGAATTAATTATTATTACTGCTGTCTTTCATGACTGGACAGAATGCTTAGTATGCATTATCTCTGTCCACAAAATGCTTACCGTGAAGGTTAATAATATATACCGTTAGAAAATCTCCTTGGTCTTTTCCTTACCATTTCTGCTTCTCTCGGTGTTGTGATTCTGCCCTGCAATGTGAGTAGGTGATGGGTGTCAAGAGACATGTTGCTTTGGGTCGTTTGATGAGGGAGAAGCACAACTCTCTCCGTCCTTCGACAGCAGCAAGGCTGCACGGGTATTGCTTTCGTTGGGCTCCTTTTAGCCAGGGACAGACTCTAGAGACCAACCCCTGGTTAAACCCTGGTTAAAGCAAAGGGCTAGAAGAAAAAAAGTAAAAATGCGGAGGAAAACAGTCAACTGCCAGGGTGAAAAAAAGGGGAGAGATGTGAGGAGCAGACCACCCACCACAGCCACACGATGACCCAGGAGGTGCATGGTGCTCTGCCCAGAACCGTGAACTGGTCAGAGGCCCCACAGTCTCCAGGCACCCATGAGCTGCTTGGTGCGGATGGACAGCTTGGTCAACCAAGGAGGGACTCAACAGGGACTGCAGCTCCGTGCAGACCTCAGATGAGGAGTGTGGGCATAAGGGGGAGCCCGGTGGCAGTCCTGGCTCTTGGAGATCCCCTTTCACTGTCCCCCTCACCTATGCACGGCGCTCACCCTGTGTAGGGGTCACCCTGTGTAGGGGGGCACAACGTGACGTGGAAATCTATGTGCAGTACGTGCTCAAAGTCTAAGGAGCATTATCTGCGTGACCCTTCTTGCAGTACACAGAAATATTGCCAAGGCGGATTATGACAGAGCAACTAGAAGGCTGTGTCTTCTAGGTAACTTGGCTCACTGACTTTAAAGCATATGGTTTGCAATAGGAAAGTTATTTACTCACTTTCTCCAACAGAGTTGTAAGAGATAAATAGAACTACTACATTTGCCTACACAAATAGACAATCTTTATAATTGTTTGCCAGCTTATCATTCAAATAAATAAACCTTCACATTGAATATACCTTCACACTGTGCAAATAAACCTTCACACTGGGGAAAATTATTTTTTTTTCTTCTGTGATAATATATGGTGCCAGAATAACTGTTGAAGAGAAACAAAGAATCCAAAGGAAAAAATCTCCCTCTGCCAGCTCCCATGAGGTTGCCAACAAGCACCTTGTAGAAGCCAGCCCGACAAATAAGTTTATTAAAAGTGATCTGCCCCTTCCATTGTCTCACCACTTACTGGCCGTTATTTTCTGGGAAAAAAATGTGACTATTTGTGACTAGGTCTTTATTTCTCACCCGCTCTTTGAAATCTGCTGCATGGACTGCTGACAACTACTCCCCAGAGGGCTGCCCTTTAACACGGTGCTTTTTCCAGCCTTGGGTACAGATGCAGCATTACTTTTCTGTAGTGGGAATTGAGGCATTTGCAAAGGAAGCCCTGGACCGCTTCCTTTCCTCCGTTGCCAACTCATGTCAGATTTGACATGGAAGTGAGATGAAGTCTAAAGATACCACTAAACTGTGTAGCTGGGACCGCAGAGACAGGAGAAGTAATGCAGAGGAGATGGAGAGCGGTTAGAAGGAGAAAGAGGAAATGCAATTTGAGTTGAAAACAAAAAATATATAATAGATCTGAGAAAAAGTAATCCGTAGCAAGAGGCGGGAGGAAGAATGAAGAGCCATCTAACATGGAGGAAATGAGTTTAAGCATAAGGAGCTGTCTGATCATTTTCCTAACGAGGAAGGTTAGGAAAGCAGTGGGGGCTTCCCATACTAAGGCACCTGATGGGAAGCACTCCACTTCCTACTCCCTTCCCCCCGCTCATTTCTGTGCAAAACCTTGGCAATTAGTGCAAACTCACTCAGGAAACACATGACTTCCATTCACACTCCCTTTCTACCTTATCCAGCTCTCTGTTTGGCACCTCTTGGGAGACCACATTAAACACAAGACTAGAGATTATGGTACTTCCTATTCCTTGCTGTTATTACTCTCAATGAATTAAATATTTCCTGTGGGAGTGGGAGAATATAAGAGAGAGAGAGAGAGACAGGGACAGAGAGAGCAAGCATGCAAACTCCCAAATAGTCACCCAAGAAGGACTTTTGTAGAGAAAAACATCTTTTATCACCAGAGGTGCTTAATGCAAAATACAGCAGGTACTGAGAGCAGGCTCTTAGGTCAGAGCTCTTACTCACCAACTACCACGGAGTTAAAATCAAACTCTTTACCCTCCTTAGAAAAATCTGTTAGATATACTGAAACAAATTGGAGAGAGTAAAGATACCCAATCTCCTTCCTTTCCAAAGTGAACAAATGCAGTCCATGAAACAAAAGCATGGCATTTCATTTTACCTCAATAAATAGTATAATTCCAGAAGGGAATAGTAACCTGACATTACATTCAAATTCAGCTCTCTAAGTCTATGAGTGCAATCAGTATTCATGTCATTCAACATAGTGCATCTCTGTCACAGATATCAGAGATCTGCTTATTTGGTACTTGCCATTTATTTTGGGGTCACAGAAGTTTTTTCCAGTAATATCTCCATTACCTAACCTAGCAGACAAATGTTCCAGGACTGCTCCTGCTATCCTCTTATGAGAGTTTGAACTCCATTAAAAAGACTCAAATTTATCCCTATTAACATTCTTCCTGGAGGTATTTGGTTCTAGGACAGAAAATATTTGAACGGCAGCTGAAAAAAAAAGCCTAAATTATATACTAAGGTTTCCAGAAGACAAGGAAGGATCAGTAAAATAAAATGATAGTGGGAAAAATCAAGGTTGCAATATCAGCTTTGAGATATGGCAATTGTAAAGAAAAAATAGGTTACTGCAAGTGTTTGGAATCTCTTTTCATGTCCTTGCAATCTAGTTGTGATCCATCCTTCTATAATCTGAAGTAATCTCTTTGCTCTGTAGAAAACCCAAACCAGAAGAGGAGTGCACAGAGCAGGAGACAGAGCTAATATTAATAGTCACGGAAGCAAAGATGAGTTTGCTACCGTCGTCTTTGCTTCATGGGGGAAGCAAGTCAATACATTTCTGAAGCAAATGATAGCTGAGAAATTTGGTAATCTTTACAATTTATGACCTATTTTTGTGCTTACTTTTCTGACAGATAAACAAAATTGGTTTGTAATGGCTAAATTTACTTCCATTGCAGTCAAAGCCTAAATTCCCACCAAAACCTGAATCTAAATTTTCTATTACGAAACACAGACTTTGGGACACCCATTGGTGTCTATAAAAGTTATGGGCATGCTGCAAGATCTGTAACTGAATCCTAAAAGTTTATTGGCATTTTTTTTTTCTTAATATTGCTCATTTTTTTCCATTAGGAATAGGAAATAGCCAAGCCAGACTATTGCCATAGTAACCTCTGAGCCACAGCTTTTTCTTAAGACTTTTATTTGGTTCATGAACCTTGTTTTGTTTGAAAACATTGCTTGATTTTATTTCCTCCTTCCTGCTGAGCAGTCCAAATCCTGAGCTGAGCCCCTGGGTGATGACAGCAGATCCTTATCCCCACTCTTTTTTTTTTTTTTTTTTTTTTGACTATTTTTTCTCCTTCATTTTTCCGTGAAGTGCACATCTATTATACTGTTCTTGTCATTTTAACTTCTTTCGACTGGGTACAATGTCCTCCTCCATATTCTATGCCCCAATGTTTTAAACATCGACATGTGAGATGAAAACTATTTAATACTTCCATAATAGTACATAATCTATTTCCTTCTTTTCTAAGATGGGGAATAGTGTACCTGAATTTTGCAGAAAAACATTACAGTCCAGCTACTAATATTTTCCACAGGCTTCTAATTGCTCTTTCATCTGCACCAAATATAGACTGATGTTCAAACCTTGTGTAGGTCTCTGGCAGGACTTTGAACACTTACGTTGTCTCTGGTCTGATTTCTAAAACCATTCTAGTAATTTTGAAAACATGCTGGCAAAAGAAGTCCGTTCCACAAGACACCGATTTAATTTTTAGACAGTGGCTTTCTGTTGAATATTTGTGGTATCATTCTCAAGCGTTGAAGTACAAGGGTTTTCTAAACCCTCAGTTTCCTGGTGAGAATACTTCTGGACAGATGGTTTTACTATCCAAATGACAAACTAATTGCCAAATTTAGAAAAAAAAATACATATCTGAAATGATGACCTAACTGTTCTGTGAAAGAAGAATAAACTCTTAGAAATGTTGCATTATGAAACATAAATGTGAAGGTAAGATATGAAATCTGCTTGCAAATTAGTCTGAGCATTAGGTTTGTATTAATTAGAGGTGTAGGTGAGGTTCAAGGATTTGTGTTTTAATTCAGTGGCATAAAGCATTGTGAGATTTTGGCTCCCACAGATGGAAAAAAATAATTTAATCCATTCCTTTCTATCTGGAAATGGAAAGTAGACCCCTTTCAATCTTACTTAAAATGAAAACTGAAGCACAGTTTCAGTCTGAGGTTCAATCCAATTATTTCCACAATTCAGCAGAGGGACTGAGATTTGGATTTGGGCCCTTTGATTTACTAATCCGTCTATATAACAAAATGACATTGCCTTTAGTATACGCAAGGATAACTCAGTGTGAAAAGTTAACCACGCCACAAGATGCTTGTGGCTGAACTGGTATGTGAGCACACTTGAACGTGGAGCAGTTACGGCCTAGACCTCTGACCAGGCCATTGCCATTCCCAGTTACTGGGATTTCACTTCCAGCACCAGTTGCAGTTGGTGCCAGTGCTGTCCCACACAGACCCAGGACCACTGTGTGTCCTTCCCACCACTCTTCTGAAAGATCCCGTCGTGAGTCTACATATATGCATAATTCAATGTTTTAGCCACTCTTCACCTTCCCTCTTTCTTTCCTGTGAGACTCCAGGAGACAGAGACAGCAGTGAATGTGTCCATAGCCATCTTATTTATCAGTAACTTCAACGCTGAATATGAAGTAGTGCTCTGTCATGGCTGGCTTCAGGCTGATTTATATACACAAGTATTTCGTATATCTGCAGAGCACATTCCTCACATCTTTTGATACTACATAGTATGGATTTCCTGCATTCACAAAGAGTGCTGTAATGCTACAGGAGTGTGAACTGGCAAGGCTGTGGCTTGCTGTTATGGCATGTTAGATCTTTTATGCAGATTGGGTTTCTGTAAATTCAAGCCAAGTCACTGGGTCAAGTGACCCTCCTCATGTCTCACACATTGAATATCTTCCCTAGTTTTATATCTTCATTAGAAAGAAAATTCTCCATTTCTTTTTTATGTTCAATGTTTACCAAACGTGCCCTGGGGTTAAAAAGAAAATCATTTAATTATATTCATGGATAGAAAAAAAGAATTTTGGTTCAAATTCACTACAGTGTAATTCAACAGTATCATTTAAGCCTGTCTAAGCAACCAGGAGGAAATAATTGTATTAATTTTGTAAATTAAATTAATCCTAGATTCTCCAAAATGAGAGCTAAGTATGCCATTAAAGATATAGCCCATTAAAAAACAAAATATGAAGCCCTAGTGGTCAGATTATAACCAGCTCTGACATCCTCACATTTTCTTCTGAGCATGTGGCGGTTTGCAGTTTCCTTTGCAGTAAAAAAGAAGGAAAAAATAAATTGAAAAGCACTGCTATGATTTGAAATCACTCAACCAAAGCTGAACCCCTATAACTGTGTGTTTTTATTTAGCCATCAGTGCTGACATTTTGATCCACCAGAACTTCCTAATTCCTCAGCTCTGCAGTACAGACAGCAAACCCGAATGAACCATGTTTTGGTAATGCTAATTGACACAGCTGCTGAAGGAGACCAAACACCCCCAAAACCCCAAAAAACAAATAGGATAATGATAACAGCTTCTGCCCACAAACCTAGCTTGTGGTCTCTGTGACTTTGCCATAGCTGTTCCGCTTGCCAGATGCTGACTAAATCAGTCTGCAGCGAGGCTGCTGTTCCTTCAGTTAAGCATTGTCCAGGTTGCTTGGGAGATGAAGACCATTCTGCATGTTTAAAAATAAAATTAAAGGATTGGATAGGATGAAAAATAGCATAATAAATACATGGTTTCAGTTGAATAATACAGCTGATGAAAAGACAGGTCATTATATATCTCCCAGAAACTAAGAGACGGGCAGTAGTCAGAGAGACAGGATCAGCCAAGCTAGGAGAGATGACTTGGCCTAGAGAGCTTGCTGCCTGCCATGCCAGCACTTGTGGTTAATTTTAAAGTCCATGTAATAGCTCTTGCGAGTTTAGCTTGTGCTTCACACACCTCACTCCAGAACTGAAAGGGGAGCCAGCTCCACGGCTGGAGCTGGTGGATCTCCAGCATGGTGTTCCTTGATTCAAGGGGACACGTGCGAGCGTGCGGAGCTCTGTGGAGCTAAAGCAAAATACTGTCTAATGTGCAGAGCTTTGCACCTGGACACCAGCCTACGTCCCATAAGAAGGCAAGGCATGAGCATGGCCAACATCAACAAGCCCCGACCCCAAAAGCCTCTTCTTCCCCAAACCAAAGCATTTCTTGGAAGAGAAGCTTCCAGTTAGAGCTGAGGGCACTTGGATTCATCTTCATGTCACTTTCTTAAGGCGAGGGAGTGCCATAATTCCCATTTTCCATATGGAAATGTGAGGTGTGCAAAAAATAAATGTAAATCAAAAAATGAACCTGCATTCTTGAAGTGCAGTGGAGCATCCAGAAGTTTATTTCTTAATATTCTTTCTGCAAACTCAAAATTGCCTTTCTTTTAATGTAACTGTCCAAATTTCTTGATTTCACAGAAAGGCTACAAAGTAAAAATTCTGCACAGTCCTTTAAACCTTAGATTTTCTTCTAAACTCAGAATGTAAGGGTTGACAAGTGACTTTTTAAGGGCAGAAATTGGCAACAACCTTCAAAGTTGTGTTTCACATAGGAAGAGACTATGAGGCAGTGACATCTACTGTGATTCAGGCATAGCATAGTGGGAGGAGGAGAAGGATTCAAGCAGCTGCAGGGATTCAGATCTTCTCAAATTCCCTATATTATACTAATAAATGACTTATCAGTTCTATCGGAAGTCTCTTGCCTCTTAATTAAAGAAAATATCACATGCAAAATAGCTGTTAGGACATTTTCATGCTGTCAATAGTGAAGCACTGTGCCAAAATGCCAAATACATTTGATGTATGTCAATATTTTACTACTTGTATATTTTCAGTTTAAAAGTAATGTCACTCCTACCTATCATCTCATTTTTTACTTTCTTTACTCCCACAGATAGCAGTAGGTGAGCTGGATGTCTTGATGCATGTGAGACTGTGCTTCTCCTCTTCCTCCTCCTGAATTTCCATGTCCCCTGAGAGAGAGTCACTGTCTCCCACTTTTGGCTTTCCTTGTGGTTTGTGGAGGCAATAGGAGGTAGAGAAAGCAGTTGTTCTTGACGATTGTTCAGCGAAGGTCTGCAGAGATGATGCCTTCTGATGTCCCACCACAACCTAAACCCAAGCCTCTGTGGGGATGAACCTGCTGTACCTCAGCCCAGTCCTTGCTCCCACGTAGGCTACGGGCAAGGCGTGCACCGAGAGACTAGAGCGTTGCCAACTTCTCATGTTTTGTGATATGTGAAGTGAAATAGAACCCTAAAGATACCGTGCCAGCTAGATAGCAAGAGTTTTGTGAAAGGTCAGTTGTTTCACACTTTTGTCTAAAGGATATAACCTGAGTGAGAGAGAAAGAAAAAATATTTATAAGGAAAAAAAGGCTACTCAACTGCAGTGTTGTTAGGTTCATTGTGACTCCACTTCTTTCTCTTTCCCTTACCAAATATAATCCTAAATTCATCATAAACCTTTTCTGAATCTTCATTATTAAGGCATGAGATCCATAGAAGTCTAAATGTTATGGGCATTGAACAAAACAAACAAGTGTTAAAAATAATCTGTACCAAAAAAAGTATACGTTTTATTTTAAAATATTGCAATTACAAAGTCACTTAGGTCTAAAAATTGTAAGCAGGTCTTGGTGGTTTGTTTTCATGAGAGCTAGTGCTTTTGCATGTTCTTCTGAAGGATGCAAATTTGTTTAATAGGGCTTTATCCATTAAAGAAATGTGAACCTTGAAAGCCCTGTCGGATCCTGGCGGTGATTACAGACTCTATGAGTAATCGTGCAGACGTTACCGGTTCTACCAGCTGACCTCCATGTGTTGAAGGAGACACAGCAGCAACCGTGTGTTTAGGCAAAAGCTTTAACTCAGAAATCCTCCCCTGTGTCTCTTGGCTTTATTAGCACGTTTGTGTAGGCACCACAGCCTGGATCCTTCAAGGAGATGAGGATGACAACATCTGTCACTCAGTCACTTGGGATGATGTCATTTCTGGCCTCAGAGTAATACAAGGAGACTCACCTGTTATAAATTGAGCTTATTCAATTGTCCAGTGCCTATTCAGCCTATCTGATTTCTAATCTAATTTTGTTTTTTTATCCTCCTTTACATTTGATTATTGTAAGAAGTGAACTGTTCTTCCAATGTTCTTCTATTTTTCTCATTTCCAAAACTTACTGTTCTTCTGCTAGTTGAGGGCTAGAACCTAATTCTACTGATGTCTGCATTTGTCAGCCAAGGGAAATAAGACACCTTTTGTGCCAGGCAAAATTTTGCATTCCCACTGACTCACCTGCTCTGAATCCCCGGGGTCACTGTCCACCACATCTGTATTAGTCCCACTCTTCTCCAGGCAAACTCGCCTCTAGTCCAGGGGACACTTTTATGGAATGCTCCTTCATTCAGAGCATTCCCAGGAAGAGAGAGAGATTCTCGCTCTGTTCCTTGCGCTAGGATACTAGGAATGCCTTTTTGGTTTTGGAAAACATCTAGTCAAACTAAATCATTTCAGCTATTTTCACTCATACCCAACAACTGATGATTTTTAGAAAGAAAGCACATAAATCTAGTGGCAGTTGCTAGAAATGTTTTATTCTTATCAGCATGGAGCAAGAAAATTTGTGGTCTGATATTGACAGAACATGGTTTTCCTGGGTTAAAATATACATTTTCCTCTGCTACTGGTTTAGAAATGCTTTAGGAATACACAAAGGATTTTTAAAAATAAGAGCATGGTGCCTGAGGGAGCACCGCTAGTTTAAATAACACATGAAAAGTATTTATGAGCCTTTTTTTATGAGGTGGTCAAAGCAAAGACCATCCAGCATGTAACATAAGACTGGCTAAAGAAGAAAGGTTTTCAAAACCACATCGGAGAGTTAAGCATGAATGGAATTTTATTTCAGTCTCTATTGCTTATTTAAATTAATGATGTTTTCAGATGGAGTCTAAATGATAATACAGATCAAGGTGAGTTTTGCCAGGGAGCCTGGAACTAGTCTATTATTTAAAGAATGTTACTGGCTAATGTTGAAATAATCCTAAATAGATAATAGGTTTAGTGAAAGGGAAATTTTAAGTAGGGATTGAAAACATTTTCAAATGCTCCTGAATTACATAGTCTCATTCTTTAGCGGCAGAGATTAATACTCCTGAATAGTCCATGCACCTTATCTACAGTTCTCCCAATACTGTACAGCGTATCCAACTTCAGCAAAGTGCAGAACGCAGGTCGTTGTCCATAGCCCAGTTAGGCCACAGAGGCTTGGTAGTTTCTGCTCTGCTGTAGAAATAACAAGCTTTTCTGTACTGCAAGAAGAAGAAGCTCCTCTCCATCCTCATGTAAGGGTGTACATAGCCGCTGTGTCTCATTCCTGAGATTGCCAAGTCCTGGCCATTTTCCTGGAATCCCTTGAACGCATTCCAAGGGCTTGCCACTCCAAGCTGGTCTCATCACATACTTTTCTTCCACTTCTTAAACAGCTACCCCTGCTCCGCTTCTAAATCTTCTTTTCTTTCTCTAACTTTATTACTTCCATTGAGATCTCTAAACTAGGTGACTGATGAGAGAGGCTCGGTATCTTACGTATTGCTATATAACCTCTCTAGGTTTATCATGACTTCTATCTCCATTTCCTGCTGTTTCCTGATTTGTCCAGCCAAATTTTTCAGCACAGGTACATGCAGTGAGGTAGCTTGCCTTTCTAAGACGCTACATATCCACACTCCCATTGACCTAACATACCAATCTCAGCAAGGTGAACTTTTTACTTCATGAATTATACCTCATTAAGAGGCTGACTGCATTTATTCTATGGCTATGGCTTATTCTGCATGCCAGCCTCACTGCAACAAGGCTAGTACTTAAAGGGTTTGCAGAAGTCCGAACTGAGGAAAATTTGTGAACAGAGATTGCTCTCTTTCTTTCTTTCTCCATTATGCACAAACACACACAGATCTGTAGATTATTCATTAAAAATTATTAGCAACTAGTATACTAGTAAGTAGGGCAAATCCATCAGGATCAACTGCAATAGGACTATCCATAACTGCTTACAATGAAACATGGACACTACCCCTCCATATATCCAAAACAAACTGCATTTGAAAAGAGGAGAGATTCCAGCAGAATATCAGCTATTCGTGTGACTTCACTGAGAATGAGACTGGGAGCTGATCTGGCTAAAAACAAATTAGTGGGAGAAAAATGGTGGTTTGTTTGGTTTTTTAACTGGGGAATTTTCTCTCAAACTGATTGACCATTTCATAACAGGTCAATCAGTTCTCATACAGGAAATGTAAATTAATCCTGCCAAGGGTGGCATGGAACTTCAATAACCTCAGCCATCTTACACCTAAATGAGAGCATCTGTGGAAGGGATTAACATGCTGTAATTTATGTGCAGTGACTTCCCACCTTGAGCTGATTTGCCTTAACTTTCCCGTGTGTCCCTAGGCAGATCTGCAGACATGGAAAGCGTCTGGACTGTGCTGGTTAGTCACTTCATGGAACAATTCCATGGATCTGGCTGTTTGAAACTGATACCGCACCGAGATTCCTTGATTTCAGAGGAGTAGCTTCGCTGAGTGGATTCCCATCACTCACAGCAACCCTGCAGCTGAGCAGGCTCTTGGGCGATTTATTGTTAATGATGAGGACAGTATGTCTGTCTTGGTAACTATTGTCATTCAAGAGCACACTGCTGGCTGTGGCAATAGGGATTAAAAGCATTTTAAAATGAAACAGCTGCAGTCCCTCAGTTGTTATTCATTAGCATTTTATTGTTCAATCTGTTTTATTGATTTTCATAGTGCATAAGATACAAAATGTGCGGAAAATCCAATACCAAATGTAGGGGCAACACAGTCTTTGGAGAATCATGCATCATGGGGAACGGCGATATCCAGTTTTGGAATCAGACTGGGCATGAATTCCAGGAAGGAGCTGGACTAAGCTACCACTGTTAAAAGGGCTGGGAGAAACCATGTGGATGTATATAGCTGAGATAATAGCTGTGTCCCAACTCAAAGCACAGGCTCAGGAGAAAGCGAGGTAAGATCCTGCTCGAGTGCTTGAACAGTCTTGGCATTGGGCTTACATTAAGGAGGATGTAGCTGGATGTGTGCACATGCAGCTGTGAATCACTGTGTGCCGTTGCTTCTTTTACAAAAGGCTGTGCAGATTCAGTGACAGAAAGCTCAAAAAGGGCAAATGAAGCTGAAGAATGGCCCAATTCAGTATAGAAGGAAATAAGGCCATTTGTGTGAAAGCTGCCCTAAAAGAATTACTTCTAAGTTCAAAACTGTCCTTCATTACTTAATTCTGCAACTGCTTAATTCTGTTCAAGAAAACAGGGCTGTTATAGCAGCAAGAACTATGGATAAGGTACCTGACTCCATCATCCATTTTTCTTAAAAAGTTCACCCTTCAAGCCTCCCATTTTTTGGTGGAGAAGATCAAGATGAAAAAGGTACCCATGTGACCTGCATGCATAGTACAAACTGTGCCTGGATGTCAGGGAGCCAAACTGGCATCACAAATCCCACAGCGGTCAACGAGCTGACTCTTGATTTCATCCAGCGTGTGCTTTAGGTCAAAACCAGTAGTAGCAAACATGTAATTTAAGGGTATATTGCTTCCCTCCTTGGGTAACCATCAGTTTAATTTTAACTGGTTGCAGAACCCCAGCACTACGACAGCAGAGATGTGAGCCCTGCCGTGGTGCTGCCGGCTAAACACGGTGCAGATGCTTTGCACTTCATCCCGGCCAGGGCCCCGGCCAGGGCCGTGCACACACGCAGCTGACATGTGCTCTGACAGGGATGGGGAGCAGCTAAGACCATCCAACAAAATGCACAACGTCCCATAACGGGATGCGCAGGCTGCTGTGCGCACTCTTTCGCTGGCCACCATGCACAGTAAAGCACGATAAAGCCATAGCGGGAGTCTCAGGGCACTTGAGCTCAGTGCCATGTGAACAGTATCCCAGTATAGGAACAGTCCAACCCTGGACGTTGCTTTCCTGTATTGTGGGAGTATTTGGGGTGCGGCAGCTGTACGAAATTAGCCAAAGTAGTCTCTAACCTTTGACTATGTTACATGTGATTAACATATTTATTAACATGCTTATTAAAGTACCCAGATTTTTCTGCAGACATGCAATACTAGTTTCCACTGCAATACATTATAAATTTTATTCTATAGAAGCAAAACCATGACCTAGCTCCATTTCATCCTCTAAGAACCTCTTTTCCTGGGATTTTCATTTATGCTGCTAAACAGTTCAAGCATATTTAGCCTACTATCTTTGTCTCTCTAGAATATAACAGGCATGTATCTGGCACTATAAAAATATTAATGGTAATAACTGAACTGTCTCTAGGTGCTTTTTTCGAATGCACCTGGTAAGCCCAGGAGAAAGGCTGTATGCACTGATGTATTCCAATAAAAGACAACTGATGTTTTATTTAACTCAGCAATTAAAACTTCTGCAGATATCACCTCAGGGTGATTTTTTAATAGCTCAGTTTCAGCTCAATGCCCAAATCAACAGGTATGATAATTGTCCAAGAGAATAATTTTAATATAAGCAATAAAGATTTTAAAGGATTCAGAAGCGTTTCCTCAAGAAAATGAGAAATGTTTCTATAGAGATTAGAATGACTTTATGAGCATAAATTGCACAAAACTCCTAAATAATCTGAGTAAACAGGATATAGTTTCCTCCAGTAGGTCAGTGATGGTAGGGAGATTAAAGATAATAGTACTTTGCTGCTTTAACTCATTCAGAAAGGATTATTGCCTATAAGGACAGTGTTTTTCTTAGAGTAAAATTTTCCTTGTGGCACAAGGGCACAATAAAAGCAGCCAGCTGACAGTGCCTTATGAATAGCTAATTATAAAAAAAAAAAAAAAAAAAAAAAGAGGGAATAAACTCTCACTTTCCCTGAAGAAATGGATGACATCTCCTGCACAGTCTATTCCTGGTCTGGTGCAGAAGCTTGACAGCTGATTTCATGTCATTTAGTCCTATAACATGTGTTCTATGCTGCTTCTCCAACTTCTGGATTAACTGCTTTACCCTTTCCATGTCCTTCCAATCTTTTTTTTTTCCTCATTCATATTGCTGCTTGCTAGATGGAACAGCCTGCTGTCTTCTATGGCAAACCAAGCCTTCTTTCTGTCTCCCTCAAGAAAAAAAAATAGTTGTTATGAATGGGTACATTTTTCATATTCATGACACCCCCTTGCAATCTTGTGGTGGCATTAGATTTAACTCATCATGCCAGGAGCTGGTCATACCAACATAGCATCAGGAATAAATATGCCAAGTGTTTCCTAATCTGCTTCAGCACAGGGTTAGCAGATTATCTCAAACACCGCGATGAGTTTTGAAGTTAATCTGGCTGCACTTACCATGAGAGGCTCAAGCAAGGTAGATCGGCAAGCTCCAGCAAGCCGGCAAACTGGGACAGTTAGGACCTCGGTTTGATCTGGCAGAAGATATTGTGCTAAATCTTAAATTTCTTCACAGATAAAATCTTAATACTTTATCCCTTGTCTTGTACTTATCTGAATACAGCTAAGTGCTATTTACAGACGAGGTTTTTTGCAAGAATGTGGGATCCATGTGAAGCCAGTAGGTTGCACCAATATTAATTCGCGAAGAGTCAATCTTTTGTCTTCTAGGCATTGCATAATGGTATGAGTGACTGCTCGTGAGCGTTGCAATGCTAAGGAGAGCAATCATAATTTTAGTAAAGGATGAACATGAATTGCTGTAGAATTACCATAATAGTGTTTATACTAGTAAGTATAAATGGTGCCATGAGGCTGATTAAAGCTGAAGAGCTACTTTCCTGCTCACTGATTACAATTAGCTCTTCACTGAACTGCTTGCCAAAGGACTACATTAAACTACAGTCAATTGACCTTACCGTTCGTATTTCTACTGTACATTAAATGCATATTAAGGCTTTTCACACTGAGAGCTACAGATACTCTGACCGTTGTTTTAATAAGGGGAATGGAAGAAAATAGCTTAAACAAATTAAAAATAGTGGGTATGTACATGTCATGTTATATTACACAATTTCAAGCTCTCATAAGCTTTTAAAAGTACAAATCTACCAACTATTTCTCTAAGTTACGGATTAGCCTCTATCAATCTGCTCTCTCATTTAGGTGAGTCGTAAGGTTACGTTTCAGGAGTCTGAGGGGAGGGAATAATTTCTTCATCCCTAAAGGCCACCAGTTGAAAATGTGATCTGGGTGTTCTGTTTTCCGAGACACATACACTTCTCATGGTAAGTTTTAAGACACTATACTTGCATTTGATCAGTCCTTATTTTCAGGGTAACAGCTGAGGCGTTCACCTCACAAATCTCACTTTCTCCATTTCTTTCCTCCAGGCAAAAACTCTCTTTCTTCTCCTGGTAACAACCAGAATCCCCAATACTGTAGTTGATATCTAGCCAGCTCTGTACTTTGCTGTTATCTGCTTTTACTTTTGCAACTCAGCAGGGAACATTGCTTCCTCCAAGCTCCACCTAAATTCAACATCAACTTTCACACCCTCCTCTTTGTTTTAATATTTGACACCCACCAGTCTTCTTCCCTGCTGGTTTTCTTAAAGCACCATGAAGTCTGATTTTGATCTCGCTGTGAATCTGACCAAATAAGATTGGCATTTAACAAAAAAAAAAAACCTTTTAGAAACAAAGCCCTGAAGTCTAAATGTAATCACACTCATTCTGAGAGCTGCAGTCATTTGTCCTTGGCTTCTTTTTCCCAGAAATGACTGGCACAGGCATATTTTTTTGTAAGGGTAGTTGGCTCCGCTCTCACTTGGCTGGTCTTTGGAGATGATTTCAGTTACGGTTTTGTCTGCCAAGTCCCACATTCCCTTGTGACCTAGTTTGGATTTTAGATTTCCAGCTAGACCACCTGCCTGGTGTTAATTAGTTATGGTTTCCTTTTTATATGCAAAATTGTTTTAACTTCATGAGCTGGCACAGATTTGCTTGGGCTTCCCTCCTAGTTCTACTGTACAAGCAGCGCTGCCTGCCTAGAGCTGTCACCCTCACTATAAAATCACCCAGCCTCAATCAGGTATGACAAATTGTTCATGGGGAAGGGGTAGAAGAGAAGCAGAAGAGAAACTTTTGTATTTCCCACTTTGAGGCTCTTGTGCTCTCTGGACTTAAAGAAAATCTTCTCATCTCACCAGGCTGCTGGGCTTCTTTCTAAGATGTTAGTGTTTTGCTTTTTTATTTTTTAATTCAAAGCAGAAGGAAAATGTCTTTAATAAATACTAGAAGTCCATGTGCCCAACTATTTATAATCAAGCTATACAGCTCTGGAAGTGTTGTTTTTCTACATTCAGACAATTTTCTGTTTACCCATTGCTATACCAGGCAGGACTGGGTATCCCGCTACTCTGCTAGATATGCGCCCTACCTCGATGCGTCCTACCTAGTTTGTTCCTACTCTAGCTGGTGTAGCAGGAACTGTCCTGTGGACACTACAGCAGAGCACCATCTGACAAGCTGCACAGCCCTAAGGCTGCATCGCCAGCCTGGTCATCGCAAGGACATCACATTTGCTCACACTATCTGTTATGAATAAGCAAACAAAATTTCCTGTTCCATGGCACAGGTCTTCTGTTGGCCCTCCTTGGAAAGCAGCCTTTTGACTTTGACGCTAACCCACAGACTTCTATATGGGTGACGTAGATTTTACTTCCACAGAATTTTTCCCTTTTTTGGGGTATTCAAGATTTACAGTTCACTTTTGAGAAGTGACTGTGATGATAGCTGGCAGGTGACAAATAAATGTTTTGATCTTCTGTTTATATCTTTACATCTCTGTCAGCTTCATCACATGCCATTTCAACCTGTCCTAGCAGAATATCACTATTTTTTGGTCAGAATTGTACTTCTTAGATATTGCTGTGAATATTTGGCTACTCTGAGTCTGCTAGAGATAGTACTGAATCCAGAAGAGTTTAATGAGAATAGATGATCATCAAAACTCACTTATCCACTCATTTAGTTAGTAGTAGTAGTAGTTATCCCTCATTTCAGCAGTGTAAAAGGCAAATGCTCAGTCCATATCAGCCTCAAAGTACTCTCAGAAGCCTTGCATTCTAAGATAACTCTTCTAGATAATAAAATTTCCTCTTAGAGCACCATATGTCTCCCAAAGGGAACCTCATCTAGGTTAAATCAGAGATGTAGCTTCTAAGTGGTCAAATTTAAGTGTCAAACTTGTCTGCTTTTCATGCAAGCTACAAATGCACTAACTTTTCTGCTTTACAGTTTAACTTGTGAGTGACACTTCTCAGTTTTGCATCAGCCCCGTCAGTCTTCATTTATACGGTCATTGCTCCTACACTGCACAGATCTGAGGATGCTCCTTGGGATGGGCTGTGTCCTCCTGCCGTCAGTCTTCAGAGACAGGTCTGATGTCTTTCTGTGTTTACATTATGCAAGTCAAATCTAGAGTAATGGAACAGTGGCTAGAAACTGCACGTCAGAATGGGTAGAGAGAGAGATGAGGTACTAAAAAACGAGGTCTCATTTCAGAATGTGGGATGAATTTACCTTGTTTCTTCTGAGATATTTTTTGTAGTATAAGAGAAGGCTATCCTCAAAAGGTTCAAATTCCAGGACATGAGACAGCTCAAAGCTCAGACTCATAGATGTGACAAGGATAGAGCTAACCTCAAGCATATGAGTTACACTGCTGATGGTCACAGAACTACTTGCTTGCACAGTACTACTTATCTTGGTACATCAAAGTTTAACAGTTCCTTTGAAATGAGAACGATATTTTATAGATCCTTCAAATATCAAAGAGATAGAGGATCCCTCATACCACTCAAGTTGTGTCTAAACTATTAAACTAAACAAACCGTTTTCTGGCATTTGCACTTCCCAAGACTGGGTGTCTGCATTCAGGTTGCCCATTGGGAAGAGTTATGTAGAACATGCCTGGGAATTGCCTGGCAGAGATTTGTCATGATCCAAAAACATCCCAGGGACCTTTAAAAAAATCTAGCAGTATAGGCCATTGAATCCAGCACCCGGGAATGTTCCTTGCTGCATTTTAACTTACTAGAATATTTGTAGCCTCAGAGGCTGAATATTCACCTCTGGCTACCTACGCATACGCACAGGCAAGAGAAGAGTGAGAGGCCTGTAGTTAGCCGAGCAGTCACTTTGTGTTTTCTACAATGTTGCACCTGTTAATCTGGACAAAATAAAATTGACTTTCACCAGGCTGAAGTGCTTCTGACAATGGCACTATATTTCTGTGCAAATTCAAGTCTTCATAAAAGAAATACTTCTAGACATGCTGAAGATATCCCAAACATCTTTAAGTGTTAATAATATTTTTAACAGGGGTAAAAAGTATTTTGTGGACTCAGTAATGACTAAGACTATATTTGGTTAACTAAGGAAGGAAGGACAAATAAAAGAATATAAACTAAAACAAGACAATCCTTCAGGAGGCCAATTTCATTTGAAAGGTGAAATTTTCAGAAAAGTAGTAATAACATAAAAGAAGAAAATTCCTAGACAATCTTAAGCACCTGTTAAGTAGCATTACTGTTTCTATCATATAGGATTGACAAGCACCCACTTCCACTGTGTTAATATTGTACAGGCACGGAAAACAACTTCTGCACTTTGATAGAGAACATATTTCCCAAATGGAACAAATATCTGCAAACAGCTTACTGTGATATACAGCAACTCAGATGGCATTCTGTTAAGTCTGTTCAACTTAATATTATTGCAGAATACATGGGAGAACAGAATGTGGCCAGTGTAGCATATGTATGAAAGCTCTCGCTTTTGAATTATCACAAAAAGAGCATCTGTGCTCAAAAATCGTAGTATTCACTTTCCCTCTATGTCAATGTTCTCAGTGCACTTCCAGGCAGTGTAAAAAATAGAATGATATGCAAGCTACAAGTGCAGTTCTGCTACCTGCTGGCACTGAGGTCATTGCCTGAGTTTTCCCCTTTCCAATTACTTTATGTGCACTTCTGTGCAACTGGATACATTCATCTGTGCATGCTTTAAGAGTATCAGTTCTTTTGCAAATTGTTGAGAAGAGACACTGGAGCTGATGTACCTTACAGTATATGGCTCTGCTGAGAATAAATGAGCAGGGAGTGAGTTGAAAGACAGGACAGAGGATAGTCGAGAGTCCCTGCAATGGAGCAAAGCAGGCAGGAAGTGGCTAATGAAACCGAATCCGACAGCAGCTGTTGCTGTACTGCTTGTAGTGACTAGCAGAGATTTCACCATACAATCCAAAGGATAACAGAGGATAGCATTTGCATTACAGTCGATTAAAGAATAGTCAGACAATTTTTAAAAGGGCTAGTTCAGTGAAAAAAAAAATCTAAAGGAGCATTTGGAAAAGAATAATATTGGCTGCTTCATAGTTTTTTCTTCGGAAGCAAATGACTTATCTGTTCAGCAGGACTAATGAGCTTGAGCACAGTCCTCCACATAATTCCTCTGGCATTAGCTCAAGTTGCTACTGCATCAGAAATCTCCATTGAATAAGGCACACAAGCCCTATTTCTACCCAAATTACTTTCAGATGGTATGAGCGCCTACTGAAATCGGTGTATGCCACAACTGAATGGCAGGGCCATTATATTTCCTTGAGTAAATGAGTTAGAAACTGAGGAACAAGTATGTTTTTAAAAAGTAGGCATCTGTACCTTGCAATATATGCAAGTTCCTGTAGGCCATTTTCAATAATCTCATCAAGGCATTTTTTCTTTGCAATATTCATGCCAACATAGAAGATGTTCAGCTGGACGCCAAGTTATTGTAAATTTAGTTACACTGGTTTACCAGTAAAGATCAAATAAACAGTCTCTGAAATTCCAGACATGGTGAAAATGGAAACAAGCGTAAGCGGCTTCAGAAATTGAAAGTGGAAAGTTTTTTTTTTTTTTTTTTTAAAAAAGCACTGTTCTCGTTCACATGAACAGGACAGGCTTTGAAATGCTTTCCAGGCTTGTAGGGTGAAAGAGAGAAATTTCTCTCAAAGAAAAGAAGAAAGAAGCCTTCAGTGTGAGGAGAAACCACCCCACTTTCTAGATCATTATACATAAGTGCCAAGGTTCGGCCGCAGACTGGGTTGGAGTAACTATGTGTCTTTTAAGAAATGGCATCCGGTTTAGGTCAGAATCTTAAAGATTTTGAGTCTTATTTTGTGGATGAGAGCCCCCAGACTTTAAGCAGCCACTACATACTAGCAGGGGGTTAGTCTGTGTTGAGGGGAGCTCAGAGGTGTCTTGCTTCTTTGCTAAGGTTTTTGATAAGGGTAAGTTTTGCAGCCTGGGTTGACCTGCCATAACTAGGTGGCTAAAATTTCTGAGCTAGCTAGTTTAGAGCTAGTAGGTTAGGTAGATAGTCTAATCCAGTCATATGGGGTAAGATAGCCCGAATTTACTCAGATAATTAACTTCTATAAGGGAAATGGCCTGTGTGCTGGTTTTCATGGGAAAGGACCAGTAAGTCTCCTACCGTTGCACTGCAGGATTGACAGAAACAAGGGATCTAAGAGTCATCTCATGGAGGCAGACCTTTACATCCTAGCTGAATCACTTGCAGCATATTCACTGGTCTAGCACAATGTTACCAAAATCCCAGTCAGAATAGCGGTTTGAAGATTTTCTTTGATCTCAGCATGACCTAAGCCAATTTGAGTACTGTGGTTGACTTAGTCTGTGCTTTCACCATCACCAGTGGAGACGGAGTTGGATGATACACTCTGAAAGCACTTGAGATATACACATTTAAGGCCAAGATGAGCTTCTACTGGAAGCATTTGTCTCTTTTTTGGACTCTAAAGTGACCTGAGCTGACATGTGATTTTTAGCTAAGTAAAGGTAAGTTAAATGACTTCAGTGGTGTAGTCAACCCTCTTCAGTGTAATGTTGCAATAAGCTGAGGCAGCTGTGGTAGGCAGATTCGGTCAACAGCTGCTGATCCCCAGCTTCTTGTTCCTACTCTTTTCTCCAAGACTACTGCCTTCTCACTTCTTTTATTTTAGCTGGTTCTCTGTAACTCTACATTTATGAGTAAACCAAGCTGGTCATGAGAAAAAAGTTAACAGATAATGGAGGTTATCCCCATAGGCTGGAGCAGCCGGACAGAGGGAGTTAGGTTGCTAATCACCAAAGGTTAGCTGGCAGTCACTGTGCCAGATCACCCGGCCATGATTGAAGGTTTAATTCTATTTGCTTGAGCCTAGGCCCTGTATTAAAGAAGATTCTGTGCTATGAAGATCTCATTTTCTCAGGAAATGGTAATTTTGTCATGTATCACATGGGTTAGCACAAGAAGGAAGTAGAGAAATTCCATGTTAGTTTCTCAGACAGGCAATGTGAAATAGCTATCACCAAGAGGTATTTAATGGGAAATGTGCGAAATCAGCCATGTTGGAGCCAGAGCAGTACATGGAAATAAAAGGATGAGTTAAACAATTTTAGTTGAATGACCTTTTGGTTAATTATACTGGGACAGGCATCTAGAAATGCCTTGCCATCATTTGTAGAGAAAATGCTCTCTGGTAGGTCAGAAAATACTAGTGCATATTCAGGTCTAGCTGAGCAGCTCTTATTTTGTTTCAATAGGGTTTTCCGTATATGATGCTACAAATAATATTCATATGATATTGTGTACCTCCAAGTCATGGGAATCCCTACTGGTTTAAAAACTGTGAGCTCTGCAGGCAGTCACATCCCTTGGAAGAACTACAGTAATATGCAAATGGCATTTGTCATCACTAACTCCTATGAACGACAGAGAAAATATACAAAAAGCTTAATGAATGGAAGAAGAAAGAAAAGTGGTAACTGACATTTCTAGCTAGGGAATATGACAGTCAACAGCAGGGCTACCAGCAAATCCTCTTATAGGCCCCCAAATGCTAAAAGCTTTAGCTGAGTGTAAACAAATGCCAGGTTCTGAGAAAAGGAGTCTTAAGGGACAGATCTGTTAACCATCAGTGGGCATGTTTCATCTCACCGCTCATTTCAAGCAAGTTAAAGGGAGCTTTGTGTACCTGCTTACACACAGGAGCTGGGGCTCTGTGATGCAGGAAACCATTGCCTTCCCCCCAGGCCTAAAAGCAAAGACCATAGTTGCTGCCTACACATATAAAATATAATATAGACCATTTATAAACACAGGATTCTTCAAACGCCTTCCCTTAGGCTAGCACTTTGCAATTATACACAAAAAGAGCAAGGGAAATGTCAACTTCAGGTCAACACTGAGGGCAGATTTATTTTTTAATTTGGTGTAAAAGGTAAACCTATCTTGTTATATTAACCTGCAATACCATGAAGTGTTGTTTAATGCTTTAAAAAATTAAATATATCTTTGAAAACATGCTTTAAAAAGCTGTGTAATGTAAAATACAAGACCTGGAAAGTATTTAACTATTCATTTAACTTTCGACTCTGGCGTAGTCCTACAGTAGTCAATGGAAGTACTCATGTACTTGACGTTCTGCCCACGCTTTGATCTATCTTTGCCTGAGGCATCAATGGCCTTCTTCCATATGAACAGCCAGTGTTGCCCCTTTGGAGTAAATATATTCGTTATGTCTGCACGAGTCAGAAGTCAAGTGGTTCAGATCATCCTGAGTTCCCCAAATGCTTATTGAATTGTCTGTCACTTGTTTACAACTGGTGAGCAAGTCACCAAACAGCTTTGGTGAACTAAAGCTGTTAAATATCTGCTTTGAGATGCTTTAAGACCAAAAAAGAAAAAAAAAATCTACCAAAAGGCACTGAAAAGTGTTAGAATGCACCATGGAAACTTTAAGAAAAAAAAAAAGTCTATTTTTAAGTTTAACGATGATATAAGAAGCTAAAGCAATGTTAGGATACTCTTCTAATAAATTATTCTGAAGTATTTGGCAGAAGCCTGCAATACGACTAAGCACACACACACAGTGCTATTTGGAAAACTGGTGCACTCACTTTATTTGTCTATCATAGGAATAAATCTGTGGTTAATGTAATGATGGCTCGTAGCTCATAACGTTAAAATAATTGCAGTTTGATAAACAAACTTCTGAATAAAATCTTCTTGGCTAGAAAAAGATGGGTTTGAAAGGTTTGAAAGAAAACACAAGTCACAGAGTCAAGTCAAATCAAATTAATTAACTGTGGCTGTTTGACAATGTTATAGGAGTATGGCCAATCACATAACTGCCTTTAATCATTTTTGTCTTACACAGTTATTTGAGCAAAGTTCTCTCTTGGTTTGTGCTGCTGCTGTCCAACAGGTGGGTTTCAGATATCTCACCGGCAAACTGAGGATGTTTAGAGCTACTGGTTGATTTTTATTCCTTGATAATGTCCCCCTCCAACACACACACACACACACACACAGAGCGTTTGCCTTGCTAATTCTTTTCTATAGCAGAAAAATTTCTTGCAATGCCTAAAAATGGCAGATAAAGTACTATAGCCATAACTTGCACCCCGAAACATAGTCCTTGCAGATATTCAAACAACTTCATGCTTGCATTTTGTAGCCTGAAGAAATCATTAAATAATCTTTAATCTCAGCCTGCTGGATTGCAGGGCTATGTTTGTGGATAACAGCACAAGCATATACATAAGAAGTCAAGGGGCCAGGTGAATTAAAGTCAAATTGTGCATGATCTGCTGATCCTCCAGGACATGTGACCTGCTGTTGGCCGGAGCGGCTCTGTCTCCGTGCTGAATTCCAGTGTCCTGCATCGCTGGCTGCTGGGAGGCTGCTCCGGGAGCAGCTGCAGCATTTCGGCACGGATTCTCCCGGGAAAACAAGCAGCAGCGCCGGGCTGGCTCGGCCTGCCTGGAAGGGGCACGCGGCTCCCTGCTGAGCATCCTTCAGCAAAACTGGATGCTTCTAGGAGCTCGCTTTCCTAGTAGAAATGTAACTTCAGCACGTGAGCCCAGCGGCTTCCATATTCCATATTCAAGAACAGTATAGTAAATTAGATTAAATACAAGTTTAGCAAAGGCTTTTGCTACTGTCTCACATTGCATATGTATGTGGGTTTTTTATTATTATTTTTGTCTTGTCACTGATATTCTGGTTTCAGCTTTGCTTACAAGGTCTGGCTGTATCAAAGTTTGAGAAAATAAATCAGATGATAGTAAAATATCTTCCTAAATTAATTGGAGCAATAACTGCATTATCACAGGCTTTTTTCTTCCTCCCTCTGCCCATGAAGGGACATTTTTACATGTGTTTCTGGTGCGGTTATATTCCTGTCACCACTTTGAGTCTTATCATTAGTTTGAAAATCATAGCAAGGTTTCCTTCCTACATGTAAGTTTGGGGAGTATAGAGCCTTAATATAAATTGTATTGCATTAGAATAGCACGAGTCAACGTAGCACAATGTCACGTTTGAAGCAGGTACTTCCTAACCCCTCCGTGAGCAGTGAATCAGTGAGATGTGAGACCTACCCAGCTGGAGAGGCAGGAGTGAATTCTGTTACTTGGCTGGACTCGGTTTCCAACTGTAGGTGCAGAACTCATTTAAGAAGGAATTAATATTTGTAGAAGAAACTTAACAGTTGGTTCAAAGAAACGCATTCCAAATAGCAAAGTGACCCTAAAAAGAAACATTTATTTCAGGAAAGTTCTACTTTAATAAGCTGTAAAAGCAAAGAATGAGTCAAGGAAAGTACTGTGTATGCTGGCAGAAGGTCACGAAATGTGTATGAGAATGTGCTGGCTTGGCTCTGCATACTTTCCAGGTACCCGATGCTTTAAGTGATCATTCTTGGAGTGCATTATTAAATTATAAATATGTATTTAATAAATAGTGTAAGTATTTTGGGGAAGTCTGTTGTAAGTGTAAGGAAATATCCCAGAGAGAATAGCCAAAATTAAAGTACTTGCCCATTGTACAGTAATGTGTGTGTGTGGGATACAAAATATATTATCAAGGTAACACAATACCATGCAGCACATGACTAGCAAAGCCATAGACTTACAGTGCTACTGATCTGGCTGAAAATATATTTAGCAGAACTCTAGAACATTAAATAAAGGAAATTTAGGACCTTATGGAAGTCAATGGACTAACTGAATACTTTCTATTCCAAGAATGTCTCAAATGGGAAAATAAATCATTGTCTAAACAATAATTAATTTTATTGTATTTTTTTTATTTTATGGAATATTACAATTGGAAAAAAATATCTTTATAGTTTCATTTTTATGTCCACGAATTGATATCTTTCCATGCATAAGATTTTTGTGCTGAAATCACCTGGGATTTCTGGGGGAAAAGTTCAAAACTGTGGTACAGAAAATGTGCACAGTAAATTACAACTTTTGCTTACTAAAGATAAATTCTAGTGAATTTTGAAAATGGTAATGAAAAATTTAGAAACAGAGGAAGCATCCCTGCATCCCTAAATTTTCTGCTTTTAAGTGCACAGACATCCCCCTTAAGTGTTTGGAATTACAAGGTAACATTTATTTTGAGAAAGAATTTGCTAAGATGTTCCAGAGGTCTGGGTAGAGCACTATGACTTTTACTAAGAATAGCGGAGAAGCATGAGGCTTAAAATTTTAATGAATAAATTGTTGATTTCATATTGCAGAATATAGGGTATATCCCATGAACTTGGAAGAATTTACAAAGTGGAATAGAAAATAAAGAAGGATAATTTTTTTGCCTTGAACTAAATAGAAAATATGCTCATGCGTGGCAAACTTTGGGATGATGGGCCAGCAATTTGGCAAAAAAATATAATTTTTAAGGAAATTCTCAAAATAATGTCAAGAGAAGTCCAATGGTTGATTTTTTTGCGATAGAAACAGTCAAGAAGAGAGCTTTTAGATTTTCATGCTAGTGGATGTTGCTACAGTTGCTGGGGGATGTGGTCAGATCTTTGACTTTTGACAAGGGCAACAGCTGCTCTTTCTGGCTATTCGATCTCATTACCTCAGACCCTTTTTTTTTTTTTTTTTTTTTAACTTTTTCCTTAAAGGAATCCCCAGGGTTCATAGTCAGCCGCAGGGTAGCAGCGGGGAAAATGTTTGGGGTACAACCATAGCTGGGCTCCGGTGCACCCCCTCCGCAGTAGAGGAAGTGCAATGTCCCTACATGTCCCTACAAAACATCTTTGGTGGGGCCAACCTCTCCATGTCACCGTCAGGAACCAAGTGGAGGAAAATCTCATCAGTGACTCACAGACACCACGGCTGTACAGGAGCAACATGCTGGCCAAGGTGGATGTGGCAATGCCCCTATTTGCTCTCTTAAGCTTCCCTTCCTGGTCTATAGAAGTGATAGTTTTTATTTATCTCATTTTATCTTTTATTTTATGTACTCTTTCTCACCACAGTGAGATGCAGGAACACAAACCACAACCCTGCAAGTCTCAGGGAGTTTAGGTTTCTAAAGCTAATTCTGAAGAATTAAGTTTTAATAGCAATTGACACACCAGCAATTTAGTCCTGCTCTATTATAGTAATTCAGTATTTTAGCAGCTAGAACTATAACTGATGCCAAAACCTTAGCACTTCTCTATGGTGGTCCTCCAAATGGAGGTCTCCTGAGCTGCAAGCAGAGAGGAGACTCCAGCCAGATTACCTGAGAGAGAGCGAGCTTGGGAGCAGGATAAATGGGATAATTCATCACTGATAGGTCTTCCCTGCCTATAAATTACAGGACAGGCTGCTGCTCTTGCAGGCAATGAACCACAGAAAGCACCTCAGCGTCATGCAACCTGGACACCTAACACGCCACGTGCAAAATAAAACACAATCAGCACAATGCTGAGAAAGGAATAGGGAGTGGTTAGGAAAACCTTCTTATTGCCTCAATCTTTTCCTTATTTACAAAAGCATCCACAGTCTGCTTCCAGCACAAAGAACTACAGGTTCAGGACCCAGATTTCATAGTTACTGTTTTCTACTATCATTCTTCTGTTAACATTAAGTTGACATCAGCCTTCAACTTGAAACATATGTTGTAGCTGATTGTAATATTGTAAAGATGGGTATAACAGTCTTATAAGATGTCATGGTTTTCTAAATAATACCTACCTGTGCCTTATTTTTATTTTCTCCTCCCTTCTCTATAGCACATGCAGAAGTAGGTGTAGGTTGAAACACGACGGACCTGTTGGGTCAGATGTGGGACCGGACCCAGACATTTCCAGAGTTCAAGAGTGCTCAGACTGAGCCCTCTGCTAATTGCTATATTATTAAAAAGGGACTTACAAAGCCGCTGCTGATGTAAGGTACATATCCTCACAGTAATAAGCTTATACATAAAGGAACATTTCCTGTAGATAAAGTTACAAGAGAGGACTGTGCAGCATTTCTATATATTTAAATTCCCACTAACTAGGAGGTGAGAGCAAGTAGTAACCACTCCACTGAGCCAGCTGTCCCTTTATGATTATCAAACCATAAAATTCTCACATGAGAAAAGGTGTCAGCATACCTAGAGACAGCAATTTGTATGGAAGTGTTGAAGAAGGTGAAGATTTACTGCAGGCATATGTAACCAGGGCATTAGTATCTATGTTGCTGAAGAAGAGTGGATTTGTTTGTCTCATGGGTTGTGGGATTTTACAATTTTTCCGATGTTCTTTTTCATAGCAGAAAACCATATGTAAATCTCTTTAAAAACACAGTAAACCTAATAGCAGCTAGATCTATTTCTAGTCTGAGAGGAAACAGTTATGGGTTGCCGATGACTTTTACATCAAGACAGTAGACATGATGAAAACTAGTGTTTCTTCTGTAATTCCTCGGAGAGAAGCTCCTCCAGAAAAGGAGGATATGTGCTTGGATGCGGAGGGAAAAGGTCTGGGAATGGGCCACCAGCTCTCCTCTAGCCCATAATGTCATGCCCTAGTTCCAGGTGAACCATATGCTCTTAACCAGCACCTCTCCATGACTATCTTGGATGGATGGAAAAGCAAGTTCAAACGATGGACATATAGTGGTGCCAGGAAGCTCAGTGTGTCCTCTGAGCAGATTTAAGCATTGCTATGAAAATGGTTAAAAGAGACCAAGAATGTTCAGAGCTGAGATTTATGAACTATATGCGCAGATACAGCAGAGAAGCAGAGCCAGATGTTGCTCTCTCTTAGTAAAAGTGGACATCCTTATGAACTTGCTCCAGATTTGTGTGGGCTTCTTCCACTATCTGTATAAAGGTATTTAAGCAAATATTGCTCTAATCTGACTGACATGCTGAGCAGGAAAAGTGTCATGAAGACTAACCACAAAGGTTTGCAACTGCAGATGCCAGACACAGAATAAGCCCAATTTGCCACTGCATTTTGTGGAAAAGTCTGCGTACTGCCCTGAATTTGAACTCCAAAATGGAGGTTCAAAGATCTTGCCCAATGCAATCACTCCAAGGAACGTGGCATTTTGGTGAAATTAACAGTATTTCCTAGGAAATATTGAATCCTAATATGTGTTAATGACAGCCAATTTGAGATGTAATATTTGTATTTATGAAAAATATTGGGCTTCTGCCTAAATCACCAGAAGCCCAAATTTGCTAGCATTTCCCATAATCTAGGCAGTGTTGTATTAATACACAGTGCAGTTGATAAACTGTGTGCAAAGAATATTTCCATGGGACTGCTACACTGGTCTCAGTGCAGAGTAGATTCCTCGTGTACTATAGGAAAAGCAGAATTTTACAGTACAGTTCATGTTATTGATTTTGATAAATAACTTTACACAATATTGAGCAGCTATTACTATAGCTCTGGATTTCCTCTCATAAGAGATGGTATGGAGAACACTTGATTTGAAGAGGCACGATGTCTGTTGCTCTTTCTCCTCAATATTATTAAGTGATAACAATCCCTGCCACGTTTTGCATTTCACTAATGCCACCTATTTTATCAAGCCCCTTAGGTAAAGCCACATCAGTGGTAGTGAGGGAAAAATATGTCCCTACCAATTTAGATATAGGCAAATCAAAACTATTTTCACAAATGACTGGTAGAGTTTTGCATTTGGATTACATGGTTGAGTATGTTTGTTTTTATTTCTCAGTTGGTTTTAGTAAGAATTTGCCTAGACTATGGGCAACTTCAATTAATTGTAAACATTTTCTAGCTGATTTTTAAAAGGCAAACTCAAGTATTTATTAAAATAAAATGACATACAACAAGCATGTCAAGTACATTCAATAACTGTTGCTTGGTGCCTGCTGTTTTTTCTGATTTTCCTGTCGTCTTAGATTTTTCTGCAGAAGTCACACCTGCAGCAATATAGCTGGAAAAGCCAGAACCTGAACCCCTGTTCTAGCTTGCAGCACCACCTGGACACAGGCACTCAGACATCATTTCAGTGTATGCCTGAGACTACCAACTTGCCCAGGGAGTGTAAAACAGCTGCAAAGATAATGTTGCCTCATACTGCAACTGCAGCCTCATAAGACTGAATCTAATTTATTTGCCACGATAAAATTAACGCACACACAAAATCTGTCAGACCCAAGCTTTGAAATCCTTACTCAGATTTAATTATGCAAAAGTCCTGTCTTTAATTATAAAAAAAAGCTCATATTCCCCACTCACCTACAATACTGCACACAGAACACAATTATGTTCTGCAATGGAAGCAAATTTTATTTTTATACCACAAATAAAAAAAAAATGTGAAAAGTGATCTGTTGAAATGAAGAGCACTTCAAATGATTGAGTTCTAAGCTAACAAAAATATTCTTAATATTAAATTTTATATAAGAAGTAAAATTCTGTCAAATTTCTAAACAGTTTAAATAAGAGCATATGCCCAAGAATTCTTGTGGTTATGCACCATATTTCTGATGCTTGTTCTATACATCAGGTTTCCCATTAATTTCATTGGAACCAGAATTTTCCTGGTAGGACCCTTTGTGGTACGTAACAGTTTCACTGGGTTCACTTCCTACTGTTACCACTATGTCACATTCATTCAGAACAAATATAATTTAAAAATGAAGTCTCAATTTTTGCCAATATTTATCCACTTAGGCAGGAATATTATATCCATAAAATGATCTCATTGAAATTAATTGGATTGCTCATACGAGAAAAAAATGGGGTCCACTGATTTGTGCTGATTTTGCTTTCTGATAGGCAGAAGATGGTCTCAAAATTTCATCACTCTTGTAATTTAATAAAAATTTCTGTATGCTTGTTAGGAGGAAAGGCAGAACACAAGAGATTCCTCCACCAGCCTGGCGAAAGCTTCCAGCAAGTGCATGGATGTCGGCTGAAGGAGCACGCAGGCATGTGCGCTGTGCTTCAGGTCATCCGGCATGTGCCAGGAGCCATAATTACAAACATAGGAATGTCAGACGTGCTTGCTCACATAGCGCTGTTATATCTCTGCCAGGACAGGCAGTAAACATATCATGGCAGAGTTACAGGCAGATAATATGAAAATAATTAGCATGTATAATTCTAGGTGCTTCTCTAGAAGACCCTATTTTCTGGCCTGTATGAATTCATTTTCCCCAAATTCAAACCACTTTGAACTAAGTTTGTGAGATGAGCCAGAAGATGAGTATTATCACAGAATCACAGAATCACAGAACCACAGAGGTTGGAAGGGGCCTCTAGAGATCACCCAGTCCAACCTCCTGCTCCAGCAGGGACACCCAGAGCACGTGGCACAGGGTGGCATCCAGGCGGGTTTGAAGATCTCCNNNAAGATCTCCAGAGAAGGAGACTCCACAGCCTCTCTGGGCAGTCTGTGCCAGGGCTCTGTCACCCTCACAGGAAAGTTTGTCCTCATATTCAGATGGAGCTTCTTGTGCTTCAGTTTGTTCTTGTTGCTTCTCATCCTATTGCAGCCACTGCTGATAAGAGTCTAGCCCTATCCTCCTGACACCTCTCTTGACATATTTGTACATATTGATAAGATCCCCCTCATTCTTCTCTTCTCCAGGCTAAACAGGTCCAGCTTTCTCAGCCTCTCCTCATAGAAGAGATGCTCCTAATCATGTTTGTAGATTTGCACTGACTCTCCTCAGTAGCTCCTTGTCCCCCTTGTACTGGGGAGCCCAGCACTGGACACGGCACTCCAGATGTGGCCTCACCAGAGCTGGGAGAAGGATACAGTCACCTCCTTCCACCTGCTAACAACAGTCTTCCTAATGCACCCCAGAATTCAAATGGAAAATTACTAACATTAAAATAGAATGTTATTCCATTTTCTATTTGGTGGTAAATGACTAAAAGAACAGAGAGAATAGTAAAGGTGGTTAATCAAATACTTGCTATAAAGTAGGCTTTAAGTGAGCTTCAGTTGACTGAAAACTCTGCTTTCAGTGAAATTAAGCTGTGCCACAAAAAAGAGCTAGAGAATCACCGTATTATTATATAATCATTATCAAACTAGATCATACCAATTGTATGGGCTTACCTGCATTTTTTTAAGACTGTAAGAATGTTTATTCTACCACAAAACCATGACACAGACTGGTTCCTAGCTAGAAATCTGTCTTCTTCACTGAAATAATAGCCATGAGTAACGAACAACACGAGATATCAAAGTAAATCCAAGGGCAGGGAGGATAGAAGGTTCATAACACTACAGTTTTTTGAAATCAAAAAAGAAATATATAGAAGTTCTCAAATATAGAACTCTGGGAAACTTTTCTTACCTTAATATTCACCTTTCACACACACACGATATTAAGAATACTCACCAGAGCAGCTCTCAGTAAGAAAGCTACTGAATGACTGTATATCTCCCTAAAATATGTGGGCATAATCATGTACGGAATCCTATCATATGCCCATTGCAATTACCAGTTATTCACAAAAGTCTCTCCAAAAGAGGGAAGGAAACAGGAGGGAGAAGTCTTTCTCCTTTGACAAAATTACAAAGCACAGTTTTACGATTTACATTATGGTTAATACGGTCACTGGTTTCTGCAGTATGTGTGATATTCAGGGAATGGTTAACCAATACACAGATGTCTGTGATTTGTACAAGTGTTGGGGGTGCTAAACCTTCCTTTACATGAAGCCTTTTAGGAGTATTTACTGCTGCAGCCCAGCTCTGCTGTCAGTAGCCTGGTTCTCCTTTCAGCACGTGATTACAACAAACTAAGAACGTTACACAAAAGCTCATACTTTTATTTGCCTTGTGCTGAAACGTGGCATAGTGAACACAGAGCAGAACTCACATCTCCAAAATCAGTGCAGTGGATTCTTTCCCAAATTTATTAAGCTGAGCTTGAAATTTCATTGTGTTTGTCACTTCTGTGGCTGTTTCTTTACTCTTCCACATAGTTATTTAAGAGAGAGAGGATTTCGATGACATTGGATGATACCATATACCTAGATATTTAACCACATAGCTCTTTGAGCTTGCTCCTTGACAGAGGTGTGTGAAGACCAGCCCTTTCCAATATTGCTATTTAACTTTCTCACTCAAAATGTGTTGCTACTGAGATGGAAAAACACCCTCTGTGAGCCGGATTTGCAAATGTTTCAGCATCTACCGAAACGACCAGATTTTTCTAAAGTTCGTATTCAGATACCAAGTTTCTATATGAGCTCAAAATGTCCCACAGCCCCAACACGTGATGTTTACTGCCAGGTTGCTCCAGGAAAACAGCACGTGCTTCCCCCTCCTCTGCTGCGGTCCAGAAGGGAAACTCAGCTCTTTTTCAAATTTTCCTGCTGTGGATGGCAGGAAGGGGGAAGAAAGAAGTCATTCTGACATGTAGAAATACATATACACAGGTTGCGAAATGCCAGGTACAGGAGAACGCTATTTTAAATAAGCATTAGACACCTGCTGCACGTTTACCACAGCAGCAGCCCATGCACATGTGCAGCAGATCTAATATGACACAGAAGTATTGAATTTACTGTGCACATGCTGTAAAGCTCGTCCTTGAGCATGCTGTGGACGTATCTGGCATTCGGGGAGCAGAACTCTAATAAACAAGATGCTTAGATGAGGAAAGCAAGAAGTCTGGAAGCAAAACAAGGGCACGTTTGGGACTGCACAGCCCTTCTTGTGCCTCAAGCCTTTCTGAAGCTTTTACCATCAAGAGCCATACAAGTGTCTCAAAATACCCACTGAAGGCCTGAATACTGGGGTAGTGCTATGCCCTGCTCTTAACTACAACCGTGCAAATGCAGGGCAGTCATTCTAAGAATGGAGACTGACACAAGCTTTTGAAAAGAAATACAACACCCTAATAGCACCTCCCATGCTTAAGGATGTATCATTACCACAGGGTTAAACAACACTCCCAGGGTTGACAGCGGCAGTTGACGACTCTTTTAAGCTAACCCTGACCATCTTTATGACGATGACAAGTCTGTTCATGCTAGAAATTGCTTTTCTATTTCCTCCTTTCAGTTTTGGAAAAAAAATACTTGAGCATACTTTTCACGTTTGGGATAATTAGGGCATGGATTCTGGAATCAGGGTCCTAGCAGAGCAGATGCAGAGCTGCAGTTTGCACAGACTGGTCAACTTCCCTCTCCAAGCAAACCTACCTGACTGCAGGGTTTGGGCCTTTATTGCACATTCACACAACTGTATTCTGATGGGGAAAATCATGGCAAGTGCAAGCAAATGCACATGTATTTTATCTGGAGGGCAAGGCTCCCATTTTTGAGAGTATTTTACCAGCTGCAGTCCTGACTGTAATCCTCCATCTGCTGTACAACATCCTAGAGAAAACTGAAAGTATCCCATCTCCCAGGAGGTTTGCAAAACCCCTGATATCCATCTCTTGAACTGACAATCACGTGCAATATCCTCCAAGGTGCTTTTTGATCAGGAAAGAAAGAGAACCTAGGAGAAGGCACACAGAAGCCATCTCATTTACAAGTAATGCTTGTTTCAAGGGATCTGTTCATTTTGCTTTGCGAATTCATATACTGGGCTAAACTAATATGCAATCCATGAAAACCGGTGTTTCACATGTTCACCTATGGTTCTGTCTTTGCAACTACACAGGATGGCTTTTCTACAAGCAATTAAGTAAACGATCTCTAAAAGAACTATTCAAATCCCTAAATTACAAATGCCATGTGGCTCTCGGGGTGTGATGCACAAAGGCTCACCGGGTTCCTGCTGTTCACATGGCTAATCTGGATTGAAAAAAAGGAGGAAAACTGCTGCAAAAGACTGTTGTGTGTCGCCTTCTTTCTCTGACCTGTAAAAGGCCAAGCTGGAAAGGCCAACTAAGTCCCAGTACATTTGTTTGGGGTTTGATTCTTCAACCTAATAAAGCAGGTTCAGAGGTGACGGTCATGAAACAACTTGACACTGAGACTTAGCTTGTCCTTTTGGCTGGTGAGCTTACAGTGGAGATATATGTAATTCCAATAAATACTTAAGAATTCAGGACAAAATGTAGTTGGAAACTCATAAAAAATCTACCCACAAGCAAATGTGATTTATTCTTCAATTAGTGAATCTCAAGGAAAAAACAATGCCCAAACACAAAACATAAGATTAGATTTTGTTTCATGACAGGGTTGCTTGCTTTTCAGACGGGAAGTTAACAAAGGATGAGGAGTTACATAAAAAAAAAATCTTCTACAAGTTGTCTTCCTCCAAGCTATTCATTTTTCCGTCAATTATGTAGCTGTAGGAGAAAAGTTGTCTCTCTAGAATGACGTTTACGCAATTTCTATGCATCTGACAATCAGCAGTGTCCTACATGAGACCTTTTCACAGGGAACTTGTCCTACAGTTCACACGGAGCCTGGTCTGTCCCAGAGTGGTGAAGGGCAATTGAAACTGTGCAAACCCACAACATGGTCTTCAGCTCTGCCCTCCTCTCCAGGGTGCACAAGACTCAGTGCTAAGGGTATTCCCGAGAGCTGGAAATAAAATGCAGCAGGAGCCTTTGCATGTTCCTTGTTTGGCTTTGGGGGTTTTGACTTTTCATTATCTTTAATGTACAATAACAGCTGCTGCCCACTGCAGCTTGCCTGCATCCCCCCACAAACTTTACTCATTTTGCACGGCAGGAAACAACAATTACTTTGTGTTAGTCCCAACTTAAGGATTTATGAAAAGAAGCTGCACTGCAAATGATGGCAAGGAGGAAAGGGTAAGTGGTTATTTATTTTTAAATAGTAAGAATGCCTACAGTAGGCCTGAGAATTCATGGTTCTATATTTTCATTAAATATTTGGAGATATAGTATGGGATAATCATCAAAATGGAGGGAAAAAGGGGAGTGAAGAAGGGAGAAGGGGATGTTAAGATCTCTGTAAAGCAATGCCATTCCTGCCTGCATGCTGGCTTGAAAAACAGAGCACAAGTCTGCCACACTGAGGATTAGTTTTAACACCCCAGCGCCACACATTACAGCTGAAGCTTAGCAAACTTGCACAAGGCTTGGCCAGAATGTGAAGCTGTCCTTCAGGCCTTGAACATGCAACACACCTGGAATGCCCCTGCTCATAGGCAAACTCTGTGCTTCTCCGGGTGCAGCTGTTGGAGCAGATCCAGGTTTTAGCATCAGGCCTTAGTGAGGATCAGGGTATGGCCCATGCAGTGACTCAGATTCCTACAGTCATTTTTCTTCGCATTTCAGCACTTTTGCAGCTGTTTTTGTGTCTTTGTAAATTGCCTATAAAAATGTCCTCTTTGCCTCTGCATGTTTAAGTGCACTTCTTTCAGCAAGTCCAGTGTAGCCTCTTCCAGGTCTGCTCAGTGATAATTTGGAAGTAGTATCTGAATGAAATACAGCAAAGGCATTCAAGACATTCCCAATACTCTTGAGACCTTATTTCTTTCAAAACTCAGCATATTTTTCCCTTTTTTTTTCCCACAGACCAAATTCAGAATATCAAAATAAAAAAGTCACAAATAAACATATAACATGTAACTTGCCCACAAAATCCTACAGGTTAAATGAACTTTCTACCTTTACCCAATAAAGCATTGATAAGCATGATAGCTAGATACTCCCATTATTAATGATTCACTAGCAGTGTATTCATTAATAATAAGCACTAGTGTCATGTTAATAGCCCATCTGAATTGAGCTAATTATTTTACTTGATGCCTTATATTTTATGAGTATAATTGATTCTCTGCTGGATAAATCCTTGGCTTCTTTCCAGAGGCAAGCAAACAAGCCTGGTGGTTTATTCTCCGTTGGAAGTAGGTCCCTGCAAAGCCCCTTCTATCCTGTCCTGAGGTCTATCCGTCAGCCTGGAGCCTGCAGCCCAGGCTGCCACATGGGCCAGTTATCCTTGTACGAGGACAATGAATATTGCTCCTGCAATAGGGAAGGACTTTTAGTACTGAAGATGGTTAAGTATTTCTAGGCTGTTTTGATATTACTCTAACTTTTTAGGAGTCGGTGTGACATTCAAAAGCACCTGCAAGTTCCTGGCAAGACCTTCAGCCTGGGGTAACTCAAAGCACAGTTTATTGGGTTGTCTTCCCATCAACTCTGATTTCTTCTGCAGACCCACGTAAGCCCATGGGAGCACACACAGAGCAAGCAGGAACATCCTGAACTGCCCGTTTCAGTAATCCGCCATGGAACATAAGAACTGCTTCCTAGCGTCCAAGAACATTTTCCTCTTGAATGAGTCGAGAGAGGCTCAATTTCCAGAAGCAATGTCGTTTTCTAGACAGGACAAAAAAAATCTTCCCAGTAGGACAAATCTTCAAAACATTTCAAAGGATTTTTTTTTGATTAAAAATAGGTACATTTTTTTTTTTTTTTTGTAAATATTTTGGCAGAATTTTCCCATTCTTTGTCCAGTTGGGCTTCCTAGTGTCTTTGTGTCCCAGCTAGCTGCTCATCTTCAGCTCATCTATAAAATAAATAGGCAATGGAACTGAGGTAATTATCCAATATTTTTTTCTGTAGTCATCAGGAAAAGATACTTCCAGACACATATTCAAATCACTTTATATTAGGTTAGGTATATTAGGTTACTCAAGTGGCATATTAGATGCAACCTCCTGCTTATTTGCATTTGCATTTATTTTGTTTGGGTTGTTATTTGTTTTTGAAGGAAATTTCAGAAAGCTTATGTACACAAATACCCTTGCATGTTGTTTATCATCTTTCTTTTTCCGGAGCCTTTACAAATATAAGTACAGGCACAATGCCCTTTCCTTACCTACTAAAAATTATAGTATTGACAATAAAAATGATGGCCCTGTAATTCTGAAAATGTGTTGCATTATATCTCTCAAAGACAAAATCATGCCCCTTAGAAGGTAATATGACACTAGTGTGAGGATTTCAGGACCAGGTATGCCAAGGGTAACATGGCTTAGAGTTTATGCATCTTCTGCCAGCACAGTTTTAAAAAGAACTCCTATGAAAAGGTATATCCACCTAGAGAGAGGATTGCATTTGTTTCAAGGCTCCACTCTCACCAGTTTTTTCCACAGATCTCCTCTCAACTGCAATGCAGCAAAGAGATCTGTGCTACTAAGCAAGCTGTTCTGTGTCATCACACCCCGTGTGGAGATGCCGCCTGTGAGACCGTCCTGGAGTCATGAGCAGAACTTTATGCCTCCTTGTATAAGCTGCAAACTGCCCAGGAAAACCCCTGGGCCCACCGAAAGCCAAGGGAATTTTGCTGCTGTCTGCCGTGGCGCTGGGATTTTTCTGTGGATGTCCCCTGCTCTTGAGCTCCAAGTGCCAGAAACAAAGGAATAGAATAAATGCTTAGAATAAATGACTCAAAACACAGGCAAGATCCAAGGCAGGTTAAAAAAATGGAAAAACGTTTGGCACAGAGTCTGTGGAAAAGTCTGAAGGAAGCCTTGACATAAAACAAATCCAATACCCATCACTACCAGAGTCTCACATTACAGTTGTACTGAGTGACATATTATAGCTGCTGAAGACTAATGCTACAGTAAAGAGCTTGTGAGTTAGTTTGGCTCTTCAAATATTCATGAAAATATATATTTTTTAATATTACTATGTAGATTTGACTGCAAACACAATTGTTATTACAATTTTTTTAATTTCAAAATACTATCACCATGCTAGAAGTGAATAAACAATTGCCTTTCTGTATTTGAAAAAAAAAGAGGAGAATATGGTAAACTGGGGAATGAAAAGATATATTCTTCTAGCAAAACATTTTTCAATATAATTTTATTATGTCTGTTTTGCTGTCAACTTAGCGACTTTTTGAGATGCCATAATAAAAATATCTTATTTGATTTATACATTCTACTTGAGAGCATGAATTTTGAGATAACACTGCAAGGTCAGGGAAGTTTAGGAATCCAGTGGTCTCAAATGAATTTCAGTTAGCTAAGAGGTGCTCAAGGAGGGTCTATTAATAATGAAAGCTCCAGACAAATGTATAATGCAAGCCCTTCAGATCGCAACACGGAGTTCATGTTCTCTTGAGAGTCATCCTATAAAGGGATGTTTTGTTATAATGAAAGGGATGTAATAATATGCATTAACAAAAAAAAATCTGTATCATGCATTCTATATCCAAGATTTTATGTGTGAGTATAGATGTCTCTATGTTCCTCATGGCAAAAGGGACCTATGGCTATGGCAAAAAAAAAGAAAGATCACCTTATATCCTGCATATTTTAATATTTAAAAACATTAAAATATGTATATCCAAATAGATACTATTGTATGTCCGGTGATAATAGAATTTGAAGGGCCCAATCCTTCACCCGAATCAGCAACAAAACTGACTTCCAGGAGCCTAGGCATAATGATAAGCGCCAAAACACTATCATTTTATATGTCAAATTGTTAATAAATAGTCCTTATGCTTTTAACAGTTAGGAAAGTAGAAAAAAATATTTTTCCTGTCTTATGAATGAAGCATACCAGAGTCGCACAACAAATTCAAGTACAGGATTTGATGGTTTCTTAAGCCAATATTAAAAGAGCTATTAGAATATTATTATCTGTTTAGGATGAGCAATGAGAGACTTACAGTGTAGGCCACATTTCTGCTCAGGATTTTTGCTTAAGGACATGCACCTCTCCACTGTCCTCAAGGGATATATAGGTGATCGCATGGTGAGAAACTGCAGGTGTGGAGCGTGGCCGGCACCTGGGGCTCTGCCTGGGCAGCACCGAATGCAACTGAAGAGGGTTTTAGCTGCCGTAGTTGGGTGGTTTTACTGCAGGATTTATGTGGGGTGGATTAGTGGGGGTAGGATGTTAGCAGACATGTCTGCTCACACGTTTTATACATCCACCTCACACATCTGGCCCTTATTTCCAGCAGCTGCAGCTGGTGGGTAGGCTTAGGAGCAGGAGGTGGCTGCGGCCCCTGCTCCAGCCCGGGGCCGCGCTCCTCCTTTTGGCTGTGGCCCAAAACGTGAGCTGCCATGGGGCAGCGTGCCTGCTCCATGTGGCCCGGTAAGGGCAGCAGCACCTGCGTGGCATGAGAGAGCCGTGGTGGTCCTGCCGCATGGGGCAAGCATCCCTCCTCCTCCTCCTTCACCTCCTCCTCCTCCCCCAGCTCACTCCGGGCTGCGCTCACCTTTGGGTTGCACCGCCTTAGTGAGGACTAACCGAGCCCACAGGAAAGGTTTCTCTGGGCCCTCACTAGCAGTGTGCTTGTTTTGGTGGTGTCAAGCAGGGGCAAAGATCCCTTTTGAGAAAAGCTGTTGAGCTGAGGATTTTGGTTCTCTTTACTGAATTTTGAGAAGGCAGGGAGGCATGGAAGATCTATGCTTAAACGTGTTGGACCCATCTGTTTGGGCCTTCTTTGGAAGGACTGTATTGTTTGTCCACATGTATCATTTCCTTCCTCCCAAAAAGCAAATGATAATTAACAATATTTTTACAGTTTCATCCATCTCCCAATTACATTTTGTATTAGATATCACCTATTAAAATCAGGAAAAAAATGTAGTTTAACACCAGCTCTAGTATCCTGCTACTTAGTCAGAGGCTAATATTGCAACTTGTTGCTTTAGTTTTCCTTTTTTGCAGGCTGTAACGTCAGCAGAAACACATATAATCCTGCAGCACTGGCCCATCTTCCTCCCTATTTTATTGCCCTCCTGCACTTACTTCTGTTCACTCTTTTTAATAACAACCCACAAGCAAAAACAGTGCATATTACTAAGGATGCAGTCCATCAAATGAAGCATTTTGAATCTGTGTGAGTGACTTCAGTCCCATTTGAATTCTTGTCCTGGACTTCATACCTCACCCCTGACTTTGGGCAACTGTCAAAACTTTCCATTAGTTTAGTTCCACCAGGCTCCTAACTTATCAGATTAGTTTTCTTAAGACAAAGAAAGCCTCAGATATATCTTTTGAGAAGAATAATTATCCTTATAGCTTAAGGCCTGCACGGGAAAGGATGCTGTGATGCTGTATTTGCCAAAGTACATGAAAGATCGCCTTCCCAAATCCAATGTGATTATCTGCTGGCTGCTCTATAAAGAGGGACTCCTATCCCATTTTGGGGAAATGGAAAAGCTTTTCTGTTGGGATCTAGCTTTAAATCATAGAGATCAAAACAAAGTAAAGAACAAATGTTTCTTAGCCTGGATTAAATGCTTGAAGAATGCCAGTGTGGGAAGTTATCTAGGACAGATCACTTAGAAAGATACGTCTTTCCTAGCTTATAGTAGAAAATCTGCATTTGTATGCTGTGCAGCTTTGTCCCATACATGAGGAGGATTTCTGGACTGCCTTTCAGTTAATATAGCGAGTCCTAACTTCAGGATCAGGATAAGAGCTGTGGTGGCCTTATCCTTCTTCCCACGACCTGTTCTCCGCAGGCGCTATGCCCAGGCAGGACTTCTATCAGTTTCCAGCACGTAGTCTCCTCCGAGCTCATTGCTGGTGCCGGGGCTCGGGAACCTGCCACAAGGGACCTCTAACGCATCGTCTAGATGAGCTTCTCAAAACGTCCTAAAGCATAAGATTATAAAGGCGGATGACTTTTCCCCTTGAGGTACAGTGAAGACGACTCAGCACTCAAGACAAATGAATCAAACCAACAGGATGTTTACAAAGAAAACTGCACTGTAGGGAGGCTCCTTCACATACCACTGTGGATGTGGCAGTTAAATTGTAGAACAAAGTTCTTCATCACTTTTAACAGGAAAATGCATCTTGCCTGCGTCTTCCCCACATTCATCCTGATCAGAAGGGGAGATTACATCTAGGAATCAACATTCTGCATTTACAAATGACACTGTAAAACTAACATGGGCATTGTCATCAGACAGCTTTTTTTTGTCCACATGACTGAGATGTCTCTAGCTAGCCTAAAACAATAAAGTCAAAAACAATTAAATAATTAACAGCAAACTAAAAAGCACGTCTATAAGACAAAATTCATACAGAAAGAGTCAATTTGTAAGATGACCATTGTCTTGTGTCTACTGCGACTTGAAATTGGAAATAAGTTTGGGTTGGAATTTAGTGAGAGATCTTTCACTAAAAAAACATAGTTAGGATACTATAAGATAAGTGGAGATTCAAAAAGCAAGTGGAGATTCAAAAGGTGGAGATTCAAACAGCATGGAGTTGTACAGCAGAGAGTGGAGAGCACTTTGAGGCATGGTTAGTGAATTGTAGTCCTGAGAATAAGAATGGAAGAGGAAGGCCAGTAGTTCTCTCCATACTAATTTCACTAATTTCTGTATACTATTCAGAATGGGAATTTTATTAATTCGATTCTTGCAACTCCTTTTGAGTCCTTACGAGCCGTTACCTTCATTAAGTGGATGTTGAGAACTGACATTACCCACCTTCCTGCTCAGGCTACGGTTGCAGATAGGTGCCTGTGCTGCCATCTTTATGCAATGTTACAAATACAGCATAATCGAACATGTATGGCAGTCTAGCCACTTAAATTATTCTTTCTTTGTGGACAAGGAGAAATAAAAGCAAATAGCTGATACTGTGGACCAAATGCTTTCAAACTGAAGTTGCAAGCTTGAGAGCACTACTGAGGTTTAGCGGGGGTGAGATCTATGTTGTCACAGAATGGGGGAATGAATCAGTAGTCTTTAATTTTTGTTTCTCTGTTACTAACTCACTTTGTCTGAGAAATTTGCCTCTGGTCATGTTCTGGTATTTGGTTCTCACTTGACCCTAAGTACTTCTTAAATCAAAAACAAAATCAAAAACAAAAAAGCCCAAGACAAAAACAATCAAAAATGGAGGTAGGAGGTAGGTAGGAGCTCTGTCTGCAAGGAAAACAGCCAGACTCCCAAATATGGCTCAGATCTTTGCTCACCTTTCTCTGCACTCTGATTTGACCAGCTTTCTTGGGCATTGGAGGACTTAGACAAGGTCTCTCTGCTGTCTCTGTGTTTGTTGACCAGAGTGATTAAATATGCCTTTGTTTGAGAAAAAAAAAATCCAAGAAAGAAACAAAAAAAAACCAATCTTTTGAAAACACTTTATGTCTCATATCTGTTCATGAACTTTGCTTAGGAAAGCGAGAGAATTTTTCCCAGTGCCAGCTTTTCCCACTGGTTTTCTCTATTGACAGCAATGTTAAAATACCAATTCATACAACCCCCAAAGGAAGCAAATCCATCACAGTGCTGTGGAAAAGTCACTCCACATGGATGACCCCTTTTTGCTCCCTTACCATAACCAATCCTGAATGTTTCCCTAGTAGACTGCAGTAGACTTCCTCTCAAGTAGAATATATATTGGGAGTAATTGATTCTAGCCATCATAGGGGATGTTCAAAATAATTCATGACACATTTTTATTTAGATGTCAAAATCCAGATTTAGGATCCAGGTATGAAGGATTTAATCTATGTGATTGCGATGTTAATATATATCTAAGCTTTATTTAGAAGAGAAAAAAAAAATCCAAAAACTTGAACCAAATCTGATTCATTTAGAATTTTATTGCACCTACTGTTATTAACAGGTGGATGATAATTGAAAGAGGAAACCAAAGTGGAAACTGAGAAAATGACCGGAGAAATTAAGTATGGAGAAGAAAGTGAAAGGTTGAAGACAAAGGAAACATGATGAAATGGGATAGGGCCTGGGAGAGAAATCTTTTTGGGCCAGACCTATGGAAACTGAAGGCACAGTGATTATAGTTTTGTTTGTAGTTTTTCTCTGATCTAATGCCAACATCAGATAATTTTCTATGGTAAGTGTTTAGAAATGATTTGCCTTTCTTTTCTGTGGCAGGAGAATCACTTTGCAATACATTTTGTAGTGTTACAGAGCAGTTCACTGGGTTCAGGCTGTAGCTGAAGCTCACACATAATATATCAGAAATTAATTCTAGGTATCTTGCCACAATGTCAGCAAAAAAATAGTAACTAGTAGGAAAAAAAAAACACATCTTCAGGAGGACTGATATTTGGCATACACTCATTCGGGTATGAGGACAACACATAATCAGGTATGAAGACAAAATGCCACTAGGATGTAGAAAAATCTCTGGGACTTTTGCAAGAGTTCACACATCAGGTAGGTTTGAACAATTGCAAGCATCTATAATGGGTGAATAAGGAGTTAAAAACTCCCTTGTGTAAAATGAAAGGGAAAGCAGGACTATTTTGACTGGATCTGGAAAGAGCGGGGGGGCACTGTAAACTGAAGAGAAAAGCATGGGCTATTTAAGTAGGTGTTTAATGTAGAGTTTGTTAGGTTGGTTGTGTTAACAGTCATCATCATCTCTCACTGGTGGAAATTCTGCTTCTTTCCGAGGGTGGGAAAAGCATCATCCTTCAGGTTATGGATGAGATCCCACTGTGGTGCCCGTGAGCTCCCACATGGGACGGTTTCATTTCAGAGGGGCTGTGGTAACTCGGTGATGGGGTGCAGGTGAACGGAAGAGCCTCGCAGCCCCAGTAATAAATAATCACAGGGCTGGAAAGGCTCTTGTGAGTCACCTGGAATTTCAGATAGACCTCTGAGGACACAGGAAGGAACGTATTCAGTCAGATGAGAACCAAACCCCCAGCATATTTTAACCTATACTTTTAAAAGCACTAAAATTCTGCAGCTGTAGGTGAGGGAAAAAAACCAGTTGTCAGTCCAAAGAAAAGCTGCTATCGCTCATTACAAGGGGAATCTCTTGCTTTAGACATCTAGCTATCCTTGTCCCAGAGGCCTTTGTCTCACTTGGTGAGACATGTAAATGCTTTTCTGTAAATGATTTTCATCCAAAATAATAACACACTTGAAATAGCAAGTGACTTTTTTAATACTTAGGCCATTTGTTCCAATTTGATTCGTGCTGTAGTACTTTTTCCTATGCCCTGTCTCTTAGGTTCAACAGAGTACAAGGTTTCAACAGTGTGAAACTGAAGCAGGCAGTACAAGCAAAGAAGGTCTGAAATCATTATTGGTTCATCCACATCACTAAAAAAAGCATCTTGGAGAACGGCCCGGGCGATTCAAAGCTCTGAGTCTTCAGTCAGTGCAAACGCAGACCAAGGAAGAGGAAAGCAGCAAGGACAGAGCTCCCCTGCGCATCGCCTGCGCCCGCACTGCGCTGGGCCCTTTCGCTCGCGCTCAGCGGCAGACGGAGGGTGCGAGCAGCTCGCCCGCTGCGGCCCTGCCTCTGCGCCCAGCGCCGTGTCCCGGAGCCCGGCGCGGCGCTCCCCGTGGGCACAGCAGCTCGCAGGCCCACACGCTGCCTCAGGTTTCTAAAAACACCCGGGGACGGGAAATGCTGGGCTTAACTTCTCCGCTCCGTATCTGCGCAGCATTCAGTGGCAGAAGTGAAAATGAGAGTCTTAAAGCGAAGTCTTTGATACAGATGCTCAGGGGAGTGGCTTAGTAATATATACCACATTTTTTGTTTGGTAAGAGGTCCAGATTCCTTAATGCCCTATTACATATTTGAAGCATTATATGCACATGCCTGAACCATTTGTTTAAGTCTCTACATCATGCTGTTTCATCACTTACTTAAAACTCAGTGAATTATTTCCCAGCCAGATTTTACTTTCAGATGTACCCAGCCAGTCGTGAGCGGCAAAGCGAAGGAAACAGGCGTCTCTCCTCCATCTCCTTTCGGGCTGTAGAAATAAATTGTTTCATAACTTTGAATGGAAAACATCTTTTTTTTTTTTTTTTTTCTTGTTGCTTTATCACAAAAAAAAAATAGCTATGAGAGTTGTTTAACTCTTAAACTGAAGTAAATCTCTGGATAATTCCTATCTGCTAAATACATGGCCTAGAAAACTGAGAACAGTGAGGCTTTATTACAGCAAGCCAAAGCAATATCTGCAGGATTGACAGCAGTTATCAAGCAGAGATGTCAGGGTTTTGTCTGCAGAACTAGTTTCCACAGGAAGAAGGTGTTTTGTGTTATCTGCGGGCAGTATCAGGATACATGACGTTCAGTAGCAGCTAGCTGGGCTCACAACAGGCAGAAGAGGGAAATCCTGGTATGGATTACAGACATTTGCACTGCTTCAGCACCCTGCAGGCTAGCGTCACCAGCTAACTTGGATTATTTTTTTAATATTAATACACTTAGATAAGGAATTTTTTCAGTGCATTTTAATGTCTGCGTAAGTGGTAAGATCGTAGCAGGGAAACAGGAGTGCTCCCTGGCTTCCGTAAGACCGCTTGAAATTTTTATCTCTAAGATAGATTCCAGGAAAAGGAGACTAAAAGGGTCTTCCCTGAGCATAGGGAAGTAAATTCAAGGAAGAAGGCAAAAAGTCTGTTATGAGAAGAACAAGACCAAAAAATAAAAAAATCAGAGAAAGGCATGGAGTGGTGCAAGAGTTTGAGAAGGGTTTTGAGTGCTCTTCTAACAGGGTAGGTTGCAGTTTTGGAAAGGATCACAGATGTTGACAGGAACTCTTTTAAATTGTAGTTATGATAGAGCATAACATGTATGTATAAAGACTAACATTAGTTAAGAGGTAACTTGCTATATCTCTTTTGAAATCAGCTGCAGAAGTTGCATTAGCAGATGGTACAACTAATAAAAACAACTTTTTTTTTCTACTCACATACATAATACCAACTTTGCATGCCTTTATTTTACATATACTGTGTTTCTAGTTTACCTTCTTGGCAATTAAAACAGAAGGGGCAATTTATAACATCTGCAGGCAATTTTTATAGACACTGGTGATTCATAAACTTTGATTTCAAAGACATTTCCTACAAGTCCTCTTCCTCCACAGGACCACATGAGTTTCCTCACAAAAATCCTTGATTTGCTTCCAGAGTTTATCTCACAATTTCTGTTGTCTTGGGGATGAAGTGGTTTTATTATAGCTCAATCACCGTGAGCTATTAACTCTGCAAGCTCAAACAAATTCCTGAGCCAGGAAAGGGTCCCTTAACCATTTTTGCTCAGAAGTTCTTTTGTTGCTTTTACCAAATACTTCTAGATTGCAAAAACAGAGACCGATGCTAAATTTTCTCATGTGAAGGACGGTATGATTTGAATCTTATCCACATTTTTTGCATCATGTGAATAAAAGATATAGTAAGAAACAAATGAGAATGAAAGATGCAGTGGGCTGGAATGAATTGGAACAAAGCTCTTCGTAACTACAACTGCAGTAGGTAAATATGCAAATAACAAAATGCTGATCTTGGCAATGATATATTACAAAAACACACTAAAATTCAGTTAGGCTTAAGGTCACACATTCATAATTTAAAGCATAAATGCATTAAAGACCTATTTGAGTTTAAGCTTTAAATAAGTCAAATCATATAAATGTAAAGAAAAGTACAGATTAGACAGTGCAACAACATTAACTCTGACTAGCAAGGACCATTTGCAGTGATTTGCATCATTACTTGTGCATTTTAGGCAGATTATAAAATACACAAATTGTGGCCACAGTTGCAAATACAGTAAATTGCTATTGCATAGCCAAAGATGTAGAAAGGATCTTATCAACTGATGTCAAGGGGATATCACTATTGAGGAACATGCACAAGAAGTTAAATATAAATTTAGTAAGGTTAATGAGTGAATTTTGACTCAAGCAAGCGTGTTAGATAATTTTGTAATGTCTGCTATTAAAAACAGCCAGAAAGTGCATAGCCTGCTTGAATCTAGTGGATAGCAGAGGAGCTCATCTGTGCTGTGCTATGCAGTCATCATTATAAATGGGGAAGAAAACCAGCTTTGAAGTAGACAAATGTGGAGGGAATTTCTCGCAGCTAGCATCCCTATGGGCTTGTAGGAGGACCTAACTCAGGCTCGCCAACTACATATTTCCTAAAATCAGGAACAGATAGGGAAGGGGTCCACAGTGGCAAGATGTGTAATTCCAGTAATTGTTGGCTCCAGAAAAACATAAAAACATTTACAGGATAAGGAGAGATTGTGGACTCTGAGTTTTTATTGGAGCAGTTTCAGACATTGCCGTTCACTTAAATGGAGTGCAATAAAAATATCTGAAAACATGAGAAGAAGGAAACTGTTCTCCAAACACAACAGAGATCTGAATTTTATTTGGTGGGATAAGGCAAGATCAGGCACAATCATACAGGCACCTTTGTGGTTACCATTTTCAAGAAGAATTTTATGGTATTATATAAGGCATTGAAAACAAAACTATGCTTTCCACCAGTTGTGAGGTCTCATTCACCGTTCCAGTTCTCAAAGAAAAAAACCCAAACCAAGACCAGAACCCTATGACTTTTAAATAATTCAGTGTGTCTCAAGGCTCTTACCCTTTGTCACCAAGGTGTGTTAGCCTGATAATCAGCAGATTCATTTACATTTTCCAAACCTGACCTTAAAAAGTGCCTTTCAGCAGGTAAAAGTAGATCCAAAAGATGCAGACAAGAGTGTTATCAGAGTGAGAGTTCAGGATTTAGCTTCTGTAATTCTTCCAGCACTTCTAGGTTGTTAATAGAGAAGTTATTGCTTGACAAGCATCTTTCTTGCATATGTAACTAGATGAAAACTTGGTGCATGCTTAATATTTCCATCATGAACTGATGAACTCACAGATATTTGTGATATGATTAAGCATTTCACTTGGAAATGGGATCCAAAGAAATGTGAGCTCTTCCAGAAAGAGGTCACCTCCCTCAGGTGCATGCTCAACACAGAGGGAATTTCTACTGACGAGAGAGAAAATGTAAGAAGTAGTGTAGATCTGTTTAACTCCCCATACATACCCAACTTAACATTTTATAAGGCTATATTACTCTTAATAGAAGAACTATTTCTGTGCTAGGAAAACGGTTATATGGTTTAGGATAGAAAGGGAAAAGTTCAATTAATTTTCAGCTGGAATCTGTAGAGATAAAAACAGCTCTCAAATTGCCATAGGATCATTTGAGCAATTTAAAAAAAACTCTGTTTATATTTTATGCATTGCTGAATGGATGCTGGAAATTAATGTGGTGAATGGTGGCTGAAGTCAACCTCTGATAAGGGAAGTACTGAACTACCTGAAAGGATAGTCCTTTGCAACCAGCTGTAGACTTATTTTTAATTTACCTGTATCAAGCAAAATTCTAGTCATAATGAAAGATACATTTTTTCAGTGATTCCTTATAATGTTTTTCTTTAAATTCTCTTTTGTAGCTGAGATGATAGATACAACTTCAGAGGCAGATACATAGGCCCCACATAGACTCCTGTGATTTGCCCAGGTGGCCTAGTAGGGATGACATCTGCAAACACAGTCGCATCATAGAACAGGGAACTGATCGTTCAGAGGGAGCTGGTCCCCGAGGGTTTCACATATTCACAGTTCCTATTTCTGCTGCTAGGACAATGGAGAAGGGTGTTGCTGGAATACCGCCCAGAGCAAAGAGATTGCTGAAATAGAGGATCTTGATGTTAAAATTGCATGTTACAAGAATTTGGGTTGGTAGTTGCCAACATCTTGGAACAGTTTAATCTTCAATATACTATTGAAATGTTTTTCAGTGGGAACATCTGGAATATAAAGATGCCATGTTGTCTAAGTAATGGGAAAACCCAGAGAATGATGGTGGAAGGTACCACCTTATTATATTGTGTAACAGGGTGGTCTCCTGAAGGGATGTCATGTAGGGGGTGAATGAATGGGATATACATAACTTACGGAAGGCAAGTTATTGTGTCTCATCTTTTCTTTTTCTATTATGTGTGTATGCAGCTGCCAGCTGTTTCCCCAACACTGCATAGTCTCTCTATATAAGAAAGAGCTAAATGGGTTGTTTCGCTTGATAGTTTTAGAAAAAGAGGCAGTTGCTTAAACAACCTTAGAAGTCCACGTGAAGAAGCTAGAGTTGTTTCCCAAATTCTGTGTTGAGAACCTGCAGAGAGAGAAGACTGGTACTTTGGTACAGAGGGATAAATGCGCATGTTCAGGAAGCCTGGCCCACGGCAATGTTAAGCTATGTTTAAGTGCTGATAGCTCATGCAGGTGCTCACAGAGCCTGCACACCACTTGTTTTAGGACTTTTGTACAAGGGCATGAAGTCCATTTTGCCCAGGCTTTGCTCAGCCTTGTCTCCTGCCACAGGTGAGCTCTCTCTGGCACTGCTACGGCACTCAGCCCATGATTTTCCTTTATGCAAAGCTCTTGTAGTAATGCCTCTAAGGGGAAATCATTATTCACTGCAAGGTGGAACTGCCTGTGTTTCAACTTGTACCTGTTACCCCTCGTCCTGTCACCGGCCACCGCAGGGAAGAGCTGGCCCCATCCTCCCTACAATAACCCCTCAGGTACTTGAACATGATCAAATCTCCTCTCAGCCTTCTCTTCGCTAACTTCTCCAAACTTCTGCTGTGCAGAACTGGCACTGAAAATATGGCATATTTGCATCAAAGGATCTTTCTGAGCATTAACTGCGAAGAGAAAGAGGATTTGTCTAGTTCTTCATTTCAAGCTTCTCTAATATATATAATATATATATAGTGTGTATATATATATATAGTATATATAATTATATATATAATAGCTGGAGCATGTTACAGCCATGACTATAGGAAATCTTTGGATGCAGCATTTGAAAGACACAAGATGCATGTGCCCCAAGGGCTCCACTTTGCTGCAACAGGCTTCCCCTGGTAAAGTGAAATATTTACCTGGGGATAGACAAGATAAAGATGAATGATGCAGTGGGAGCAAAAATCAGTAGCTGGAAGGTGACAGTAAGAGGAACTATATTCCTGAGAAAAGCATGGTAGAGCTGTTTTGTTGTTGTTGTTGTTTGGGTTTTTTTGCTAGAAGGCAGCTATGTCGTTTACAAGGTCGTGCCATGGCGTGCAAACTAAAATGTATCTATGTCCTCTCTGTGGATCAGTAAGTAACCCCTGGGCATGCCTTGCTTTCTTTGCTATACTGCAAAGTATCTACTGCAGACCAACCCCCTCTCCTGCCCTGCATAACGAGAAACCACAAGGAGCTGCTGAGCCCAGACAATAAAACAAGGCAGGACATACCAGTCCTTTCCCCTTTCCCCTTTCTGGAAAAAAACAGCCATGCGACTTTAGGCCAGAAGGAAGAATACATTAGTCATTCAGCCCTTCTATTTCTGCGCAGGGTTTTATAATCATTACCTCGAAGCCGGCTAGCTTTCAAGTTGCCAAGAAGAGCTCAGGGGAGAGTGTGATATTTAAACCTAGACATCTTTTCTCATCTGGGGTTCTGTCACCGTGCCAGTGTCTGTGTGTGCAAAGTTCTGGCAGCCTGGAACACTTTGATATATTTTTTCCCAGGCTTCAAAAGCAAAGGTAAACAGTGGGCCTGTGGCTCCAGGGCAAGCGCTGGTAGCTGGAAGTTTACGAGGTAGCTCATCTTCTTTATGTTCCTGGCATTAGTTTAAATATTTTGCTGTGTCGACGGGATGTGTTAAAGAAAAAGAAACTCGTTTAGTGGTTTTTGAGGCTGCAGGTTTGATGCCTAGAGGTGATTTCTGGTCCGCACAGGTTTTCTGCTATTGCTACAGGTAATACAGAGGGCAACTCTGCATCAAAGACATAAAATGTCTACTTAAAACAAGAAAGTAAAGTCTAATTTTAAAAAGATCCTTGAAAGACATTTGGATTTCTTTGACAGTTCAAACAATAGTTAAGTAAAAAGCTCGGGGGGGCAAGGGTTCAGCTTCAGGATATTTATTTTATATGAAAGTGCTTTGGATATTTATTTTAAATGTTTTAGATTCACTAACATAGCAGCCATGGGATAACTTCAGTATGCATATTCTGTGTTTGCTTATTTTGTCTTATAATACTGTCCCTATCCATTCAAGTAAGTAGTGTGTGCTCAGATATGTTGATATGTGCTCAGATATATGCTTTTTAAAACCCAAAAGAAAAAAAAAAAAAGACTATTTTTCAGGAACAGTTCCTCAGAGGAAGATTTCTCCTGTCACAGAACAAGGGCATTAGGTACCATCCTATCCAACCATAGCGTAATTGCTACTGAAATCTGTATTCGACTTTGGGCAAGTTATTGCCAGAAGAATAAGGACAAATTGGAGAGAGTTCAGAGAAGTCAAATAAAAATAACCTGGAGCTGGTGGGATCTACACATAAGTAAAAGTTTTAAAAATCTGATTTTGTACTGTTTTATTTGCAATTATTCATTGACACTTTGTCTAAGTATCCAGATAATCTGTAGAGGGGAGAGACATTTAAGAATACAGACTGAAAAGGGCAGATAATATAGTATAGACCAAAGTAAGAAATTTAGCTCTAAGAAACAAAATGCACAGAAGCAAAAATACCACCAAAATATCACCAGAATACCAAGTAGAACTTCTGAATAAGCAAGGTGTGGGTTACAGTTTGGTGGCTCAAAACACAACTCTTGATTTACTGAAAGTGGGCAGAAACAGTCTGATCTGTTAAAATTAGTTCATTGCACTTGTCACTGTAGTAACCTACAAACCTGCTAGGATTACTGTAAGCAGTAATGCTGGTATTTACATTGTTATATTTAATTTTAATTTAATTCTATTTCACATTATTTTTAAGAAGAAAGGTCATGCCCAGAAAATCGTCTGCAGCATCTAAAATCTCTCTTGGTGGATTAGTCCCATTCTTGCCCTAAGCTACAAACTTCTTTAATCCCCCTGTTTTAACACAGCCAGGGAACACTTGCATTTTACTTGCGATGACCGTATAGTACATTCCATTACACTCATACATCCTGGCTCCTTTTATTTTGTGCCAAGCAAAGAAAAATTCTGGCATTCAGCTTACTGATGATTTCTTTTGTTTTGTGGAGAATTTATGTAGCAACTCCACCCCACAGTAGACATTCAGGCAAGATACCAGTGAACTGAAACTAATGCCTAGGTCCCTACCGTTAACTTTGTACTTGCAAATATGTACGTATGCACAAAAATAAAGCCAACCGTCTAATTCAGTCAAAATGAACAGGACTGCCTGTGTCAGCTTTGAAAGTCCATGGGGAAATTGACAGGGAGCAAGGGAAATTCCCAGAAAACTGCTGCTGCATCTAATTTGTTACACCAGGTTTGGGGCTGCAGCAGTTAAGAGCCTTCCTAAATTAGATAATCAGAGAGTGGGGCCACCAGGGTGGGTGCAGTGGCTTTTCTTTGTATGCAGCCCACTGAAGAAAACAGATCGTTTTTGCGCAAAGTCTCATGCTCACAAAATTTCACGTGTCAGTTTTTAAGTGCAAAATGAGTCTCCTGAGATTTTGAGCTTTAAAACATTTGTGGAGAAGTATAGGCACTTTCACACAGCCTTATGTCCGTGCAGTGAGATTCCCATGGTTTCTACTGAGTACTCTGTAACTGTATAAAACCCTGAAACAATTGAGAAGGAGACAAGCCTGCTGTTGTAATGGGAAGGAGCTCAGACTGCATCTGTTTTTAAAAAATAAATAAATATGTAAATGCCATGGATCTGTTAGCCATTTTTCTCAGCTAAATATAGCACAGTGAATCTATCCATCATTAACCTGATGTTTCTTCACCCTTTTGGGGGCTAGTCATTCCTTCAAAGGACTTTTCAGTAGCTTTTAATTAACCACAACTCGATGTTTTCTTACTGTCCAGTCTCAATAAGACTGAAAAAGAAGGTTTAATCATCAGATGGAGCCCTTTCTGCTTCTCTCTTCTCAAGATTTATGCATAGGGAGCACTCTGGTCCAAGAGTAAAGGTCACCTACACAGATATATTTCCCCATATATCTCCAGTTGTTTCTACTCTTCTGTGGAGCAGTGGGTTCCTTCATCCCAGCTCTATTTTCATAACTACCTTCAAAGAAGAAAGTGCCAATATTTTAGAAGAGAAGGTCACGCCATTTGGCTCCTTTGAGAGCTTTTATAGCCAGATAACACTATTGATTGGGATTTTGTCAGCATTTGGTAGTTTGTTGAAATACGTTGTGTGTGTTCTAGTCATGCTCGGGACCCTGGTGTTGTAGTCACTGAATGTGCTTTGAAACTATCCTTAAACTTGAGGCTATACTTTCTTAGAAGACCAAATCAAGGAGGAGAGAGGAGAGAATGAAGAGATCTGAGACTGGCTGGCAAACATTTGGCTAACTTTGAGCGTGTTAGAGTAAGGAGAGAGAAAAACGAGAAAGTCCTTGTAGAAATTGAGTTGGGAGCTAAAGAAAAGAAAGAAGCAGCTGAAAAGGGCAGGAAAAGATCAAGCAGAGCTGAGAGAGGCCAGCAGAAGATGGATGAAGAGTCTGGGAAGGAATTATTGCTCCTACCGTCAAGCCTAAAATTATCAGCAGTTCAAGCTGAAACATTAACGATTTGTGTTCACATCTGCTACCATGTCCACTTTGAGAGTTAAGTCTCACTGACACAAGGGCTTAAGGAAATCAAGCTCTAAGCTTTGTCTAAATACAGTTTTTACAGGGAATGAATTTATTGACTCCTTAATTGGATGGAGATCCCCAAAGCTTGAACTGCAATAAGCCAGATCAGTGTGACAAAGATCTGACCCCTCTTTTTAAAATTACCGACACACATATAACTGCGCCGTCAAAACATGATGAAAGACACTCATTTACCCTTTCGTTGTCCCATAAACTTGACATTAGCCTACCTTGCTTAGATCTATGCCCTTGGAATGTCCTGCTCGGTACAGTGCGGAAAAAGTTTTAGCTTTCTAAAATTCCCTAATTATCTATATTTTCTGTCTCTTAAATTTACTACCTCTTCCAGTGGACTCCCCAGAAGATTGTGGCAAGAATTTCACTTACTTAATTTTTAAAAAATAGCTTAGTGGTAAGGTAGTTCATTAGTCTATGATTTGTCGCATAAAAATTAGTCAACAAAAGCAAATAGCATTCTGCCTGCTAGCCATTCAGTAACGAGTAAGAGTCTCCACTTTCCACCCCCCAAAAAACATATACATTTCAAATATTTATAAAAAAATTGTACTTGGCTTTTCTTAAAAAAAAAAGTTTTTTTTCCAGACCTCTCTACTTCTTTATTAAATGACTAAAAAGAACAAACTACAATTCTGGTAAGATTTTTTTCCTCCCCACTTCAGTGACCCACTTAGAGCACACTCTGCTTTTCATTCTTCATGTGCATGTTAGTTTGACAGCCTACAGATATATATGCACACATACACATATATATATGATGTATTCCCCTGCTATTTTAAACACCTGCTTTCATTTTTCCCTCCTTTTATTGACAGGCTTGTCATTGATTCTGATGCTCACAGAAATGATGTCAGATGTCTGTAAAACAAACCACAGTGGAATTCACTTGTTCTAGCAGATATTTCTTTTTCCTTTTTTTTTTTTTTTTTCTGCTTACTTTGTTACCTATTCTCCAGAGAAAATATATTTAGAGATTTGGGGGATTATTTCCCTTGACTAGTTGTTGAAAATATAGAATTCTGCTGGGAGACAAAATTCCCTACTTGTCTTTTCTTCCCTTCTACATAGATTCACAATTGTTTGACTTTGCTGAAATTAAACACTTCAGTTCTAGCTGATAATATGTTTTGTTTTACATTTCTCTGTTTAATAAGAGAGGAATGGTAGCTTGTTGATATCATCTTCAGTACTCATCACTATATGCAGACTACGTAATATTCTAGCTTTCCCACAAAACCTACCTGCCGTTGTTTTTTTTTTCTAGATCATCTTTTACTTCCAGTTCTCAAAACTTAAAATATGTGAAAAAGACATCAGATAATCAAGGATAAACCCAGCTGTTAGATATTTAATATTTACTACTGAGTAAACAGCCAGTATCACACCTGTATCATCCTTGCTGAACAGAGGGAGAGCACCTAAGTGGTGACTTTGCAATATTTTATTTATAGTTTTTGTTGAAGCTTTATGAATCACAATATCATATATAAGCTACCAGCTACCAGCAACAGCTAGTGTGTTGTACTGGCAACAGCATTCAGAGCACCGAGAGAGACTCTTGCTGACAACGTTTGACTGCTCTAAAACAAAACACCACCTGGCAGCTTCTGGGCCAGTTTGCAGAAGAACCGAGGTCTGAAGGGGAACTTGGAGAGAAGTTCAGGTGCTTTTCCAAGGAATTGAGTCAAATATGTCATCTGGACAGATTTCACCTGCTAGCACAAATAATTCAGAGAAATACCGAGTCCTCTCTCTTTGTCCTTATTTTCCACTGTAGAGCAAGCCCAACTTAACCACATAAATGCTAATTCCTTCCTTTTCCCCACTCCCTTTTCCTTTCCCCCCTTTTTTGTCTGTAGTGTTTGCCTGCAGGGAACAGTGCAGTCAGCCCCTTTTTCTGAGGCACAAGCACCACATCAGCAGGAATTGCCTGTATTCATTGCATGGTAGATCAGCACGTCCACAAAAATGCTTCTCCTGATGGCCTCAATAGTTCGCACCTGCCCTTTCAGCCAGCTCCAACACCAGTTATAATGGTATTTTCTGCCCCTCAGGGCTCAGGAGATGCTAACCAGCCTCTCAAGCTCTGGATGCCTCCATTTCATCAGCCAATAAATTAGAGAATTTGTGCTGGGTGGGAAGTGGCCGTTTCACTTAGCCTGAGGTAAAAATACAGGCACGAATTCTGATCTAAAAAGAGTGGCCAGGCAGCGTATTTATCACGTGAGTCTCTTCTCACGTCCATCTTCTGGCTGGAAAACAGTAGCCTCAGCCCTTCCCCACGGCCGGGCACTTTATAGAGCTGAGGGGGAGATGGAGCGGGGGCGGCCCGGGGCAGCCCGCCGTGACACAGCAGCCCAGACATATGGGGTCATTATTCAGCCGACACAAATTTGACACTTGGTGAATTTATTATATTTTGCTTTGCTCCTGGTGCCTGAAAGGCTTTGCAACTGTCTCTTCATAGGGCCCGTCGCAGATGTTGATGTATTTTCCTCCTCCGCAGCCAGGTTTTACTGTGGAAACTGATACAACTTCACGATAGAATTTCTGGATGAATTATTCACGCATTGCATGCTTTCTGCACATAGGGGGCTGGAAGAAATCCATCCTGTTCAATAAATAGTCCCTTTAATCCCCTTTAACAGAGCATTTTCCCCAAGTTTAAACCGTTTCTATTATCACCTTTGTGATCCTAATGTTTTGGATAACATATTTGTAGTGAAGAGCTTTGTTAAAATTTTCACTGCCTTTCACCTTAACATGCAATTGAATTGTCTAGACACAGTGTTGAAACTCACCCATCGAAGGGACAATAAACCATCTGGGCCAGATTCGCATCTTCTTAACTTCTGGTTGCTCTTTTTTTTTTTTTTTTTAAATCCTGCAGACCATTCCATGTGCAGTGATTTATAGGGTAATTCCTGAAATATCTCAATATTTGCTGTTGCAGACAGAATGGGCTGCTGCTAATGCCAGTACCATCTGTGGAGATGATTTTTTAATTGAAAAGAATTTTCAGTCTTGAGAGGAGAGAGTTGGATGAACTCATCGCTGCCCCCTGAGAGAAGATTAATGAAATGAAAACATATCGTACCCTCTTAATACCTGGAGAAGTAATAAGGATGCATCAAGTGACAATGTAGAGCATGGTGCGTGGGGGTAAATTGCTTTAACATAACATGGGAAGCCCATCCAAGTATTAAAAATTGCATTTGCAGTTAAAAAAAAAAAAAATCTGAGGCTTCAGTACTTTGTATTAAAACTCCTGATTCCATTTTCTTCTTGAATTTTAACTCCACAAGCAGAGTTCAGGTTCAAATTCCCCTGCTCCTGACCTCCCATGCAACTGTCCATATTCCAAAAACAATCCCACTGAATTCAATATTAAATATTTTATATAATACAGTTCTGGAGTCACACAGCTGCATGCGTATCTGTCTTATCCTGAACCAGTGAAAGTGGTATTAACTTTGTAAAGCCCAGACGAGTAAAAATAAATAAATGGCTGTTCATTATCTAAACTGATGGATTGATATTTTTGTCTAATACAAAACTTTCTCTACCTTGACAAGAACTGGCAATTTAAGGCCTAATGAGCTTTTCCTCAGATTACTGAGTTTTGGATATTACTAATACTGCCTATATTGATTTATTTCCATCTAAGCTAAATTTCCAGTTGCTAAAATAGGATTTATATTCATATATTGGGACATTTACCCAAAACAATAATACTATATTTTTAAAAGTTCTTAAAAATCTTTCTACCTTTGTGGCAGCATTTAAAACTAGAATATAGAGACCACCTGGCTTGCCCTCTATTGTAATGCATTTAAAGCAGATCAGAATGCTTAAAAGTATTATTAACAAACATTTCTCCAAATGTTTGCACTCTCATAGTGATTCTAAATAAAATTCAGACTCCATTTGAACTAAAATCCATATTTCATATCTCTATTAAAATATTACTAGTTCTTTTTCTTAAATTTGTACCAAACAATTGTGTATTATTCAGAAAATTACTGTAGTTAAGAAAAATACTTTAATTGTCATAATTATGTCATTACTACATTACACTTCTGTGAAATGAGAAATAATACAGCAAAATATCTTTTCCTATTACGGAGGGGGCAAAAATTCAATGGCTTGGGGCTTTTTCATGTTAAGTTTACTTGCAACAGCAGACCTCCCAAAAATGGATCAACTTGAGTTGAATGGAAACCATCATCTCTATCTGTTCTCTATCTGAAGCCAATGCTATAGTTTCTCTCGGTCAAAATAGCAGGTCTAATCATGTTAACAAATGAAAAAAACCATACAACAGTATCATTTATAATACAACAGATCGGTACTGCTTGACATCACAAATGTCTCACAAATGAACCAAAAATATTTTTAACTTTACTTTTTAGTGACATAAATACATATTAAAAAATCCAGTGAACTGCCAGTGATTTGGGCACAGACTTTGGAGATTCACTTCTGAAGTGATCAGGAAAATGAAATCTTCTCCAGAACATGTATTGTCCTTACTACATTACTTCTACTTAGAGCATTATTATGTATTCTGAGTGTTCTTTTTTTAATGCTGTTCCAATATTTGTATGTGTTCAGAAGGTACATCAAATATTAGGAAAAAAAGGTGGCAAAGTATGAAGAAGAAAGAAGCTCTCTAAAATCTGTGGTGGCCAAGACTGCTTTTTTTTTTCTAAAAGAATCTAGTTCTTCCTCCCCATGTATGGATGTTTTCTTTACCTCCTCTACTTGGTACTCTCTACTTTTATACATGCCACTTCCCATAGAAACTCTTTTCTGGCAAAAGAAAAGGTAAATATCAGTAACCAGGCAGATGATCTATGAGGAAAAATGTTTGCTCTTGGCCCACATAGATAGCAATTATTCAGTGACCAAAAGTTATTAAAGATTGAGGATATTTTCTTTTTTTTTTCCCTGAAAGCAATACAGTAATAAAGCTAAGATGTGCCTGTGGTCCAGAATTTGCAACATCTTGTGATGATAGATAGTCCTAAAGTTAGAACTTCCCAGAGAGTGGAAAACTGTCCCTTTTCACCCAATGTCATTTATTTTACCTTGATGTCCCACTCTGCCAACACACACACATTAAGGGTTAGAGCCGTAGAGCTGCTGCTCGTATCCAGGAAATGCCATTGAGGTGCTGAGGCTGGGAGCAATTTCAGCAAAGCTCTGGTGGATCAGTAGCCAAGGGCTGCTATTAGAGACAGCCAGCGCAACTTGCTGAAATGCATCTTTGCGTTATCTGATGGTGAAACTCCCCATCCCCACGCCTGCTTTCCAGGCTGCTCTGCCAGCAGGGAGAGCAATGAACTGCCTCTCCCCGAGCACCGTGCCAGACCTTGTGCCTGGGAAGTCTCTTGCAGCCTGTGAGCTCCTGCGGGTGCCTCCGAGAGCTCGTCCCTCGCTAACGCGGGTATTAAGTTACGGACGGATGTTAGCGCAGCAGCTCGAGCGCTGTCGAGGAATGGTGCGTGTCAGGGCTGCTCTGCGGGTAAATCACAGCGGGAGCCCTGTGCATTGGGCACCCTCTTCAACCCGCGCCCCAAGGCGCCCGAAATGAACCTCTTGACTTCACACCACTGCTCTACCTACATCCTGCTGCAGAGCGCCCCAGGAGCATCCATCAGGAAGAGCTCATCACTGTCCTCCCAGCAAGCTTCTCTCCTCCTTTTCTTTCTCGCACTTCCACAACTCTCCACACTCAATCTCTTTCCACACTTCCATCGAGTTATCTGAGGTTCACAGATTATATAGTGTTAGTTCTGTCTGCTAGTCTCCCCAGTGCCAATAGCGTAAGAACATATATGTTCCCAGAAAGCGCCTTGCAAAAAGGAGAAAGGAATAGTAGGTCAGGTCCATAAAAATAATCCTTCTGACTGCAGTAAGTGCTGATGGTTAGTTTAAATCATCGAACCAAATTACTTGCATAGAAATTAATTTTTAATGATTTAATAATTAATGATTATGTCAGGCTCAACATTCTGTACGGACCGCCTTTTAAGGCTTATAGTTTTAACACTATGCAATTTGATTCTACTGCAGTTTTTAGGCTTTGAATGGCACACATTGCAACTACCCCAGTAAATATGATTCTGTAACCAAAAGAAAAAAATAGTAAAAATAGTAATTTAAAACCTGATACACACTGCTAGCTATTCTGCTGGAAAATGGTGTTTATTTAATTTCTCTGTTTTCTAAAGAAGAACAGTGAGGGGAGAGGAAGAGGAAGGAATTGAATATGGTTCCAGGGAATTACTCAACTTTATAGAGTTGTTGTTGTGTGTTTTACTGAACTGGCCAACCTTAAAAATTATAGGTGGCCTAGAAATAGATGATGTGATACAACGGGAAATTGTTCAAATTCAACACAGCTGAAGGATACTCTAGTACTTGGCAGGTATTTGGCAATTATAAATACTTTTTCCCTTGCATTCTCTTTATACAATATTTGATCTTATTGTAACTCTTATTCCCACTTCATTCTGCTTGTCATTGCCACCTTGACAGTGGTGTATTTGGAGACTGCTTTTTAATCAGGATTTTTATATTTGGAACTTAGCACGTACATAATATATTTTGAATGTGTATGAGGATTAGAGGGTTTTAAAACGTTTCATTCACCTTAGAGAGTTTACTGGATTTTTATGGCAGGGTTATGTGTGCAAGAGCACATGGACTGAATAATAAATATATCAGGTGATAAATACTGCCTGGTTTGCTATTCAGCATGGTGGACGGAATGAACTGCTTGGCATGTTTTTCTGGCCTGATAATATTAAAGAATTTGAAAGGTAGTCCTTTAAAGTTTTCATTTTAAGGAGAAAAGGAAGAAAGGATAAAGCTGTTGCAGGAAGGGTACTTATTGACATTTCCATATAAGCAAGACCAAATAATTTTTTGTGAAAATAAACTAACTTAGCTTTGTCAGCATTCAATGTACACTTTAAGTCCCCATTACCCAGAGACAGATGTGCGGTTAATAAGGTTTAGCCATATAAGGAGATAATTCGAACCTAAAATCTGGCCAGGAACTTACCTCATTTTTTTGTTATTCCAGTAGCTGCATTTAGCTTTAGGATTCAGGAAGCAAACTGAAAGCATATGAATTGTTAAAAAAAAAAAAAAAAAAAAAAAAAAAAAAAAAAAAAAAGGAAGTCTTTCACCATCTTTGTTTTGAAATTCATGCCTCCATCACCCATCATCTCTACATTAGGCTTTAGTCTTCACTGTATTCCAGTCTTCCAGTGTTGTTTGTTTTTTTCCTAACAGATTGAAGCTGACCTTATTAAATAAATTTGGAGAACATTTAAACCTCTAAAGGCTGCCTAATCCAGTTCCTTCCATCTCTTACTAACTTCTGTCCTCAAAGGAAATGAGCTAAATCAAATAGGATTATTACTGTAAATTTCAATATTTTTCCTCAGGTCCGTAATACCAGTCTTGTCAAAGACTTCTGTGTTAGTCAGCTAGAAATACAACTCTGTGGGACAGGGGGGACAATATCTGTGGAGAGAAGGCAGAATAGGCATTCCATTTTAATGGCTATTACTTTTGTAAGTGGCTGGTAAATTTTGGCTAGCCAACCTCAAATCATTTTTAAACAGGTTAGTATACAGATTTCTAAGCTCTTCAACTCTCTGAAAGCCAAACTTACTTTTTAAATGCTTGTTCATCATGAATCACCATGAAAAGTTGATAACTATTAGTATTATCCCTTATTTTATTGATACGCAGCCTTATGCTCAGCAATGAATAAGCAAAAAGTGATATTTTTTCCAAATCTGGTAAAGAGACAAATAATGCAGTTTGTTTTAGTAGAGTTTGAGGTGACACAGGGCGCAGCTAAAGGTCACTGAAAAGCTTTGGCAGAGTTTTTAGTGAGTTCTCTTCGGGAATTCAGCAGTCTCTATGAAGGCAATGTCTGTTTATGAATAATGGCTTGTTAACCTTAAGAGTTTTCAAAATATGAGCAAGACTTTTTGCTCTCTGGCTGTATAAATATATACAACACCAGTTTTCCTTTTAAATTAAAGACTCTGCAAGTTCAGGGTAAGTGCATCTATTTTGGTTGGATGGTGCAAGTCACAAATCTGGGAGATGTTTTAGAAAGAGTAGGTCACTCTACAGCAGCCACTGTGTCCAGTGAAAGCCTTCCAGTAGCATTAGAGATAGCAAGGAGTGTGACAGACCATAAAATAAGAGGGCAGGAACTTTCTTTAAGTAGGAAATTATTATGTTTGGCTCTCCGAGTGTTCTCAAGGATAACAGTTCTTACTTCAAAAAAAGCAATTTTCTCTACATATAACATGCATGAACAGATGCTTCTCTTCCTGTTCAGTCACGATCTTTTATGTCTCCTGGATGAGAAAAGATGTGGAAAATGCTGTTTCCAATCTGATAAATTTTGCCTATTGAAGAAAGTAAAGAAGAAAAAAAGAGCTTTTAGGGATAAATATTCCTGTGTACATCAAAGTCAAATCCCTAGATCTTAGAATTCTCAAATCTGGGAAGTTTGTATCAGCATCCAGGTGTTTTTTGTGCTATGAACAAACTCACCTGAGTGTAATCAGAATGAAAATGAATTGCTCTTGACAAAAATTAATGAAAGAGGACTCTGTGCAAACCAAGTAACTATGGTGTGAAAATAGGGGGAAAAAAAGTCCATTGGGGCTCTGAGAATCTACTATTCTTTGTCTTAGCATCTGTAACAGCTAAAATTTAGATCTTCTATGCATGAGAACACTGCAACAGTGGAGCTCGAGTTTTGATTTTAAACAGGTGTCATTAATCAGATGCAAGAAGCCACGGAGACACTTTTATTTTGGTTTAATATTTGGTTTTGCTTGGTCACACAAAAAAAGCCTAGTGATACCAAGATAAGTGACACTGCAGTCTTTTATAGAAGTTTGCAATAAGCTTTTGCTGTGCTGCACCAAGCAACTGTACAGAGAAAAGGCAAGAAAGGCAAGCGAGGAGGGAGACAGCCGGACCCCACAGAAGCCCAAACGGAGTCACAGGACAGACCTGGGAGCATCGAGCAAAGATTGCATTCCTGCTTTGTGCTAAGAGGTTGTAACTGTCCAGCAGAGCAGTGACGTAAATCAGCAGCAGTGCAGCACGGGCCCTTTCCGTCCTGGAGGTACAGAGTAAAAGTCACATTTGGCAAACGCTGATTTAGCACATCATAAAAGTGCAGCTCTTTGAGATGCACTCTGCCCTTCGGTCCCCAGACTAAAGGGGGCTGGGGAGGAAGCTTGTAACAGGTCAATTAGCGAGTGCTTTCCAACTAAAATCCTGTTTGGAGCGTTTCATCACACATTTTAAAACATTTCAAGAAGAGTTCTTTTGATTGCACCATAAGTGTGATGATAAGTGATAGGGAATGTTTAATGTGAAGGAAAGAATGGCCAGCTATGGAAAAGGGATTTGGGATTTTGCACCACAGTTTGCAACATTTGTCACGAAATAATTCGATTCTCTGTGAAACCAAGGTTTTCCAACACTTTTGGAGCTGATAACATTGTCACAAATACTTCAAAAACAGAAATATCCAGTCTAAGGTCAAAAATAGCAGCCACTAAAATAGTCTTGTTTGGGTGAGGTTAACATTATGAAACCCACCTTGAAGAAGCTTGCATTGGTTTCAGAGAGAGACTCATTTTATTTGAGAAATATATTGGCCAAAGATCATATATGTATTAGGATTAAAACCTGATGATATTCACAGTGAAGTAGGAGATGGCTTTTGGTCCAAATATAATGTCTGGGAGAATCTAGCTGGGAAGATTAGAGAGATCAGGGAGGATGCTAATTAAATGCAGTTTTCTGGCCTCAGCTTGGCAGATATGTAGCTTGAGGGGAGCTCTGTCTTCAAACAATGTTTTTGTGTTGTTAATATATTACCAGTGCTGAGAGAAGCCTGCCCAAGTTTTTTCAAAGTAGGAAGCAAAGGAGAAAGATGACAAGCACCACATACTACAGGAGCAGTATAGTATACATGATCCTAATGAGACATATTTGAAAGATATGGCAAATAATTTATCATACTTACGTAAATGCAAAGATAAAATTTGATACTGTGACAATAGATGAATGTCACAACTTCTTATCTTTACATTATTACACACGATGACTTTTTAATGGTTCTATTGGAAGGCACAAAGAAAAGGAAATGAAAAATTTTCTTTCCTCTTTTACTGCTAAGCAAGCAAGAAAAATAGGGAGATTTATATTGAGCTGGCAAGGATATAGGAGCTGCTGCACATTGCACCAGCGTCTAGGAACCAGTGGGTCTTTGAGTGTACAGCAGATGTGCTCCTGCAAGTGGTGAGGAAGCAGCTGCTGAGAAGACCCGGGCTGATGCTGTCAGTTGAACCGATTCCCAGCGATGGTTTTCCTCAGCTGACATTAGTTCTGACTCCATGCTGTGTGTTTACTTATAGTTGCTCCAGCTCTCAGACGCAAGAATAACTGCAGAATAGGCAACAATAGAAGTCAAAGCCTGAGTCAGCAGCTGCAGCTGAAGATTTCACATTAAAAGGACGTGAAGGAAGTTTCAGTTATACCTTATGTATTCTCTTTTTTTTTTTTCAGGATTTTTTTCTCAGTAGGGACTGTTGCAATCTCCACCACCTACTGACAGCACAAAGGGAATTGCTGCTGTGGAAACTACTCCGTACATCTCCTACACATTATTTGGTTGGCTCTGGTATGCTAGATGATCTGCTGTGGTGGGGCAGATGGGACCTAGGCCAGGTGAAAACACAGTATCTTACTGTGAACCAAACACAACCAACCTCTAGAAGCAACGTTTTTTCACCGGCATTAGCGGTGCCTGTAAGTAGGATCCACAGCATCTCCACATCCATTACTAACCCTTCGCTAAAGAGTGTCTTTGCGGAAGTAGCATTAGAAATATTTGACTTCTAGTACATAAATCGTGATTGAATGTTCAGACCTTCTAATGAACACCTCTTAGCACACAGGACTAAATAGGAACACAGTAATAGTTACTCCCCTCTCTCCATGGGAAAATTTTACGGATTCTTAAATGAGAGGAGGAAGTAAATTAAAATGGTCGCTGACTTTAAGGACCCTAATCCTCTAACAATTTACATGTGATGTGTGAACTGTTAGAAGGACTCATAGGACAAAGACCTGTTCTCTGTCGACTTAAACCATTAAAGCTCTAGTTGTATCAGTGAAGTTTCATCCATTCAATTCAGCAATACATTTGGCCTTAGATTGTTATCCATTATTCAGTACATTCTGTCACCAGTTAGTGCAAAATTATCACTATCATCAGACTAATGTTGTGTAGCAATTCCCTCTCTCTTTTTTTTCTAAAAAAAGTCAGTCTGTCTTTGTACAGCATTCATAAATATGCCCCTGAAATCAAAAATCTACAGGAAATCTATGGAGTAAATAGTGTTTTAGGCAACTGTGCGTTTTCCAAAAGATGTCTTTGGTAAACCTGTTTATGCCACTATGATATGTATCATTGCTCAATCTCCATTAAAAGTTTAAAGTGCGACCAATTGAAAAACACAAGTGGCACAAGATATCTTCTGGAATATCGTTAAAAAGGAAAAGGGTGTGTTTAGTGACAACTGGATTTGGTTGCAGTTTACAAATCTCTAAGATCAAACCTATGTTCAACTGCTATTTCTTTAGAGAGTAAGCAAGCAAGCAAGGTGGTCCAGACTTCATTTTCAATCTAGCTGTGGTCCAAGAATTAGTCAGATGAATGAAGCATTTTCCATAATACATGAACTAATGCATGTAGGAGATTAAACACAGAGGTATACATAGATATATGTGCATATTAGAAATAATCTCTAGCTACAGACTTTCTTCTAAATTTCTTGAATGAAAAGGATCTCGTAGCAGAATAAAACTATCAGAAGTGATGTGAAAATCTCTTATTCTCTCTGACAGGAGTTTTATACCCAATGCTACAAGAGTGAATAAAACATAATTGTATTGTTCATATCTGAGCAGCACCCAGAGGGAAGAATTTCTAATCTTCCCCAAATGTCATGTTATTTCAACACTGCATGTTATACACTTTTTTTCAGTAAAGAAGTTTGCGATATATGTAAGCCCTTCCATCTGTCTTGTTAAAGGAAAAACTCTTCTAATAAAAACTGAGAGATCTGTATATTTAATATAGTAAACAGATGGTAGACTCTCATTGCAAAGCATTTTTGTTCAGTAGTTATCAAATATGACTTTTACAGAAAGTTCCTGTCTACAAAGGTTTGATTTTGCATTTTTGTCGATGTTACTCAAAGAGTTTTACAAGTCATAGGCAATACTAACATCCCATTAAAAGATGACTACTTTGAAAATAGGTCGTTGCCATTTCAAGACAACAACAGAGTATGTTTTTAAAATTCTTCTAAACAAAGAGAAAGGCAGATTTAGATTCTGGAAGTCCTGGAGGAAAATTTTTATTTTAAATCTTTTAAAATATATTTTAATATATATTTGAAACTTCCTGGACTGTGGATATTTTTTTCCTACTTTCCAATGTGCCTATACAAACTAATGTTCTTCTTCTATACTGAGCAGAAACTACTTCTTACAATACTATATCACAGGCCAGAGTACTTAGTGAAACTGGCAACAGAAAGATTTCTTTACCCGGCACAGAGGAATTGTTTTCTATTCCCATAGGTTGGTTGCTATTGTATGTGTCCTGGGTTCAGTGAGCAATTCATATGTAACCAAATCCAAAGATAAGCAATTATGATAAAGACCTAGTGTCAGTAAGCTGCAATGCTCCTCTATGACTAGGTCTTTTTCATGAAATATCAGTGCAACAACTTTACCTTTCACATATTAAATATGTGACTAAGACAATCTCACTTTTTAACTCTCGTGCAATGCAATCTGGTCCAGTGGTTTCAGTCCTTCAAATTTAACAGCCATCCAGCTCCATACTTCAGGGAATTACCAGAACACACAAGACTTAATCCTGTGAAATGGGCGATTCTTCTGGAAAAAGTAAGATAGGAAATGTCATGTGTCATGTGAGATTAATGCCATGAGCCTTTCTTATGGACAAGCCTAGAAATGAATGCAGGTTACATCATTTCTGGGCCTGCAGGAAGGATTGCTACATCCTGCCATCAGACTTGGCGGAATAGGTTGCTAACCCCTACCATTTTGGAAACAGATGGAAAGGCTTGTAAAATTCATCGGCTATCATAACAACTGTTGAATTCTCTACTGGCCTCCCTTCTCCTTCTTCCTCCGTGTCATCTAAAGCGACCTGTATCAACGGACTAGTAAATAGTTGTTCACATGGATGACCAAACAATATAGAAGATTTAAAAGTTATGCTTGGAGGAAGTACAACTTCATAATCATTATGGCTGCAGTTCTGCTTGGATAACCTGGAAACATTTTACATTTTCATTGCTTTCCTTTTGGTTTAGATATTAAAGCAGTTAGTTGTGGTGCACAGTCACTGTTTTAATCAAGAACTGTTCATTTTAAATATTTGCATGCATTGTAGACAAGAAGTCTATAGAGCTAGTGTTTTGGCCAATTAAGCTTTAATCAGTACAGAATGACCCCATGTTAAAATAAACAAATTGCATCTTATCCACTGGCATATGCTGCCTTTCTTGTTCAGAAAGACTGTGGTACTCAGTCTTTCTTCCTGGTCTCCGTCATTCTAAGTAACAAGATGAGCTTCCCATTGCCAGAGCTATCATGAAGCCAAAGTATGTGTTGTCTTTTTATAATACATCAGCTGTTAAAGCAGGCGGTATGTTTAACTTGTCATCTTTCTTCTTTTCCCTCTATCTGATATTTTTTATTACTTACCTACTTACTTGTAATGGAGAATGCATGACTGTTGCTTTGTTTTTCCAAGAAGAGTTGTAGTTGCTTGAGGCACATGAATTCTTGGATGATTTATTTGTCACAGGTTGAAAGACTTCCTTCTTCAAAAGCGTATATTCACCACCTCCCCCTAAAAGTTAAATTCATGGAACCTCACCTGCTCCTTAACCTAGGTAAGGGTGTTTCAGTGAAGGCAACTACACAGAATCACAGGGTGGTTGAGGCTGGAAGGGACCTCTAGAGATCATCTAGTCCAACCCTCCTAGAGCACGTGGCACAGGGTGGCATCCGGGTGGGTTTGAAGATCTCCAGAGAAGGAGACTCCACAAGGAGCCTCTCTGGGCAGCCTGTTCCAGGACTCTGTCATCCTCACAGGAAAGAAGTTCTTCCTCACATGGAGGTGGAACTTCCTGTGCTTCAGCTTCTACCTATTACCCCGTGTCTGGTCATTGACCACCACTTAGAAGACTTCAGCTCCATCCTCCCTACATTCTCCCCTCAGGTACTTATACATATCCATCAGATCTCCTCTCAGTCTTCTCTTCTCTAAGCTAGACAGGCCCAGCTCACTTAGTCTTTCTTCATAAGATAGATGGTTCAGTCCCTTAATCATCTTTGTTGCTTTATACTGGACCCTCTCTAGAAGCTCCACATCCCTCTTGTACTGGGGAGCCCTGCAAAGGATGCCCAATAAAGGACATCCCAATAAAGGATGATAATCTCAGATTCCATTTGTTCCGCAAAAATGTAATCCTTCATTGATCACATTTCTACTGAGCATAACCAGTGTCTCATGTTCACTTGTGCAGAATTCAGCAGAGGGAGACCCATCTCCTCTCTCTTTATTTCCTTTTCTTGGCATTTCTGCTTTCTAGATTTCTGCTATTAATTGTGTATTTCAGATTTCTCCTCTGCTTTGATAACATGCATTTCCCAAGTCAATCCTTTTTTTTTTTATCCTTTTTGGCTAGGTTGTAACTTTCTCTAGGCACCCCTGAATCATTCTACTTGTCCATATTCATAAATCTTTTTCAGTTTGGTATTGTCTGGGATTTCTTTTTAATATATTTCTTGCTTTTATTTTTTTGCCATTACTGTAGTGTACTGTATCTGACCTTCAGAGTAGAGGATTTTCTCTCCCTCCATTAGAGAATTTCCTATTATTTGATATCTTGCTATTTAGGGTGATCTCTGTTTTATAGGATCCTGCAGAGTGTTCAGTTCATTGGCAACTTTCCTTTTCAAGTCAATTTGGGCTGGGTTATGCAACTCAGGAAAATAGTCCCTTTGAAAACAACAGAGCTCCTCATATTGGAGGAAGTACTTATCGATGTGAGCAAAGTTTCCACATTCTGTGCCTCTGACTCTGCTCTTTTTTGGCATTTGTTGAATAAACAAAACACATCCTTGCCAAAAATTCTAACTAAATGACTTTTTTAGAATTAAAAAAAGAAAAGAAAAGAAAGAAATTGAGATTATTTTTTTACCTACTACATTTCCCTGACCTCCTGGCTCACATCCACAGCTAGAAGGAAAGTGCCAAAATAATGCAAGGACGACTGTTATCTGACCTGTAAGCTTCAGAATGGAATGATCTTTTGGAACACACCAGCCTTTTCTTAAGATTCACCAATCATTTTGTGTAGACAGATTTGAAGTGAGTGGGAGTCATGACACAGTATAGATCTCTGTTCCCTTGTATTATTCCGGTCATTTCTGAGTAGAGAGCACAGTCATCTGTCGTTGTTTTAGAGAGATGTAATTCAGTGATTTACTGATTTCATTGGAAAATTCAGATGCAGCTTTCAGCATTCTAGCCTACGAAAAAGAATAAGGAATACCCTCCCATAAATCATATTTTCTGCATTTAAAGTTGTCGTGGTAAGGTGGAAAAGAGGGAAGCTTTGATCACTTTGATCAAGCACAGACCACCTATCCGGCTCCTGAGAGCCACTGTGTGTCATGCACATTTTCAAATTTTTGTCATAATAGCTACCAGTCATTGTAGCTGAGATAAAAAATGGAATGGTGATTAAACACGTGATTGAGCCCAGACATTTTAATCATAGCCCTTCTATCTATCTTTGCAAAGCAGGCTGCATGTTTTCTCAGCAGCGCACATGAATAGCCCAGGGAAGACAATTTGCATGCTAACTGAATTCATGTACCACACTGATTGTGTGGAACATCTGTTGCTGATTGTTTTGGTCCTCTGCTTTTCAAACTAAAATATGAAAATGCAGAAGGTAAAAGGCAAATTATCATGCCAGGGGCAGAGAGCAGATTTTTCCTCTTCTTTTTGTTGAAACTCTGTGTTGTAGCTGTTTATAAATGTCACCACACTTCTACTATCCCTCTTGACTTGCACTAAAATACTGTGCTTTAAATTGCTGTAATTTTCCAGATACTTTTTCCGTCTCAGTTTAATTTTGGCACAGCTGGCTTAGATGTGGTTAGAAAAAAATCCTTCTTTGGTCATATTTCCTAGTCCAAATATCTATAGCCACAAACCTAAAACTGACCCTTGCATTCTGCTCTAGGTAGATAAAAGAAGGAGGCTATGCGGCTGCTTCTCTTGTCCCTTAAGTCCCACTTTTCTCAAAAAGGAGACAATGAACCATCTCAGGGCTGAGATTTTCTGCTCTAATGGTGGGAAAATGTGACAATTCTTAATACTGGCTAAGGAAGCTACTCCTATATGGAGTAGGCTGCTACCAAAATAGCTCTCAGCTGGTGTCTTCATACAGAGAAATAAAGCTAGACTTCTTATAGAATGGTGATGTATCATGAGTCAAAATAATAAACTGAATGGTATATGACTGAGGAAATTATTGTGGAACTTTATTCCCTTCAAGGATAGATGTAATTTCTCCCTAAACACATTATGTTACTATTGGGAAGGAGATTATGAAATCTCTGGCATAATTATCCAAAGTATAACATATACTATTTTTTTTTGGCCAGCAAAAGGCAATGTGTCTGTGTGTGAAGGGTTATCTGATTGTCTTTTTTTTCAATCCATATGGAAAGGAAAGAAATAGCTTGAAATAACTGTTGAGAAAATATCTCATTCCATTAATCCATCACCAGCTGTTGATTCATAGAACAACTGGTTATAAAGACCCATTACATATTCAGGACTGTCATAGGAACAGCTCTGATTAGATCCTTCCACCTCCTAAAGACTGGATCTCCACTCCAGTGGAGATCACCTTTTCTAATCTGAATATGAATAATTTCTTTGTCCTTTTAAATTTCCAGTATCTAGGTTGATTTTGCTAAATGCGTCTGCATCTGATTTCCCTAGTGATTCATTTTCAGAATTATTGCATAGGATATTTTTATTTTTCTGTTTGTATTTATACTTCGACAGATTTCGTTATGAAACAGGACTGCTTATTTCAGTGTGTATGAATGTGCATGGTCTTTGGGGAAAGCTTGGTCAGCTCTCTGTAGGAACTTTCATGTTGAATCTTTGAACGTCAGCCCACACATTGAACAACAACTAAAAAGAAATAGTGGAAAAGGACCTTTAAACATGTGCAACGAGGCTCAAGGAACAGTTCTGACTTATACTATTTCTGACAAAACTTTAATTGCAAGAATCAGTTAATAGATATCTTAATACTAGCTAGGAATTTGGACAAAAATTCATCTGTCACTTCAGATAGTGCTATACTTATTTACTATACACTAATTTTGGTGTCATTTTTTTTCTTCTGTTTCAAATCAGTAATTGAAAATTCAGAATTTTCTTTGTATCATTTTAGTAAAAATATTCTCATCTTTCAATTAATTTTATTATCCAGATCTGTTGATGTGGATGCCAAGAAAACTGTCAAATTTCTGGTCAACTTTCAGGGCAAATAGCGAGAATAAGATACAAATTTCAAATGCAAAAAGTGATGGAGGAGAAAGAATTTACAAAAAAAAATCTTTAGACATCTTTTGCATGTTAGAAAGAAGGCAAACAGAATTGCAGTTCCTTATTCATCGATAGAGCATATTTCTTTTCAGAAACAGATCTGTACATTTTATTACAGTTTTGATATTCATTTTTTTTTTTAAAGCTGATAAAATGACTGCATAAGAATGGGAAGAATGAGCATGTTTTAATTAGAACACATGCTCAAAATGATGGAACAAAGATATTTGTTATAATACAGATAAAATATTAAGCCTTGTAATTTGTAACTCAATATGAAGCTCAAAATAGAATATGGTAGAAGTCAAGATGGCAATGTGAAGCAAGATATTTCTTGATATTCTCTCTCCTCTTCGATTTTTCTTCTGTGATATGTGAGGGAGAGGGAGAGTCAGACTTGGCGAGTAGGAGAACGGTAATCTCCCAAAGAATGAAATTCTCAATTTCTAATTCTCAAGTAATATACACAGTGGTAGATCCCACAATCTCCAGTTTACTTCAGGATTGTCCCACAAATTGTGGTCTCCGCTTTCCAGAGAGCACCACAATATGTAGGGTTTTTCTTCTTAAACGTCTGCTCTCCATAATAAGAAGTGACTAGCGGTTGTTTGCAGTGGTTTGCACTGAATTGTTCATACTGTACAGGCAGAACCACAGCAAGAGCTGGAACCCCTGTTAATTTTCCATTAAGTTAGTTTGACAAGTCAAATACTTTGATACCGTAAATGACATTAAACAGTAAGTATGCAAACAAAAGAACTTGATTCATGTGCTCTTGTGGTTGTTGGATAATTTAGCAAGAATGGCAAACTCTAAAAATAACTGTGCCTGTATAGCCACAAACTAGATTTTTTTTTCTCTTCAGTCTGGATCAAAAGAATGCCCCTTGGCAATACCCCATCCTTTAGTTCTGCTGGTGTAATTACTAATCAAGTCACGGACTGTTACAGCTAGACATCCCAGCAATTCTGAATATATTTGTTAATCAGCAGTGCTTAAAAAATCAGGATGGGATATTCTATCCAGAATAGTAAACATATCATGGCAAGTTAGCTAACTTTTTGCTCTCTAAACATTCAGCAAAAACTGACACAAAGCTTAAGAAGTCTCATTTTGTATCCAGTTACATAAGACTCTGTTTTGCTACACTAGTTCTGTTCCAGAATCACCATTCGTGATATTCAGGACACTGTGTTACATGTTTGAGAAAAGCATTTGCCCAAATTTCTGATTTCTCTGTTTCTAAGAAAAGTAACTAAATTGCTGGGAGATGAAATAGGAGATTTAAACTATCTAACATTAGGCATCTAAGGTTGGTCACAGAGCGGATTGAGGGATAGTCACTGGAAATCTTTCCCACTGGCTATGGAGCAGAAATTAGACAAATACAATCTTAATTTCGATCTGTCAGTTAACTACTTAAATTTAGACAACTGGAAAATTCCTCTGGGTATTTAAATAAGGATTGTAATTCTGTCTGCACAGAATATTTGTGATCTCCCTTTTCTTGTTTTGGGCCTTCCTATCAATATGTAAGATGTTATCTCATAACATAAACAAGCCAATCAGAACTGTAAATATCTTGTGGCCAAATGTCATTCAGGGGGGATCTTTTCTTCCTCCTCTTTTTTTTCAGGAGGATTCTGACCTGAGAATGTTAGAAACGGGATTTCTTGTGAAATCTTCTAGAATTACAGGGATGACAGTAGCTACAGGGTATTGCTCTACTCTCTCCCAGTGTTCCTAAATAAAGATGATGTGAAAGGTTTTCTAATAAATTTTATCAAGTGTATTGATCAGGAATCTTCCAAAAATTGTGTACCCATATTCACCAAACTGTCTAATTATAATGTGCTAAATGACATGGGATGATGACAGTGGCATTTCTGTCTGGGACTTATCCTCTTGGCAAGAAACTTTCAACCACAGGTTAACCTATATACTCATGAACTCCTATGTAAAACCAGAGACATGAGGTCTCATTCGGCATTGTTACCACTAAAGTGCTTATTGATCTGTTTTCAGGCAGTTTGCTGTCTACCCAATCTCCTTGTGCAAAGGAGCCTGGAATGACCTGGGACAAAACCTGTTCGTCTGGAGTCCATACAGTGCTTCCTTGTCAGATGGCAAGGAGAAGAAGCAGTTATAAAGCTGGATGTTGGGTCAAGAACGCTGCTAATGCTGAGGGCTGTGTGAAATCTCTGCCTGTGAGTGAATGGGGGAAGAGCCAAGGAAAGCATGCCTCAGCTGGAGGGAGGAAAGAAAGAAAGAAAGAAAGAAAGAAAGAAAGAAAGAAAG
>JAWLRI010000963.1:1729667-1761884 GCA_034781795.1 Crypturellus tataupa | reverse complement strand
GAAAGAAAGAAAGAAAGAAAGAAAGAAAGAAAGAAAGAAAGAAAGAAAGAAAGAAAGAAAGAAAGAAAGAAAGAGCCAAAGCAAATTTTCATTGTTGACTAAATGAAGGACTCCCCAGTAATCTCTTACTCAGATACGCAGATTCCACTTTCCAAAACAAACCAGAAATATTAAACAAAATTCCTTTTATTAGTATGTTTTTAAAAGTCCCACTGTAGGAAGAGACTCCTAATAAATAACAGAGGCCAGCAACTTTGCTCCTTTGGTTTAATATATGCAATGTTTATTGGCTTCCAAGGAAGTGTGCAGTACATGCACTGGTAAAAAAAGCCTTGCTCAGAAACAAAAGAATATATATTGGACTAGAACTTGACTTTGGACGTGTGAGTAATCTCACAACAGCATGGCTGGTATGATAGGCAGAAAGGAAACACATTCATTTCTGAACAATTTGTAAACGGACCTGCAAGCAGCTCCGGTTTACTTCATCATCTGGTCCTGGGGTTTAGAGCTCAGGACATCTGTGCTTTGGTTTCTCTTTTAAGGCTTTTTCCACAGAAGCAGCACATAACACTGCGTGTGAACAAAGCAATGCCAGCTGATTAACATCTGTTCATTTGATTGAACTCATATAGATGGCAAAATTTCAGGTTCCACTGAGACTGGCTTGTGCTTGTAACAAAGGCACACATTGTGTAACAAGCTGCCATTGCTGTAGTCGCTCATATGCTTTAGATTCACATTTCACACCTGAAAAGGGGAACCCAGACTGCCTGAACTGGTTGTGTAAATTCCCTTTTATGTTCATCCAATAAAATATATTAGCCAGTACACCAGCTACCGTCCTTGCTATCCAGTAGCATGATAGAAACTTTAGACTCCAGATTGTACTAGGACAGTGAGGTTTGGATGATGAATACATTGGAATTTCCTTACTGCTATGCAAACAGATCCTAAAGTGGATGTAAAGGTACTGATATCTCTGTTCCACAAACCAGTTCAGTCACATCTGAGCAAACTTTGATTGAAAGAGATATTAGAACAGAGACACCAAAAAAATCAGGCAGGTCTGTAGATTGCTCTTTACGCATTTCAAACAGGTCCTGAACCAGATTGGTCTAGAACTGTGTCCTGAGGAACAAAACAGTTGTGCTATCACAGTCCAGCTTTTGAAGACTCTTAGGGCAAATGGAATTTCAAGCAAGGCCAGACGTTGTACCTATATTGCATCCATTGTCCAAAAGCATGATAAATGAATGGAAAGGTCACACGTACTCCTTGAAGAGTCTCCTTTATTCTTGACATCGGAGGAAACTTTAACTTATTCTGGATGGATGCTGTTAATCTGTGAATAAGAATTAAGATGGAGAATGTCTCTACCTTCATGTTTTGCCAGCATAGCCATATAGATGTCTACATTATACACTGGGCAAAAATAAGCTTGCTGTGTCCATGACTGAACCCATAGGACCATGTTAGCACATCACCACACATAGCACCACATTCAACCTAATAAACAGTAGAAAGGTGTGGGAAGCATTGGGAGAACCTGCCAGTCGCGTAACTTCTGAATCAGCAATGTCATGACTGCCTCCATGTGTATTGTAAGGACGTATTCTATGTCAGCTTCAATATTTTCAGGACGTATCAATCAAATATATCAAGTATAGACATCTTAAAGCAGACATCACCACCTTAATTAAAGTAGACATCACCGCCTTAATTTTTAAAGCTGTGCATGGAGTTCTAGGTCTTAGAGGAAAGGATTAGCCGATGAAAAGGGGTGTCTTCTAGTTGCAGTGTAGAGAAGCATGCCTCGTTGGTAAATAGGAATTTCAGTGCTTTCTATCCAAGTGAGAAAGAAATGCTAAGGATAAATTATATGCAGTCAGTCCCTGATGCTGTATCAAAGTCAGAGAAAAACTTTTTTGGTGCCAAATTTACAAGAAATAACTCAACAGGGAAAAGCTGAGGGCAGCTCCAAGGGCTTAATTCTGTTGAATTCTATGAAGTGGATTCTATTCTTTGTGTGTTTCAGAAGAAAAGACCACTTAGACACAGCAACGAATGGCTGAGCAAAGTCCAACATTGGTATCTAACGGATTGGCCTTTTTTTTAACTATATTTTTCAAAAAGTACTGGTAGGATAATGAATTTTCCTTCAAAACACAGGGAATCTGGGGACTGGCCTGATATCTGAACAATGTTTTATATGTTTTCATTCTGAAGATATTAGTGTACATGTAGCTGTATTCGTTAGCCGCTGACGTGCATATGCTGAAGTTTATTCTGTGCATCAGAGTAGTGTGACGTGTAGACTCTAATTATGTAGGTGACTATGAAGACTATAAGAAATAAACATATTCCAAAATCAAAAATATGGCTCTAACCAAACCTGATGCATGTTAAACATAACCTAATCAGTCTTGAGCTTTGCTTTTGATAACTTCCAAGATTTGTTTGTCTTTTCAATTCCAGGTTGCTGAAATTGGTGAGTGATGGTGGCAAAAGAGAACATCAGCTGATAAAAGTGTTTTTCAGATACTTGAAATCTTTCAAAAAAAGCACTGTTTGGTGAAGCACATTATCATCACCAAGTTAATTATGCCCAAAGTTGATATTCTAAAGGAGTTCAGGGATTTCCTTTTACATAAGAAAGTAAGATGATTAAATGCCCTTGCAGTGTCTCTTTCTTTCAGCAAGTGGATTTCTGCAGGCCTGTTACAGTCTGAAACATCCCAGATGGTGCTTTCCAGTTGCACTGGAGCATGTATTTTCTGGTAATTGCACAACTTACCTAATTCCCTTGATTCTGAAGTCTATCCTTCTGTTGTAGCAAACTTTTTTTTTTAAGGGAAGCATCTGTTTTATGCAAAAAAGCGCTTACCATTTTGAAGGGGTTGGATGTCGCAGACACAAGAAGCTTTATTTTAGAGACTTGCAGTGACTGTAGGGATCCATCTGGAAATTGTAAATAGAGGGTAATTTCTTGAAATACACTGAAAGCCAGGAGTAGTTTAATATATACAAAGATGACTTGTAAATCAGGCATATGAACACTGTGACTTCTTACCGTATGTGTGCCCCAAATTACTCATCCTTCTGTTCACTTATTTTCTACTTTATCATTTTTTATAAGAGTTAAGGTATAGTGTATCATAGGAATCTACTCTTTATTAAAGTTTTCTGCCTCCCATACATTAATTAGAGCAACTACTACACACGGTTATATGCTTATTCCTGTATGCCAAAAAAAAAAAAACTTGAAGATACAATTGTGCTATTATTATATTGATTATGTAAATCACTGATAGTGGAGCCAGTACTGAGTACCTGAACCTAAAATCTTTGGGAAGGGACTAAACTAGGCCCTGTGACTAATTTTAAAGAGTTTTTGCCTGAATAAAATTTGCAGAGACCAATGAGGATTTTGCCGGGCAGTAGGAATTTGTATTTCTCTGGGAATGAAGATGATTCTGAGGAATTATTCTAGGAAATGATCTTCTCAGAAAACTTCATCTAACAAGTTCCTTTCCAGTAAGAGCACCCTAGTTTCTGTTTGCTTGGATCAAGAAGATCTGAGCTTCAGCATCAAAAATGAAGGAAGAGTTCTGAAATCCTTTGGGATATTACATACCAACCTGGCCTTTACTAGTCATACTCTTCATTGACATGTCAATACGACAAGATTTTATAGTTTGCTGGCATAAGATCTAAGTTAATAAACAGCATTACTAGCAGACCTGAAGCGACATTTCAGGTTCCAGTGTCTAATCAAAATGAATGGAGAGATGAATACTATCAGAATCAAACTTTTTATCTTTAAATTTTATTGCTTTAATAAATTTAATAATTTTTATTGCGTAGTTTGAGTTGTATACTCACCTGAATATTAATATTTTCATCATGGGTGAAGTTGCTAACTTCACCAAAAAAGACACAATCACCATTAAAATAAAATGACACACGCTTATCTTTTTGGTTGTTGTCATTCTAAAATAAAAATTATCTAAACTACTAAGATTAGGGAAAAAAAGCCCAGTTTTCATGCAGGTGCACAAATACTATGTTGTGTATTTCCTTGCTTGTGTCCATCCATCAAGATGTGCAGTGAGAACAGACAGAGAGATCAGTTTAAGAATCAGGTCACAGTTCTGTGTTCTGTTTGTGTTGTTCACCCTGTGTTCTCCACCCTCACAGATGAGTAGTTACATGGTCTCTATCACATAATCCTTAATTTGGAAAAGACTCCCTTGTGATTTGACTCCAAGCCAAATGCTAGTGCAAATATCCAACAAATGCCTGCCTTTATGCTTGAAAAAAATCACTCAATGTACTAAAAGTCCATATGTATAACCTCAGAGCTACCGAAACACAGCATCATGCTGCAAATATTGCAGTTTGCATGCTTCCACACTTCCTCAAGCACTTCTGCCCAAATTAGCACTATGTTCAGCTATTATTTAAAAGCAATCTTTCATCTCATTCTCCCTCTCATATTCATCCACAGCAATTCCTAGTCTTGTTTTTGCCATTGTGAATAACTAGGTCATTAGGTGGTCATAGTTCATCAACCAGTGTCAGTAATTCAGAAAGGGCTGAGCAGGTTTGACTGTACAGATTCAGATTACAGCTCAGCTTTGATTCACTTGGCCACCTGTCCGATACGTTGTCCACACATCTAAACATCTCTAACATAAAATGTTTGAAACATCCGTACAGTGTGAACACAAACATCTTGGTCCATCTTCTGCAACTCCACAGCACCAAGGATAAGTCTTGCAACAACTTGACCTATCACTAGAATCTCTACACATTAGATCATTTGCAGGTAATGATGTTCTTACATCTTGAAAGTGTGCCAAAACTTGCAGCAAAGAGGGCAAGCTAATACCTTCAATGTGTAACAGACGGGCTGAACGGTTGGGGCTAAATAGTAGCTGTGGATCATGATTCTGCATGGTCAAGGCAGATCTGCCCACTCTTACAGGATATATGCCTTCATCCAAATTCCCTTAGCACCACAGAGGCCCCTTTCCCGATTTCATCTGTTTTTGAATTCCTCAAGTGCAAAGACGCTGTTTCTTGTGTAAACATCCATTAATTCTAATGCATGCCTGGGCTTGTCCCCAGCTCCCTGAATCACTAGCTTGAAGCATGAAGAAAGAAAACATGACAAATGCTGCTTTAAACAGAATTGTCTCCATCTCCATTACTGCATAACACAGAAAGAAAGGGACCTCAAAGTACAACCTAGATCAATCTCCAGGCTGAGACACGTTCAAGCATACCTCTAGGCCATGCCTGACAGCTGATGCCTGAGGATCCACAGATTTGTTAACAGTTAATCGCATGTATCTCTCTTTGTTAAATAATTTAATATCTCCTACGGATTGTGGTTTATAAAACTTTTTAATATTGCCCTGTAGGACTGTCCCTAATTGATAACACACCTTCTTTGAAAGGTCAGATAAAGCCTAATTAAAGCCAAAAAGTCATTTTCTCATGTATTGTAGCAGAATGTTTTTGATACTAGAAACCAGAAGGACATTTCCCTTTAACTCGCATTTTGTTTGTTGCCTCAGCTTGCTTCTGCACCTTGTAGCTGTCTTATTTTTTTTCCTTTGTTTGCATTTTTTTTTCCCATGGAATTCAGTTAATTCAATTAACTCATTTCTGTCTGCTTCCCAGCCATTCAAGGTCATTTGAAATGCTGATCCCTTATTTTAGCCTGCTAGGAACCCTTCACACATTTATGCTGTGTGCATATGTTATAAATATGTTCTCTCTTCCACCAATTAAATCTGTATTGAAAGTGCTGAATAATACTGGCTCAATACATGTCCTTGCAGATACTTCTTATACACTGCTTAACAGAAAATCAGAAGTAGCTACTGTGTAACTACTGTGTAGGTGCAGGTTTTCAGGGAATTCTGCATTTATGGATCTTGACCTAGTATCATCAAAATAATATTTTCCGTTTTTCCTGGGACAGCAGAGAGATAGCATTAAAAAAAAGTTCCTAAAGGCAAAATATGTTGCATTGTTTCCTGTCTATCCATCACAATACTTATTCATCAAGGAAGAAAATTATATTTGGACTAGCTTTGTCAAAATCTGCTTTGGCAGTCTATTCTGTCTGTTTCTCGTTATTTTATTATTTACTATTATTTTATTATTAACGTTTCTCATTATTTTATTTCTTACTTCTTTGTATTTAAGAGAATATTTCTCTCTTTTGGGGGCCTTAAGCTTAAGCTTGACTTATTCATAATTCTCCAGAAAGCATCCATTTATTCCAGTGAAATCTTTCCAGCTAAACTTACTAGTGACTTCCAATACCAGAGATATTAGTTTTGCAATTTATGTTTCATCAGTAAGGTCTGTTAAAAACAGTCTCATATATATGATGGTAATACTTGCTGATGCTTCAAACACATATACTTTTAATGACAAAGAAAAGGAGTTTTTTTTACACCAATATTTATAACAGCTTTCATACCAACCTTGCTCATTTCCATACTCTAGCTAATTCCCCACATCCAGTTCAAGTTTTATTTTAGAGTGATTTTTCAAGGCTTGTGAAAACTACTAAAGAAAACCTTACGTACACCTGACCATCATCCAAAACAACAATCTGAAAACCAAACCTGAAATATCCTATCAACCTTACCCATCCTCTCCCTCTGCCTTTTGGGAGAATTCTGCAGAAACAGATAACCTTGAAGGAATCTTACGACAGTACTTAGATTATGGAGATCTTCATGTAAAATTATCCTTTAGATTGCTTTTTCCTTTTGTATTCAGTTCTCTCAGAGCAAACATTTTTCTCAGAGCAAACATTTTCAGGAGGATTGTACTGTACATCCAAATGCATGGTTTGTCCAGAGGTCCCTCATTCACATCAGCATTAAATCTGCCACCTACATTATCAGATATATCTGACATATCGATATATTCTCCAATATATCATAAATTGAAGAGACCTCCAGAATACTTTGTGATAAAGAAATGTGGTATGTTTGCTTTCTCTTTGTGTTACCTATGCTCCAGGATAATAAACCAAGCAAACATTTACCTTTTTTTTTCCGGTCGGAAACTTATTTCCTTCAGTGAACTGGACACATGAAGTTGAATGCAGAATTTCAAATCAAGGAACTGCTCCTACAGTGTTTAGATGGATAGAAACAACATTGTGATTCTTGGATTTTTCTCATATGACGGTTCATCTGAAAGAATTAGAAATGAGGAAGAAGGTCTGAATGCCATTCACAAAAAAGTGAACCCATGTTATTTATATGCATGAAATACTAAGAATCTCATGAGGCAAAAGAAAAAGTAAAAATCATTTTATATGCGATTTTTATCGCATATAAAACTATGGGCTTATATTTACAGTAACAGGAAGGGTTACTTTTTCTTTGAAAAAATACTTTGAAAGTATGGATGCAAACTTCACATAAAAAATATAGGGAGCTATAAAACTGCAGAGGCTGGGGAAACTGATGAAGAAGATATAAGAATACAATATTATAATATTATATTAGAGGATATAGCAATATAATAATGGGAAATTATAGACAGAGTGACCAAGTGCACGCTGAAAAGGCAGGGGTGAGTGAAGGCTACAAAAGGAAATGTGGCTGGGTCAAATAGTGGAATAATATCCTAAGGATTTGAAGAAAATTGGAGTAAGTTATATGCAAGCTGATGAGGCATGGGAGGAGTATATCCTCAACTTCTAGTGTTAGGATAGGCAAATGAAGTCTTCAACAAGCAGCCAAGAGGGAGGTATGTGCACTTAGTGTGTGCACTGATGTCTGAACTGTTTCAGAGAAAGACAAAATCAAGGATAATACCCACAGAGAAGCTAAAAATCAGAAAAAAATGAGTATTTTTGTAATGCTGATCACATAAGTGGTTTGGCTAAAACATGCTTGCTTTTTCTTAACAATCAAACCAGTGATATTATAAAATGCAAACCATTGTAAAATAAAATTAACCAGTGCTTTAAAGTGTCCTTAATGACCTGGTCCAAGAGCAGGTCAGCTTGAAAATGTAAACTTTCAATCATCAAATCAATCCGCAGGGATACAGAGAATTAGCTATGTCCCCCACGTGATTACTGCATTCTGGCAAAGGCTCTTCAGTAGAAGGAGCCTGAATGATCAGGACAAGAAGATTAATTACAACGTATGACTTCCAGACACATTATTATTTAATCTTTGCACTTTTCAGTTGGCTTTCATTACCAGTCAACAAAAATTTCTTCATCATCATCTGTTTGCTATTTACAAATCTAACTCAGTTATCATCTCAGAATGCAGAAATCCAGGTCTCCCTGTACTCCTTCTTTGTCTGACAACAGCCCCTGTGGAGCATAGGAAAAAAAAATGGAAAGCTTTGGACGGTGATGGACACAGTTGTAATATCTTTGGTTTCCATTCACAACTGAAATCCCACATTAGGGTTGCCGAGTCCTGCCTGACAACATCATCGAGGATGATGGCTGTGCTTATACCATGTTCAGTGCTCAGTGCACTGGCAATTTTAGAATCACAGTAGAAGGCAGAATTTGTATCCCCAGGAAAACTACTGAGAATAAGTTAGCAATGCATCCTTTCAAATCAAATTTACTATTTATCCTAAGAAATAAATGTTGTCTCTGTGCCTAGAATGGATTCAGTCTCAGTCTGTTGAGACTTCAAGACATAATAGTGCATTCTTTATTGTCTCAGACAGCAGAAAAGAATAATAAAGCAGTCATGAGCCTACCTTTTTCCTCCCTCCTTTTAAAATGTTTCTTTGATGTAGTTTCAGTGCCTGTGATGAGAGCCCCTGTTGCACACAGAGTGGGAAAAGCAGGCAAAGCACAATCAGGGAGTGCAGGGCATTGGACTTGATCAAAATAGGTAGCATTTCTGGAGGCAGTGGCTCCATACACCTCTTGGTTTGTGTACCACAGTCAAACAGCACAGTTCACGAGTACAGAGCAAGGCAGCGTAGATCTACAAGGTTAATTTAGTCCATAATCTCTTAGCCTGAATGTAGTCCATATGTTTCTATTCCAGCTTTTCTAATGAGCTCACCCTAAAAGGAACAAACCATGTTGATTTCAATATAGGAAATTTTTGTCTTTAATCAGAGAAAGTAGTTATTACAGCAGTCTGGTACGGCAGCATGATTTTCGCTACTATTTTACTGTGAAAAGGAAAGTGTTCTGAAGCGTACAGGATTTCCTTCAGTGACTTCACATAATGTGATCAGCATAATTTCTAATTACCCATATAAAGCAGGAAACAGATAAATTGCTATTCATATTCTGGAAAATATTATTATAACTTATTACTCACACCAGCAACTTAAAATCAATGGAAAGTAAACCCAAGTAGTAGCTTAAGTGTCTCAACATATTTCATTTTTGCAGACGAGCACAGTGGGGAAAAAAGGGATTTAGCCTTCCTTACTTCCTTACTTGTCCTGTCGCTGGAAACCTTTTCAGGAAATGCTCAGTGTTTGACTCCTACTGGTTTCAGTAGATACTCAGCACTTCACAGGATGTAGTTAATATGTCCAAATACTAAAAATGGACGTGCTTAGAAAAGAAGTTATATTGATGAACAATATAACACTGTTTGAAGAGATACAAAGAGAAAAGCATTAGGGAGGAAATTGGGAAGCGTTAGGAGACATTCCTTCCTCACTTTTACCACTTCTACCATATCACTGAGAAGCCCAGAGAGTATTTTAAACTCACCATATGCAGATTTCTGTGCTAAAAATCTGTTAGAATATATATTTGCAGGCAATTGAGATGGTTGTCTTCTTGAATATGTGGAAAATCTTGGGCATCAATTTGAAATGCTAACAGCAATAAATAAAATATGCAATTTGTATGTAATATTTTTGCAAAATATGCAAACAACATCACAAAAAGGCCAACCTGAGGAGCAAAGAGTGAACAAAAATGATGATCCACAAAGTTAAGTGAAATTTGAAGAGGGAAAAAAAGAAAAAGGAGCCTGACTAATGGCTTTATCCGAGGGTAATGCAAAAAGAGTTTTGTGAGCTCGCTGTTGAAAAGTCTGTCAGGAGGAGATGAAGCTGAATAGGTCAAGTACAGGTCAGCAACAGTTCAGCTCGCTCCGCTTTTAAGTTTTATAGAAGGCACCCTTCATATGTCAGAAAGTCAATGGGACAAAAATATCCCATGTAAGTAATGTAGGGTCAGCCACAGTCTTCCTCCATTACACAGATAATCACATACGTTAAAAATAAAAAAGTATATGATTGTGAAATACTACGGGGCAATTAAAACACAGGGGACACTGAATGAAAACTTTTTGCTCAGTGACCTGTGGAGTAAGTCATTTTTATCTTGTACTTGTATAAACACCAGTTAAAGCTCCAAGTTTCTGGGTTGTATGAAAAACCTTGTGAACTAACAAGCCAATTTCTCCAGGGCAGCTCAGCCAAAATGTACCGAGAAACACAGCACTTGCCTCAATTCTGGGCCAGATCAAGCAACTCCAGTTTGCCTTTAGTCTGAGTTTGCAAAGCAAAGTAGGGAAATTACCTAATGTTTAATTATGACTATGAAAAAATGCCAGAACAAAGACATGAGGTCTTGAAATTATTTTTTCCAGCTCAGCTCAGCTTTGCGACAAAACTTCTGAAAATCTCTTTGAGGGAGGCCTTCAGATGGGAGCTGATGAAGAAGTAAGATCCCAAAGGAGAGTGTGAAGAAAAATAATAGCACATAAAACTTCAGCTGAAATCGATTCAGTGGTTTTGTATAAGCAACATATGCAGTCAGCATCATTTAATGATTCAGAGGATTCTGGATTTTTTTACATCACCGGCATACACAAACACAGAGATGAATATTTTTCAAAATTGATACACTTCTGTGCTCCAGGTTAACTTGTAAAGGAAGAGCTTTTGCAGAGCTTTTGCTGAGTGCTGTTGGCAGCTCTGGAGGGAACAGCCAGAGGATCTGGAGGTTGTAAACGTGATGGCTACAATAGACGGCAGTTGTGAGCTTGGGGACCGCGGTGGAAATCTTTCGGCTTTGGAAAGCAGGGAGGAGGCTGTTTTGCTGAGCTGTTTTTCTACAGCACATGCCTCCCACTTGAGTGATCTTAGACTTTTAACACATTTCTTTAGCTACTGTTGCCCTTTCATTCTCAACATAGTCTTCCTGACCCCCTTCATTTAAGATGTACGAAGTGTATAGATCCAAAGGGACATTCCAGATCTCTATGTTGTCACACGTGGGAAGCATGAGAATATGTTCACATTCTCTGGGTTGTGCATGGGGAAATTTTCTCTGCTTTCTGCAGCACAGATAAGAGAAACAGTCCTCTGAAAGAGCAAAACATCATAGCAACAAGAAATATATTATTATGAGTTATAGAGCTGACACACTGAAGAACCATTTGTGTCATGCCAGAACGGAACCACAAAATTTCTGGCTTATTTGGTAGTAACAAAGCTCTGTTAGAACCAAGGGGAACACAAAATTTTACCCCTTTCCTTCTTTGTCTCACAATCTGTCTCAAGCAGTTCACTGGTTTTCTTGCACTGTCAGACCTGCCAGCTGAAGGACTCATCTGGAACCTGTTATTCATTCTGGATTCTTTTTAAAACAGTCTTTAAATTATATTTGCAAAGTGTTCAGTGTAATAGGGCTCTGATCCTGTGTGGGAGCCGGGGCACTAGTGTAATAAAAATTAAGAAGGGCGTCTGTCTCGTTTACAATTAAAGTTTTGCAATACTTCTTACTGGGATATTTAAAATCTCACTCATGTAAGCCCCAGTTCAACTAAACATTTAGGCAAATGCTTAATATCTAAGCACATGAGTAGTCCTGTTAATTTTAATGAGATTACTCTCAGAATGAAAGTTAAGCTTTAAGGGCTTTCGTGGCTCTTAAACAGTCATTATTTGAGAGTGCTACATATGTCGCTAGGCCTACCTCATGCAAGCAAAATTCAAATATGGGTGCTGTAGTTAGTTAGACACCCATAAACCAGCTATAAAGTCCTTTGAGTATTTACAGAGCACTTACTTTATAAACACCATGTTCTTACAGGCACTTGAGGTTGTGAAGTGTCAACAAATATTTGTATTGCTGTGGAAAGAGCTCCTTCACACGAGTGTGTGTGTGGGGAAACTCTGAAGTACAAAGTAAATTAAAAACCCACTGTGTGTTTTGTGTTGCTTCTGTGCTCTACACTCTCTCTTCTTTGGCTGAAATCCAGGATGAAATCCCGGCATTCTCTATTAAAGCAGGAAAAAACTGTCAATGGATCTTGGCCTTTTATCTCTAAGACTAAAGCTGAATGGAAAACAGGATTTTTTTTTTAATTGATACATTTTCAAAACAAAATCATATGACTAAAAAAAGCTTTCTTCGCTTTCTGGAGAAATAAAGACTTATAAAGAATGAATCCTGGTATCTCAGATGGAAATCCTGTTAGCTGTAGCAATTCAACAGTGAAAATGGGATCTTCACACACAGCTTGTTATTAATCCGTAATTATCTGTTAAGGTATAGGGCAAAGGAGCATGGTAGTTAATTTGTAAAATATAATGAGCAAAATCAAGAAGTTCAGGGAAATCAGAGTTTGGAAACCCCGGCATGGCACTCCACAGTCTGCTGTGCAGGTGCAGAGTGTGAACACAACGTACTGTCTGACCAGACTCTCTGAATCCGCACTGTGATCTCCACGGGACAGGAATGAGGGCGATGTCTTATTGTGATTCCCTAGGGATTTCCATTTTTCCCTACAAAATACAGTCTGTGGAGAGACAAATAAAAGTATGGAAATACAATCCCCAAAAGTCTCTGAGGCAACAGTGGCAAGTAAATAAGTTTTGGTTTCAAAAATTCCATTTGCCAACCCCCAGAAACAAAATTTTCACAGAAGGCGGATGCATTTTAATGAAAAAGCACATTTCATCCATAATCCAACTTTTCATTAGAGCAGTTTATATGAAAAATCTGAGTGGCTGATGAATTTCAGGCCCATTTTCTCATGAGGGTAGATCCACACATGGTATAAATCATCACCGTGCTAGGGCATTCACCACTGAGATTACACCAGCCCTACCCCCAATTATAACTGACTGCATACAAATATTAGTTTTAATTGTCTGTGGTACAACAGAGATCCCTGCTGCTGAAGTGTAGCTATTTAGCAATAGCTGACTTCACAGTAGTTTAAAAGATGTAGCCTTGGCTTTCCTCTATGCCAACAGAAACAAAGTGACTCTCTCCCTTACAGGAGTTAACAAAAGGACGAAAGAACAAAAAAAAAAATTCAAGCTCAAGTGGAGCGTTTCTTAATTTTAATAACAAACTTCTAAAATCACAAAGTGTTTCTTCTTCAGGTGCTTTCAAGAGAGAAGAAAAAGAAATGGCAAATGAAAGGGAAAGAATAAAACAATCTCAGAGTGCAGCCTGAGGCTGTAATCCCACTTTCAAGAGCAGACATTAAAAGGAAACCTCAGAAAAACCCTCAAATATCAGGTGAAAGAGCATAAAAGTCATCTGTGCTGTTTTTGATGCGGTGCCTGACATGGATCTTGGAATCAGTTTTATCAATCAGGTTTGTTTGATTTCAGATGAAGGAGGCGATTCCCGCCCCCTCCTCCTTTTGGAATTGACAGCGGCAACGCAAGGTAGCGCGTGGCCCATAGCCTATTCCAATCCACTACTGACAGTAGAGAAGCCTCGTTAAGTGCCCCTGGCTCGGGCAGTTTTGCCGCTCTCATGGAGTGCCCATAAACATACGTATCTTTGGAAAACTATCATGTGTTTTCAACTTCCTGAAGAATTCTTGTAAAATATCCCTGAACCACATTACCCTTTGTCCTGCGCTTTTATTCCACTAATGGACAAATTGGGAGGAGGCTGAGAACAAATGTGCTATTAATTACCCAGATGGCTTTTTAATAGAACCTTGGATTATAGTGCAGCCACTAAACATTGTCCAGAAATTTCTTAATAACGCTGGTGAATGAAGCATTCCTTCGGAGAGAATAAAGATACCATTGACCAGGAGGCTAAGTTATCTCAGGTTAGTTTAAGAGATAGCAGACAAAGAGTGTGTATTGTATGGAAGGAATGACAGGCCATATCCTCGCTGTCCAGCTCCTCCAGCAATGACAGATTTTCTAATTCACTGCAGATTCTCATAAAAGTGGGTGGTCAGTTCTAGGGAACCAAACAGTGCACCTATTGATACTGGGTGGGAGACAAGTAATTCTGAATTAACCTAGGTTGATTTAATACAGCAGGGAGTCTTAGTATCAGCATAAAATTAGGATTAATACACTAAATGTTAGGTCAGGATGTTAAATCCCATTGCTGAAAGGCCTACATGCAGTAAGTCAAAGCTCAATATGAGTATCTGAGTCAATCGGGGCTACTGACTGGAGTGTGTCACACTTCCATTGCAGAAATGACACATGCAGAAACGAAAAACAGAGGACACTTCCTGAGTATTTCTCTGCAAATAGCAATTTTAAACATTTTCACTTTTTCATGTATTTATGTTCATGCTAATCTTCATGTCAGCTGACACCAAAATGTACAGGACAATAGGCTCAGATTTGTTTCAGCTGTCTTGGACTGATCTCGTATCACAGAGAGTTGTTCCTTATGTTTTCTGTGTATATTTCTGTTCACTTTTGCCATTCTTTTTTCACAGATGATTTTTGATACTCCACAAGCTATATGGAAAGTTATTGTATCTTCATGCAATAATATTTGAACGCAGCAGGAGAAGAACTGATTTTGTTTAGTGTTTTTTCTTGGCATTAATAGAATAAATAACAGGAACTCAACAGTTGTGAAAATTATCACACTTGCTGCAAGAACAGGTGATAGCCAACCAGACAAAACACACTAAATAAATTATCTGAAGTTGAAAATAAAAGAGAAGACTCTACGATAACATAAGAAGAAAAGCACCAAGTGAAATCAGACTGAGATGGGTAAATTTTTTCAAAGACATGGAAATTGGCATCCTCACCTACCATATCATTTAGAGATCATGTTTTGTAGACCCGTGATATAATCTAGTGACTTCTTACAACACACTCCCACTCCCTTTTGGCTGCTAACGCTCCTTTAGCCGTTCAAATACACTCCACAGCATATTTTGCAGACCCTCAAGGTAGCATCAGAAGTCCAATAGTTACACATCCAGCATGCTGCACTCAATAGACTGCTACATAATGAAAATAGGCAAGATCTCAAATACTGAAATCATCTCCTACCTGAACAAATGACTGCCCGGATTGCTTCTGCATTGCCTATGGCCTTCCCTCTCCCTTCACTACTCTTATTTCTGTAGTCTCCTAAACATCTACCTGACAGCGCTGACCCTTGTAGCTGATAACTATATGATCTCAAGAAAGATAAGGATTATTCACAAAATTTCATGGTCGTTTTATGCCTTTTTCATTGTTCTTAACATACAGTGAGCCCATCCAACGTGGCATTCACAGGTCAGGAGAAAATCTCCCACAAAAATAATTCTTGAACAAGTATAAGTATCACCTTGTTACCAGAGCAGCATGCTGTGTTTCAGAGACACCTGCTCTTCCGCCCCAAATTTTAGCACTGTAACTGCAGGGCAATTGGCTGAAACAAAAACCTCACCCACTGAAATAATCTTACAAAAAGTGTTTCTTTTTTTCTATAGAGTGCCTTAAGTGTAAGTTATGCCTTTACTTTAGGAACTCTAGTTGACTAAAATGAATAATTCACTTTTAGTCGTAATGCTCTTACTCTACTTGGTTGTTATGGTACTATTACAGAGGTGATGGTAACATACCTTTACAGTTTTTTCACATCTGGTCAACTCAATACAAAAACAGCTTTGACGTCAAAAGAGACTGTACTCTGTTGGTCCTATATGAAGATTATATACTTATACTTTTACAAAAAGAGTTTTGCAGGCTATATTATACCCATCTGTAGGCATAAAACTGCACCTTTTTCAAAGCAGAGATTTTACAGTACAGTTCACTGAACAATCGCAGACTTTGTATCAGTTAAACACGATTTCCCAATGACTGGGCTTATCTGGGGTCCCACCTGAGCTCTCAGAATCAGTAAATCCTTATTTACTGATTTGACTTTACTGGGAAAAGGACTGGGTCTCAGTAATTTTATATACATGAGTCATTTATGCTAAAATGACCACAGTGTTGAGTATTTAGACATGACCATGAAGGAAACAGCGCTCTCTCTTGTGCAATATGGCTATTCGCAATCAAATCCCATGTTTATAGGCCAGTTTTGGAGCTGCCCTTTAAACTTTTGGATGTATGTTAAGTCACACTGGAAGTTGACCCTCCAGTGGGAGTTTTACTGGTGTCCTTGCACCACCCCTCTTCCACCAAAGGGAAAGTCCAAATGCTAGGCTTGCTAAATGCTTCACGGCAGTCACATATGTGGTCCCATGTGTACTAGTGCTGCCCTTCTGGAGCGCTAGACGAGGTAAGAATGGGATAGAGAGCCTCCATTCTGTTGAACTGTGCCGATATAACTCTCCTCGCACAGTATAGTGTCACCAGTATCTCTGTTTAATTGAGACCCACCACTGTGAGAAGTTGCAAATAATTCACTGTTGGTTCTCTTTTTACAGCAACGGGAGGCTCTGTGGTTTCCAGGCTCTTCGAAAGACTGTGACAAAGAGTTCATCAAATGATGAATGTTCTCTTTTAAGTAAGCAATATAGAAAGTCTCTGAAAAACTCTTGCCTTAACTCTCTCTTCGAAAGGCCAAAGCAAACCTCATGAGAAAAAAAATAGGAAAAAAGAAGTTATGAATTGCTAAACATGAAACAGTTACTGAAAATGTATATTTCGCACACAATCCTCAAGTGTTAGTTTTGAACAGACAGTTACCTTTCTGAAACCAGTATGAGCACATACACATGAACGTAAGTACAAAGAAGCATCAAGGAAAATACCTGTAGAATGTCAGTTTTTCTTACAAGGACAACATTGCTACTAATGTACAAAACAAAATATGATACACGAGGTCAAGAAAGAAGTTGCCTTAGCTCTAAATAAGCTGGCAGTTTAACAAGCTAAGCTTGCTTTCTGCCAGGAAATACCTGGCCAATACACGCTAATATCCTTTCTTGTTTTCTTTTGGACATAGTTTTGTAATTGCTTGTCCTCAGGTACAAAGATGCTTACGGGAAGTCATTAATCTTTCATGAGACCATTCTACCATTTCTTAATTCGGAACAATAAAAGCTTGGAAAGGCACGCATTCTCATGTCACTGCCTACTTCAAGGGAAAGGAAGTTTTAATGGAAGATAAATCTGATCAAATGATAGCAAGAGATAATGAAATAACTGTGTTAAAGAGAGTAGTGTAACAGAGGAAAAGAAAAAAAAAGCCCTTGAACTTCATTCTTTTTTTTTCCTCCGGTACAAGAGCAGATGGGATCTGCAAACATCATGATATATTACAGCTGAAAGAGGTGTGATTGGTCCAAGATTTTTCATCTTCCTCCCCTCCCTCTTACCCCCATTACATATAGCCCCCCCTTTTCTTCCAGATATAGAATATAAAAACACTTCTTGTTTGCTATATGAAGCAGGTGTGGCTGAGCTAAATGTAGAGAACATGTCCAGCTGGAGGGACCCATCAGCCAGCTGCCTGGTACAGGCTGCTTAGATAAATACCACCTGTTTCTAAAGAGCAGGGGGATGGAGGGAAAGAAGAGAAGAGGAAGAAAAACAAAACAAACCTAATGGTCACAGAGCTGAGACCTTCTGATCCTCTGGCTGTTGTGTGGATGATGCTTTTGTAGCTGGTTTGTCCCCAAACTCAACATGAATTTCAAAAAAAAATGAGGGCACGCAGTATGTTTAATTTGATTCTGGACAGTGATGAGAGACTTTCGAAGAATCAGGGGAAACAATTCAACCTTGCTCATAGCACACATGTGCAGAATGATAAACATCACCAAGGAGAAAGGAGGGGGAAAGGCACAAAAGGCACAAACAGCTTTACAGGTGCTTCCTAAATCAAAGACTATGTTGAAGGAAGGCTTGGCCAAAAAAGATTATAATCATGAGAGATTTGAGGTGATTTATTTTCCTCTTGTGCTTAAATGAAGTAGATTCTACCTCACTGTGCATCAGCAACATAACACAAAGTTGTTGTCCCTATAAATAACACCTTGTTTTTTCTATCAGTCTGTACAAAATGTCCCGTACTTTTATTTAGAGCATCTTACAGATGTGGTAATCTCTCGAACATTATTTGATCTGAAAGCAATTATTAAGCAGTGATTACAACACATCTGTACTGCTTATGGTCGTATATGAGTGATTCATTTGACTAAGATAGACTGTTTCCCAGCGCTGTGATACTTTTCTGTTTCTGCTCAAACAGCCCTCAGGCAAACAGCACTTTTTTTTTTCCTTAGAAGCAGGGAAGCACTGTGAACATTCACAATCAAGAGACTGTGCTCCCAGGGCTAGTGTCAATAGGACTAGAGAGAAATAGCCACCCTTCTGAAATGTCTTTGTTCCCTTTGTTACTGATATTGTAGATGAAATTAGCCCTAACGTAAGGAGGCGGCATGATCCCATGCTTAGCAGTAACCTGGGACTGAAAATGTGAACTCTCTTCGTGCCTGCTGTTGTGCTCTGCCTGTTTGCCTTCAGCAACTCATTTGCTCTTTTTCTGCCTCGGCTCCCCATGTGTGAAATAGATGTACAGACAGAGCAAGGGAAACTACATTCCTGTGTTGTGGCTCTCCTCTTAAAGAATATAAACAGAACATACATGCGTAACTGCATATTATATTCACTATACAGCTTAGGCACAATTTATATAAACTAAATGTTTTACATAGTAACTTTGACAATTGGAAAGCGTGCTTTATTAAATTAAGTCTCACCGTCTGTGGAGAGCTAAAAATGTCTCTGTCCTTGCCCATTTAAGACGTGAACATTCTGCATCTGAGCTGTAGAAGGGTCAACAGAGTTTTTGTAAAGGCAGACCAAGGCCCTCCCATCTATTACTACTTTGACTGAGAGACAAATCATTTGCATAAACAAGAAATTCTGGTAATTATTATTAGTAATGACAGTGAATGACAAGTAATTCTTGAGTGTCAAGGACTAACAAATGCCTTATGCATTGCAGATCCTTAAATCTGCAAAACTTCCCACATCCCATTTTAGCAAAAACTTCTTTCTCAGATCTACCTTACTCCCTGCCTTTGCCATTTTGGGGCATATTAGTGTTTTTCTCTGATATTCTTCCCCAAAAATGTGTCCTACATAACACTTCCACCTTTCCACTGTGTTTCTCTGTGAGAAGGGTCACCCATATTCCATTATCCTTTATTTTTTAATAGTTTTAATGATGAACAACTACATAGGCTGTCATGCCAGCTTTTACTGCCCTCTAACCCTCTTAAACCTGTTTAAAGTAATTGACTTAGCTAGTAATTTTGCCTGTTTAAAAACTACTGGCCCAGATTCTAGACTAAAGCTGAAGAACAAATGTACTTCAACTTGGATAGTGGGTTTTTCTTTCTATTTTACCTGTGTCATAGTGTATAAAGAGAATTCTTTATACACTAATAGTAGGTTCATCTTTCTACATTGTAAAAAAATATTTCCTAGAACTATGGCCCAATAGTCTGGGGCCTTCTTACATGTCACCTTATCTGTGTAATCTGACCACATACTTCAGTTAATGTCTGTCCCATTTCTGTGACCCACTTACTTTATGTTTGTAAAATAATGACTTTAGGTAAGGATCGGCAGCAGTAGCATATAAATGGTTTTAAAAAAATAGTAAAGAAAAGAAAAGAAAGAGCCTATAGGCTTTTCCTATTGGTCTACTCTTTTCCTAAGGGCCAAAGCAGAGATGCTGTGATATGGTATATGATAAGGGAGTTTGGATTTGAGAGATCTTTAAATGGAATCTTTTACAATGTCCTTTCAAATATGGACTTTGTTTTAACAAACATGAAAATAAATTGATAGGAAAAAACCCCACAAAATTACTTGATTTGACCATAAAATGCAGTGAAGAAAAAAAAAATCTGTTTTCTAAGTACTATAATTCTGATGTTTTTACCAAGAAGAGTATTTTTTTCAGAGTTTTCCATGTGGCACTCGCGGTTTCTCCAAACCATGTGTGCCTGGAACAAGCAGCCCGAAACTCTGAACATGTGGCCGCCTTTCTTGAAAATCTCTGCTGTAGCCCAAATGCTGCCTGCCTTTCCCATAGGCCTGGCTCTTGCCAGCACTTTATGGGATAAACAGAAACAAAAACAATAACAGTATAGTGGGAGCCACTGACTACTGATTGAAAACTGATTGATATCCAACTTCAAAAGGTTTAAGTGGAAAGTAATAGAGCTAAGCGCGTCTGTAGCATTACTTTTTATTTGTGCCCACAGGCTGGTAAGCACCTTGTAAAGTGACCAGTGCTTCTATACTTCTGTTGGTTTAAATATTCACTATATTGAACAGAAAAGGTGTCCTGAGTTCATCGAATTGAAAAAATCAGTAAACAGTAAAACACAAAACATAGTTGCTATCGTAAAACTTTTTTAATAAATGTTGACAGAAGTAGTTATAGACCTTTTTAACACTTTTCACCATTGCTTCTCCTCTTAGATGATAGACTAATATTTTTTTCTTCAACTTACAGGTGGGAAATTAGAAGTCTATGGTAATAAAATAATAGCTGGCAGCAGCAAACCAGGGATAGAGTTTAGCTCCTCTGAGACCCAGGGCCCTGTCTCCCCAGCGGTGGAGAACAGCGTCTGCTAACAGTAATATATTAGCATGTATGAGGAAAAACCTTACAGTATAACACAAGATGAAGCTTAGTCTTGAAACAGCTGATATGTTTTCAAAGCTGAAATTGTGTTCCCTACGTGTTCAAAGGATGCCTGCGTTGATATTTATGCTTTAGAAAGCCACAGAAGCATGATTTAAGAATAGTTTGTTTTTCATTTGAATGTCCTGTCATTTAGTCTGATGGGATCTGCAGACAATTTTCTTTCTAACAGGATCAAGACCTGATTGCAAAAGCTTCCTCAGAAAGAGCTAGAGAAAACCTTGGGTTTTAACTAGGAGCTGTCACAAATATTTGTCTATTGAGTTCTTTCAGCTTCTTTGCAAAATTAACACAATGAAAAAATCCCAGAAGGCTGAAATATGATACCTATATATCTTCATCACTTGCATATTGCTTATATTTTCTTACGAGTTTATAACTTCAGTGTTTAGTAGAAGCATGATAATCTTTAATAATATGTAAAATATGCCCTCATGATCCAGTAAGTACTGACTTTGCTTGGGAAAACTACTTTTGGGAAAACACCTGCATAGTCCTATCATTTCTACTGAGGATCTGAATTAATGTACATGGAAAATGATCATAAAATACTGCCAAGTAGAGAAATGGAATGGAAATGTGTGCTAATCAAAATAATCTAAACTGCACATGGTGATAATGCAAAACCTACATTTTTAAAATTTCCAAAGCTTGGAACTTTATTTCATTCAGGTAAATCACGCATTTATTCAGCTGGTGATATGCAAGAACTATATTACAAACTGGCACATCCCAGCTCCTGGGTTCAGTACTTGATATATGCAATAAGGTGTACTGCTTTTTTTTTAATGTTTATAATAAATTTAACCTCTTCTTATAAAAATCACTTCTGAATTGGCACTGAATTTTTCTGAAGTTATTTTTCCTGACTTCTGAATAATTTCAGCGATGATTTAGAACACTGAACCAAGTCTTCTCACTCATCCTATACGGCTATTGTATTTTCAACGGGAACTTCTGGACAAATAGCACTACAGTTCCTGAAAACGTCGATGAACACCCCCAGCTGGCTGCTCCTGGCCGTTCATCTTCAGTCCAGTACGAAAGGCACATCTAAATCACCACGGGAGCACGGAGAGCAGCATGGACACATGCACTAGCAACAGCTTTGAAGTACCAAGTTTGGGCAACCCTGGAAGCAGGGTCCTTGGGGGCTGTAGAGGGGTGCCAGGTCCCCTCGAGGAGATCTGTGCTGCTCTATCTCTGCTTCTGTGGGTACCAGTGTGGGTCAGAGCAGAAGTAGCAGATGTAGAGCTTCCGCACACTACACACCTGATGACAATGCGTTTGGAGCTCACTAAGGTGAGGAGAATAAATAGTTTTTAATGCACTGGAGACCAGGACTAGATCAGCTGCTGGATTTCAGAGGTCACATTGGTGTCTGTGTGTGACGTGGATGTCTGGCTGTCTGTAATCCAGCTGCTTTCAGTCTGCACCTGAGTTCTGCAGAAGAGAAGCAACACGTCCTTGCTTCAAGGTATCACTTTAGCCATGAGACCTTGCGCAGAAGAGAAAACAGGCAGCAGACTGTCCCGCTCTCATTCACGGTCCTTACAGCGAAGGGAGCGCCTGATGTGTAGCAGAGATGTTGCTGGAGTCCATCATGGTGCGGAAAGGTGAAATGTGCCTGGCGCAAGCCGGGTAATCCGTTCCAGACTTCTGTGCGATGCAGGGGAAACAGGTGCAAACAATTGGGGCCGCTGTCAGTAAGCCACAGTGATCACTTTTGATATCTTAATCGTTAGTTGATCCATGTGCAACATTGGCAACATCACTGTCATAGCTGCCTGCCTTCTGCACATCTGCAAACCTTTTCGGGGGGCTTCTTGATGTGCGCGCGAGCCCACGAAGCCCTGACATCATGAGGAGCTAAATTGGGCATGATTACTGCCATTTCCGTTTTCCTGCTGCAAAACCCGAGAGCTGACAAATGTCAATAACTGCTAATAGCTCACTACTGTTCATCATACACCACACAGGGCAGGTATGAAGGGAGATCGGCGTGTTCCTGCGAGAGCCGCTCTGCAACCCATGGGTTTGTGAGGCTGCTAATGGCTTTTGCAGATAAAGCATTGGCAGTTGCCTCACTCCGTGAAACCCTGGTGACAGTTCAGTGTTAAACGTGTTCCCGCTATGTACGCTTAACTCCAAAAACCTGGGCTACAGACTTCCTCAAGGATAATAACAATACTTTCAAAGTAATTTTTAAGTCATATAATAGCGCCGTATATAAGGGTGTTAACAAATATACTAACCACCCCCTCTCTCCTTCCCCACAAAATCCAGTAACTCAATTATCTACATCTAATTATGACACAAACACACCCATAAAATATGACACTGAAACTAGTGACACAGGTCACTGTGGTAGATATTTCTATTTCTATTTTAGATGGGTTACACCAGCTTGAGTACATAAGATTGCTAAGATGTTCTACAACATATACGAGTGTCACATTAATTTTAAATTTCAGTTTATTTTAGCTGTAATAAAATGGACTTTTCATAGTTAGTTTGCATTCACCATAGGATTTCAGGTGAAAATTGTGCCTTTTCCAAGGGAAGCTTACCCATAAAAAATATAGCCTTTGCTGTACAATTAATTTCTTGAAGAATTATTTGGTTTGCATCCCTATCTATATTATCTTACAACAGTGATATTTTGACTGGCTATTAGATCCATTTCAATCACCACTGATTTAACTAGTCCTTAAACTTATATTGAAGCATTTCTTGAGAACAAAAGAGTGGTTGATCTTTTATTCGATAGTTTTATAAGTATATATCCACAGCATGTTCGGTTGAAATTTCCTCCATTCACTGCATATTTCTTCTAAGTTCCCCAAGAATCCAGACAACAGAAGGTGATCAAGGCTTTGCTTTCCCACTACTCTTTGATCAGCTGAATTTTGGCTGACAGATTTTGCTTAGCTACTCCTAGACACATCTCTTCTGAACAGCCTCACAGGGAAGGGTTCCAGGAAGATCTTATATTTTCTGCCAAAGAATCCTTCCAGAAGATTAGGTTTCAGAAAATACCTATAGAATTTCTGTATTCTGACTGGTAGGAAGCAATGAAACCCTCATGTAACAAAATTTATGGGCACTACAGTCTATAGGTCAGATGAGACTCAAAAGATAAGTATTCCCTTCCCTAATTATGCATTAACTAAAGAAGCAGATGGGGAGGTAAAAGCACAAGCCTCTGCCATGCTTTGCCTTTCTACCTAATCAGAAAACTTGGAAAAATAATCTACCCTGATTCCTTATTGAAACTGGTAAAATCAAAATAGGATTCATTTTGGCTTGCCATAGCCTCGCTAACTTCCCTAGCTGTTGTGTCATCTTTTCAAAGCTGCCAAAGTTGTTGATCCCGCTGATGATTACCTAAATACTGACTGGTACTTGTTTCAGGATCATTGAGTGCTGGTGATAAGAACTCCCTTAGCACCACATATTAAAGAAGATTAAAACCTAATTACGGTGAAGCTGAAAAAAGATCTGATCTATGTGGGTGCGCTCCTGTCTCCGATGATAGAGTAATATCACAGTAAGAGTAATATCATAGCAAAGAATGCCAGAAATGCCTGCAGACCTACGCAATCTGCTGTCTTCTCTGCACTGTTCTACCAATTTGGAGGAGGAACATGCAGACTTTATGGAAGGGTACCCAGCACAGCATCGCTGTTCTTCTCATAGAATTAGAAATTAGAGCTGGATAGGACTATGAGACATTACTTAGTCTACCCTCTTCCTCCCCCTCAAAGAAGGATCATCTGTAACTAAACAAGCTCTGAGATATATTTTCTAGCTTGTCCTAAAGCCATCCCTTAATGAATATGTCTCCCATTTCTCTCCCTTTCAGAGTCGGTTTAGAAGGAGATTTACTTTATGTCAGGACTCAAAGATTTAAATAGAGGATTAACCATAAACCCCTCCATTAGACAGAATTGTTTCCTATCTTATAAAATCAAATGGGAGGCCTTTGATTTTTAGAACTGATAGCATTTATGAATTAGGGTCTGGAAGGAGAAGGCTACATACGTTTCTGTATTGTTTATTTATATATATGTTTATAATATATATATATATGCACATATAAACACATATTTAATTGATATATTCATTTAGCATTTATTTGCAGTATTTATATGGCTAATCCTATATTATAAGTCTATCTTGAGGTAATCATAAGTATCCTCCAATCCACTTTCCCTTATACATACTTTTAATGGTTAATGCTACTGCTTAATACAACTGTCTCTACCCTACAGTATGAGTAGTAAGTGATTAAGACTTTTTCACATGATTAGAAATAGCAAATTATATTTCTGTGATGAGAAATGACAGGATCTTTTTGCATCCAGACTAAATTTAAGAGTACTGTAGGTGAGCACAGCTGCATGGCAGCCACAGTGACCAGCTGAGCCCACTAACAGATGAAATGTTACCACTGTCATGCAAAATATCCTTTTCCATTTCCTTTTTTCTTGCTCTCTTTTGGGAAACTTTCAGAGCTCTTCTGCCTCCACTAGGAATCTGAGCAGAGACTAGTCTACATTAGAAATGCTAATCTCTTTCTGCCTCATAAATTCTAGTGTTGAAATTCATTTAGTCATGTTACTTCTCCAGTTCTGGCAAGGTGCATTTCATTCCGTTTGGGTATCTCCGTGGTACCAGGAAGTTCTTTAATCATCCACAGTTCAAAGCAAGCACTAACTCCTGGTTTTGTCTGACAGGTTTTCAAAGCCACTAAGTTTTACCTGCTCTTTCCCTTTCTGCAAGATACATAAGTTTTTACATACTGTTATTTTTCCCTGTTGGAAAAAAATTTAAGTTCTAGTGGTAACCCCTTGGAGCACCTGGTTCAGATTCCATGAAGAGGAAAAGAAAGGAAAGCCTGATTTATAGAGAATGCCAGTGACTTTCTTCTGGCTGTGAAACTTAGCTCTGCCCATCTGATGCCTTTTAAAGTGCAAACATGTGTGAAAAATAATGGATTTTTATTCCCTTCTTTGGCTTTTAAAAATAAAAAAGGAAAAGGATTCATTTAGAAAGCTCTTTGCTTTTGATAGATTTATATTTGGCTTCAAAATCTAGCGCTTCATTCTATGTGGGTTATTTAGGTTATTTGCTAGATGATAACAAATAATGTGGAATTCTACTATTGCACTGCTCATGGTCCTTTGTAATACCAAAATTACCCATTAAAGCATTATAAAAGCATATCCGAGCAATGCTATTCTCCTTTGAAAGAAAAGGTCTCGCTTAACAAGACCAGACAAATACATGTGATTATACAACACCTCATGACCATGGAGCAGGACAAGCCCAGGGATAGAAGGGAGCCGGGTTCTCCTCCATGCAGTCCAACGGGTCCTTTACGAAGTGCCCTGCAGTTTGCACCTAACCACATCTGTCATCTGAATTACCTGCAGCCCCAGCCCACCCCTGCCAGCAGCCCCCTGGCTCTGACCACCGTGGAGATGATCCAGGAGAAGCCCCACGGCAGCAGAGCAGAGCAATACGCAGCTTGCTGCCGAACAGGAGGCTTCTCTGCGAGCAGCGGTTCATGGGTGCAGGTAGAGCCAGCGCTCCCTGCCAGCCCACGCGCGCCAGGGCAGGTCCTGGGCGGGCCAAGAATGGTTAAAAAGATTTGTGTGCTGCAGAAGAGCAGGTGCAATGTTACATTTGGCTCCCGTTTTGGCTCGTATTGTGCAGCAGAAGGAATGGAGAGAGGTAAAGGAACGAGTAGGAGCGCTCCAGTTCCATGTGCACCCCCCCTGAGAGCTGCATGTTGATCCGTGTGGGGAGCAGCTGGGAATGTCTGGGGCTTTCGGCTCTGCAGGCAGATCCTGAGATCTCCCAAGTAGGCTTGGGTTTGGCAGCCAGTTTTATCAGATAGTCCCAACAGCTCCTGTCTGGAAAAGAAGCAATTGAGGGTGCACAGGTCAGCTAATCTGTAAAACCTTCAGTGGTTTGAAGCAGCTGGATGGGGAGGCCTATCTCACAACACACCAGAAGTATGCGGCATCAACTAAAATCATCTGGAGTCATGTTCAGAATGAATAGAAGAAGTTTAACCCTATCCCTGGTAAAACCATACAGCACCATGGGTGCTGTGAGTTTACATGGGCCTAAGGAGTGATTGTACAAATTCACAGAAGAAATCTCCATGGTGGACTGTCAGAAAAACTGATACCAAGTTAGCTGCAAATAGACCCTAGAAGAGTTTATTGGACTTACTATTGTTTGTTCTATTTTTTTACATTTTTGTAAGCATCTGCCACTATTGAGGACAGAGTATTGGGTTAGAATAACCCTTAATCTGCCGCAGGACAGCTAGCCAGCTCTACATTCATAATTGCATGTCAGGGAAAAGCGGGGAGCAACCACTGCAGTGGTTAGTTGGTATTTCCCTCTTTCTCCTGGGAGACCTGACATCTACTCAGAACAAAACGCACTCTCATTTGATGACATGTGGAGGAAATCACAGGCCCAGTATTTGGCCCTTTATTATTTAGTTGAAGATCTTCCTCTCTACTGTATTAGTTTTCTCAACCAGGATGTTACAACTTTTGAACCACTCCCCTAATACCTCGACATGAAGTAGGTTTCACTCTGGAACTAGTGGAAAGAATTAATTCTCTTGAATTTATCCTTCACACCAGAAAACCGTAGGGAGCTAGACTTGTGCCAGACATATAAAGAACATGAAATGGTCCAAAACCTGCAGCAGGCTCGTCCTAGGCAACTATATGTAGTCTAGCCTTGACATCTGTGACTCACATAGAAGAGAGTCTGGAAAGAATGAATTGTTCTGGAGGAAGCTGGATAAATTGTGTTTTAAATTATTTTTGTGGGAAACGAGCCCTTTAGTCTATTAACAAATGGCTTGCAAACTGACCCTGTATTCTATTTATGTATTAGCTGAACAATTTAATACATTTCAGCTTTTTGTGAGTTGTTCCAAAACAGTCTGTCAATGGTTACATGAGTCATAGGTCATTGTTTCTGAGAGCTGGTTGGATGGCTGCAATTTTTAATAAGGAGACAAAATGTGAAAAATAGCACCCAGAGAATAAAACACTTAAGAAGGTCTGTGCCAAAAGATTAATCAATTATGGTGAAATGCTTTAGTTTGGAGAGTTACAGCCTTTTATGTCATTTGAGCACTTACAACACATGGGTGATATGACCTGCAAAGAAGACTTAGCCGGATTCACCACTTTAGCACCACTTTAGACTCTATTTCGTACTGTCAAGCCATATTTATTTCATGCGGCATGGGTCAAAGCATAAAACATTTTTTATAAAGCCTATTTTACATGTACTCCAAGCTGTTAATAGCAGAAAGTAAATATAAGGCCTTGTTTGCCAGCAGATCTGAGCTGATACTCCTTCCTGCCTCCTGCCTGATGCAGGGAGGCTGCATAAGCACAGTAACTCCAAGGCATAAAAAAGCCCCATTGAAGAGATAGAAGCTTCTCACTGCCTGTGTACGAGCATCAGCACAGCGTCACTCCTGCCCCAGACGGCATCTTCTGACATGCCTCATGTTTCCCTTCTGATGAACCCCAGAAGTGCTCGCACATGACACAGTAGGTGATTCCAAGCAGATACATCTCTCCTAGAGTCTTTTATTAAACCCGCTCAAGACAAGCAGTTCCTTTTGGCCCTACCAGCTACATAATAGCTCTTTTGGAGCCACAGCTCCTTGTAGTTTCCAGCGTACGGTTGTCTGTTCCTTCCCAGTCCTTGCTATCTTTTTTTCCTCCTCCCTCGAAGGGAGGAAGAAAGGATATTTTCCACTCAAAGGATATGGCTTTGCAATATTTTGGGGGCCCGTTCCCCAGGCCAGTTTTGCAGGCCAGTGCACCTCCCAGCCTTACCACAGCTATCCAGGATGATCAGGGCCATTCCAAACATCCTGCAGCTTTGGCTGCTGTGACTGCCCCCGTCTTTGGCCCCAGGATGCCCACACTAGCCATGTGCCCTCTTCAACGGTTTGTGGACACACTTCCTAAATCATACTTTCTCAAAGACTTAATCAGGTCTATTTACCCTGTTACTTAAGGATCCTACCTCATGTCCCTCCTTGTGGCAGGGCTTTAACTTGCAGCTTGGTTGCCATAAGCCTTTTCTTCTAGTAGACTATGTAGTCTACTAGAAGAAGTGTAGTAGACTATGAGGCCACTTTTCCAACTGCACTTTCTACACATCAGCAGGCTGCAGTCCTTGAGCAATGAGTCTGGTTAGCAGGAGTTATTTCGGCTGTGTATTCTCAGGATACATCCCTGCAGCTATACATGTAAACCAAATGTACCCAGGATATGCTCTGATGCTGGGATCTTCCAGCACAAAGCAGCCTATCTGCACTACTCAGATCTCTGCCTTCCCTGACAGCATGACCATATCTAAGACACTCCTTTGGAGACATCTGGAGAATCCCAAATTCTGCCTGATGGTTGTTAGTGGAATGGTAGTTAGTTAATGAGTTATTTGTTACAACAACATCAGTTGTTGGCACAGGCCAGAGCATTCCCCAGCGCTGCTGAATTTACTGGCATTGATGTAGCCTGACAGTCCTAACTAAACATCTCAGATATGTCACTCTATAAATGTCCTTTTTTCTCTGTTGATAATAAAAGGGTCTTGACAATTCGTTTAGATGTAGATGTCTATGGTTGACATAGACATCTATCTGATCTAGGAAGCTAGAGTAGATGAAGTCCTTGCACGTCTCTAAACTCTAAACTATGCTGAAGGTCAAAACAAGCGTAGAGGATTTAGATGCTGAGATAGATCTTTGTTCAACGCCACCAAAAAAAATCACGCAGAAATCATTACTTTAAAACTCACAGCTGTTTTTAAAACCTCATTCAAGTGCTAAGTGTTCAATTATTTGGCTTAAACGTTCATGTCTTTGACTTCTAAGCCATTAAGTTTCTTTTTAAATGTTTACTTCGCATTTTTGAGGGCCTTGAAACATTTTTTTTAATTTAAAATAACTGGATTCTTATGAAACTCTCTTTGGGACTTAAGAAAAACACCAAATATCACAACAGCAATCCATCTTGAGAACTAGTTACTCTGCCTTTCAGTGGCATTTAATTCTCACATAAATCACAGCATTTGAAGTGATTTTCTGGCTCGCTATTAGTGATTACAGAACAAAGAAAAAAATGAAAACAAAAAATACAAATGTAGTTGAAATTTAGGCCAAATCCATAACAGACTGAGGGGAATGGTTGTGGGATCATTTGAACCAGAGAGAGGATCCCTGGTGTGAGTGATGGGAGTGCAAAGTCAAGTATATCGACTGCCTTTTTTTTTTTTTTTTTTTTTTACTTCATTCTTAACTATGTCTAGGCTAAATATGCATTTTTAGAAGTGGCTCTGGGCACCTGCACTACTGAGGGCTGAGTCTGAAACACAGGGAAAGAGCAAGTGGTCAGCACTTGCTGAAGCAAGGCTGTCTTGACACAAGGTTAGGCAGAAACATCCTTATTGTCCACTCAGATCACTCAAGTTACACAGGTGCTAGGGGCTTGCCAGCTTTTTAGTTGTACCTTTTGGACAAACATCCAACTTTGTGGGTTTTTTCCTTTTTTAAAAAAAGAGAAAATGAGAAAGGCTTTCCTAAAACCTCTTCCCATTTCAGTTCACACTGCAAGACTTCACATTGTTTTACTTAAACTGGGATGTTTGTGTGCACATAAGAGAAAGTTCTGTGCCAAAGTATGAGTATATACAGACACCAGGATTTAAGAGCTGTCCTGTTTATCAGACTGCAGAGACTGCTGCACAGCTCCGCTTATTGACTCATGTGCGACTAGGAATATGGAGAGATTTTTTTCTGTTCATTGCTTTAGGAACAGTCTGCAGCTCTATGAAACACATAGCACCAAAGTGATTTTAACTTTTAAATAGCCTAATTCTTAGGACTAGTCGCCTGGTGCCTGAGTGAAGGACAAGGCCACCCAGTCACTCAGATGGATGATATCCAATTAGACAGAGGAATTTGTCCATATAAATTGGGCAGAGGGAGAACTTGGATCACCATTTCCCCTGAAAACATCTGCTAAGTGCAATTGCTAAGTGCACCTGCACTTGGCAAGCCAAAAAGCCAAGACGTATTTGGAGGAATCCACAGTTATTCCTTCTGAACATTTTGCTGGCTGCTCTGCATCAGCAGGGGAAGGCAAAGCAAGCAGCAAGGACCCCCAGGGCCAGTGTCGGCATCCTGGTGAGGTTAAAGCACTGGTGATTCGCAGCAGCCTGCAAATCCTTGCTCATGTTTGCTTTGTGACTAGGAATTTGAAGGTGATGAGACCGAGGGGAAGTTGAGTCAGCTACATTAAGGGTATTTGGACAAACACAGTAAACAGCAAATCTGTGTGTTTTAAAAGTTAAGCTATCCATTCAAACCACTTCCTTTTATGTGGATGAGCACCTATTCCTCTCTCAACCTGTCAGTAAATAGACTTATTTAATGGACTATCACATGGACTCTCTTCCTGGGTCATATTGTCACAGTCGAAATGTTGCTCTGCAAGGCACAGCGGACCTCTTTAATCACACGATTAGGGAACTTATCCTACTTCAGTGCTTCCCAAATCCAATGTACCAGATTAAACTGGGGCTCCTTGGGCCTGCAGAAAGAGTTGATGTTCTCCATGCAAGAGGAATTCCCCCGAAATCCTCAAAGCTTATGCTCATGCTTGCTTCGTGCTACCAGGATAGAGTTTCATAGCTTTCCAAGGATGCAAGGTCTCACTGTATAGTTTTCTTTTTGTTCTAAGTAAGAGAAATGTGCGGTGCATTATTAGAAAAATTAGCTGCTTTTGTAAGAATATTTTCTCATATCCATTTGTTTTTCTTCTATACCTTTTTGTTCTTTTATTAACACCTTTGGGATTTTTGTTTGTTTGCTTTTTGGGTTTTTTTTGAGTCCAGAGATCATATCCCCAGAGGTAGACTGCATAATTGTGAAATCACAGAGACCAGAGAAACAACTCTGTAAGTACTCCCTACAGCATAAACAACATGGAAATTGAAAAAAATGCTCTCCAAAGGCTGATGCCTACCAGCCAGCTCCAGGCCTCAGCGTTATGTCAGCTTCCGTCTTGCACATAAACCACAAGACATATGGCCTCTTTGCATCATTATTTTGCAGCTGCTTTTATCTACTGGAGAGCAGCTCTGCTGAGAAGGACCTGGGCGTCATGATGGACGACAGGTTGACCATGAGGCAGCAGTGTGCCCTCGTGGCCAAGAAGGCCAATGGGATCCTGGGGTGCATTAAG
>JAWLRI010000963.1:1709891-1725313 GCA_034781795.1 Crypturellus tataupa | reverse complement strand
CACCAGAGCTGAGCAGAGGGGCAGGATCCCCTCCCTCCACCTGCTGGCAACGCTCCTCCTGATGCAGCCAGGAGCCCCTTGGCCTTCTTCACCACAGGGGCACACTGCTGCTCATGGTTAACTACTTGAAATTTCTTGTGAGCAGAAAGTTGGTTTAAAAAACAATTAGCTGAGGCCTTAAAAATGCCCATGCTTGCAAGGTGCCCTGTGCACTGGTGGGTGGGCAGAGTTTTCCTGGGTTCTTTCACTGGAGAACAGCTTCATGACAGTGGTCACAGAGAAAACTTTCAGAAAAATAGTAGCATAACAGGACAGCATTACGCATATTCAGTAGAGGAGAAATCTTTTCCCTCTGCTGACCACTAGCCCAGACGTCCTCCCTCCTTTCCTGCTGGCTGGGAGCCTTTCCTGCTTCTCTGCAGGAGCTGCAGCCCTTTCCTGGTAGCGGTTCCAGCAGTGACAGCAGGTGACGTGCCCGGGATGTACTTATCCCTTTGGGATACGCCTTGCTGGTTCTGATGGATAACCTCAGGTGCTGTTGCAAGGTAGCATCCGCATTCGTCCTAACTCTCCCATTCCCAGCACGATTGCCGCTCCTCCTCCCCAGCCCCGCCGGCGCTGATGGGGAAGAACAAGGTGACAGTGGCCACAAACCTCCTCCCACCCTAAGGCACAGGGCACCCCCTGCACGCAGAGGTCATGGAGCCGGGTCACAGAGAAGTCTGTTACTCCAGGTGTAAGGGGTTGCGCCATGCTCTTTAAGATAGGAATCCAGAAAAGAAGCTAGAAGAGTGGGATCAGTAGTAGTATCCTAGATGTATTGTAGTGTGAAAACAAAGAATCCTAAATAATAACCAGACACATTCTGAATGCAATTTTAAATGGCCAGCATAGTGTAAGTCCCCTTACTAATACCCTTCTTCTGCCTCTGGTCCCCCCGGCACGTCCACACACACACACACAGACACATCTAATCTCATTTAATTTACTACTTTCTTCTTTTCTGAGAAGGATCCTCCCGGAGAAAATTTCAGTTCTGGTGCCCTGCCTTTTGGAAGGGGTACAAGCTCTGAAACTTTATGTTACAAGAACAAGTCACTCTGCCCCAGAATAATGCTGTAAACTCGATATCCATCCCAAAATGAGACCACAGTGAAATGAGGTGATGTGTTGTTTGTGTGAAAGAATATTTGCACTAGATACCTGGTATCTTTTTTTTTTTTTAATTTTATAATCAGTCCTAATAGATCATTATCAAACTAAAGTAAACCTCTTAAATGCTTGATTTGTGTGTGTGTAAATGAAGCAAAGCAGAAAGGCCTCAGGATAGGATGAAGTTTATGAGACTGTAAGTGAGCTCTATCTATAAAACTGTTTGGAAATGAAACAAAGAGTTGTTCATGGCTTGCTCCATACACACCATCACCCTAACAAGCAGCCTGGGACACTGTGCCTGTGGGATTTCCTTCTTTAGAGCAAAAATACAAAAATACACTGTGTTTCAATACAAATGAGGCTTTTCTGACAATAATTTTGTCTTGAAATACAGTAGAATAGAATATACTGGAAGTAGAAAGTTGATGTAGTTTGGTTTGTGTAAAGAAGTAAATGTTGGTGAGAAAGGCCATACCATGTTTTAAGAGGGATTATTATTTTCTTTTTTTTATTTTTAGGGTATAGTTTTCACACACGTTAGCAATTGGTAGAAATATCTTGCTGTCCTCTTCAGAATTCCAGAACTGGCTCTGCAACAGTTATCACATACTAAGCAAAATACTAAATATTTGCCACTAAAATACTAAATATGTCCTTGTACGTGGATATAATTCACAGAGGGAGAATTTCTGTCACTAGTTCAAAAATGCAAGGACTGAAATAAGGTTTTATTTTAAAAATCAATATATGTCTGTTGTGGTCACTGTTTCTTTGTGTATGTGTGGGCGCATGTGTGTGTATACAGAGTGGCCCATATGATATTAAAAAGAAAGTAAACACTAAATTTTAAGTGTTGCAAATCCTTCTAGGCACTTCTCTGTTTTTGAATGACTGATTCTTTAGGCCCTAGGAAACAATTTTTTTCTTATTTTATATTTATAAGCTATGTAAGAAGCTCTGAAGTGCCTCTGTAACAGTGGGATCTGATGAAGAAAATTATGAAAATAAACCATTCTGGTGACACAGTTATTTTTGTCTTTAGAGTTTGCACCTGTTGAACTGTTGGCAAAAATTCAATTATGATTCAAATTAGAAAAAAAAAAAAAAAGGCTACAAGTTCAGGTTGTTGAGGTCGGAGCCAGCGGTTTGGAACAGAAGGGGTGGGTATTTAACCTTCACAAGGTGAGCTCCAGCCTGCAGGAAACATCCTTTAGCCTCCTATTTAATTTTTGTAGATGTTGTCTGTAGTTATTCTCTTTGAAGGGAGTTTTAAAATATATGTATGTGTAGAATACACATACCCATACATATATGCCTGCACAGGTATGAAAGGTTAAAACAGGGAGGAAACACTGCTGGAAAGGCCAAGGCACAGGTTGCAGACTTTGGGAGCAGGGAATGATGCGGAGCAGGGTATCCCGCACCTGGGAATGCTGCCGCCGTCAAGGGAAAAGCAGGGCAGAAGTCTTGCCCACCTCATCTTTCGACACGTGGAAAGGGTTTCTTCCCAACAAAAACTGCCCACAGACTGAAGATGGAGTGAGAGATTTATGGCAGGACAAACGAAACTTTCCACATACACATATATATATATATTCCTTTTCTTTCCTTTGGCAAACAAAATTAGAGCACTTTCATTGCAAGCCAAATGCTTTTCTTTTCTGTTGTTTTCTTTTTTAAAAAATCATAAGCTTGTCAGCAGAGTGGATAAATTGATCTCACGTCTGAAAAAATGCACTTTTTGGTTTAGAATAGTGATTTTTTTGTCTCTGTCTCATAAGTGAGTATGCTGTACTATGCAAACAGTCTGAGCTAATGTTGAAGTAGGTAAATAGAACACTAGTACTGGAGCAAGAGGGTCTGGCCAAGCACTCATAAATTGAGACAACTTCTCAGTGCCTCAGAGCAGAAGGGAAATGTAGCTACAGAGAGATGAATGAAAAATGCTAAAATTTTATATGCAAGATTACCTATTGTTCTATTTGAAGTTTGGATAACGGTTGTAAATACTGTATATGTGCACACGTACATGCACTGCTCATAAATGGTTAATGAATTTTGAAATCCTAATCTGGATACAAATACCACTGCTGATCTCTTTCTATATATATAACAGACCAAGCCAAAACACAATCCTCAGGTTTTCCAGACCTGGATCTAGATCCAAATGTCGTGGCTCAAGCCCATCCCTACTTCTTTTCAAGGAACTCATTCATCAGTGGTGTGGACATTTCCCTGGACTTTATTTTAACTGTCAGAGATTTTTTGGCATTTTATAATAAGTCTAATTGCAGTGCATGTGAGCCCCAAGGAATGGAGAGGCTTCTCTGCTTTAAAATTAGTAGCTGAGACTGCCAAAGTGACATGCAGAAATATTCTGAGGGCAGATAGAAAATTTGATGAGAGTTTCCGAGGCCACACAACACAGTGCTGACTTTTTCAACTTAGCAAATATGGTTTTCCAAAATACTTGTCTTTCTTTTATTCCTATGGGGCACTGGAGCTAAAAGAAGTAGAGCTAGCAGTTCTTGGGCTTAACCACTTGATTTCCTCTCTGATGAGCTTTCATCTCTCTCTTACTGCATAACATAATTCTTTTCCTGACTGTTTTGAATATTGGCTCCTTGGATAATAAAGTTTTACAAGTCATTTTGAAAATAAACAATACTATATTATCCCTTTTTTTTAACTCATGAAATAAATATTCCATCAAAGAGACTTTTATGTTTCACAGTGGCAGTTCTCAAATGACCAGCATGGTATCATGTTCAAAACAGGGCACGGTCCATTTTTACAGTAGATTTACTCAATCACAGTTACTAATTGGATTAGTACTGCTTTTATGTCTGACAAATTTTTAAAAGTTGGGGGTCATTAAAGCACTCGTGCATAGAGAGCCTGTAGTGCTGGGCTGTGTTTTTCCAATTAACCATTTCTGCTTTGAAACAAATCAATTTTTTTTTTTTTTTAATAATGCATAATGCATATAGAGCTAAGTTGCTCTTTTAGGTCGCAAGGCAACTGAGCACTTAAATCTGTGTGTGCTGAGCAAAGCACGGTATGAAAGTTAGAGAGGACATCAGTTCCAAGAGCCTCTCTGGCACAAGGCTGCTGCAGAACAACTGCAGGGGTAGTGCCATGTGCTCTATGAGCCCTCGGAGCCTAGACACGGGCTCCTAGTGGACCTGGGGTGAGTGAATGTGCAGGAGTTATGCCAAACCACATGGTGATAACGGTGCAGGTACAGCCCATTTAGACTGCCTCTATCTTCAAGGAATCCTTTGATAAAGTTATATGACACAGACTAGTATGAACAGTCAAGCTCACTCTTCAAGGTAGGAATGGTGGAGTGCTAGCTGGGGGACCCATGTGCTACTGTCCAAAAAAAAAATTTTCCTTACCTCCCATTCTTCCCCCTTTCACCATGTGCAAGACCATCTGAATCACAGTCTTTGGTTTTACTCTTCCACAGCTGAATTAAGTTGTCCAAAATTCAAATAAAAAATTGTTAGTATTGGAATTGGCTGACATGCTGTTGTAATTTTGTTAAGAAATCAATAGGAAATAACTTGTATCTCCACAGGGAGAATCTGGCCACTAACATGGTAATTTATGCATGGGAGCCTGAACTTCAGTGAAGCCAGGGAGTTATATCAAATCTCTGGATGTTTGGTATGCATATCCTTCTACTGCTCTCTAAATTGCATAAGGAAAGCAGATAGATAGATATAGATAGATAGATAGATAGATAGATAGATAGATTTTAGATAGAAGGTCACCAGAATTTGAATTTCTTCTGTGAGCCCTGTTAGCTTAAGCGTTCAGTTTAGTCAATGGAGATCCATGAAACCTTAAGAGAATTCAGCTGATCCTGAAGTAAATAAACAAAAGCAACATTCACTCTCCCTGTCTCTACAGGCATTTTAGAAGTTCTAAGATATTCAGGACAGCACCAGGGATGGATGGATGAAGAACCTGCAGAACATTTGTGCCTTTCAAGGAAAACAAAAGGTTGTCAGAAGAAATATCCTGGGAGATCTAAATGGTCACTGGACATCTATGATCAAGCAACTGAATCCCAGGTGTACTGGTTACTTAGATGAACAGCCTGTTGTGTGTATGGATTGGACAGCTAGTGCACCTATGCATTTACACCTAAATGTGAGTAGATATCAAAATCCCAAACACTGCATCAGTATCATCAGTTCCTACCTGTGGAACCAATAGCCATACACTTCCAACTGCCTGATGATAGAAGGACACTGAAAATAGAGGCCAAGATAATTTTAGGAGAAGGGTTTTTTGAACACTGTACAATAGTGACCACCAGAGGAGGTAAATACTGTAATCAATGATTAACTGGTAACTGGTAGCAAAATTTCATTTGTTTAAACTAATGCTCTGTTACTGGTAGCATTGTTGTCATCTATTTTCTTTTCAAGCAAAAAACCAACTCCACGTCCCCAAATCCATGACAAGAAAACAGTGATAGTAACCATTTTCAGAAATAGGTGAGGATTGCCAATGAAAAGTGTGATACAGATAGCAAAACAATTTGGGGACAGGATAAAGAGCAACCATGGAAAGAAGATAACTTTTGGGTTTTTGCTAGGTTACCATTAAAACAGACCAACAAGCTCTACAGTAGAGCAACACTTCTCCCATCTGCTAGTCAGGAGGAAAGGCACATTCCATGTTTACATGGCTGACCCGGACCTCTGGCCAAAAGAGTGATATTGATGTGCTCTGGAACAAGTTTATCTGACTCTTAATCAGAAAACCATTAGCCTGACACAAGGGTCAAAGCAGGGATGATAAAATGCCCTGAAAGAGGAGAGATCCATATAATTTCCAGAAAAGGGCTTGGAAAAAGAGCATCTGTGGCACTTCCTGTAATTGTTTTTATTGCTGTGTTGGACTTCAAAACACAGCTCAGGAAAAGAAATGGCAAGGTAAAACTTTGACCCCATTGAAATCACTGGCAATGTTATTACTGACTTTAGGAGGACAAAAATTGGTTTACTACAAGATTTTAAAAGTGTCTGCTTTTTCTGAACAACCAAGTGTTGTCAACAAGATACAGTGGGATTTCAAAGGGACTAGAAATCTCCCTCCATCTTTCTATGCAATGCAGAGGCCACCACATCAAAGCTTGTGTTCAGCTCTTTCCAGCTGGGCACACTTCCCGGGGGTCTCTCAGGACCCTGACTATGTTAACAGTGCTTAAGTGTCCTGCCCAACCTCACCCCACCCCTCCTGACCTTGGACCCAGGGGCCCCATTTAAGCTGGGCACCTAGACTTAATCTAGGCTATGTTGTGGGTGTTCTTGCAACTGTCCTGTTCCTGATCTTCTGGATTATTGACTGGTTTCCTGGATAAGTTTGAGTTTAGGTAACTTTTCCTCCAACCCTATTTCCAGCCCTGTCTCCCAGATGGACATCAGACCTATGCTGTAGCCTTGTCTCTGGTCTTGTCTCCTCTTGTTTCTGACTGGTCTCCTTGGGAGGGCTTTGGATGTAAATTGTCAGGCTTGAGCTCTGGTTGGGAAGGTCACTGCTAGTGCTGTGGTCACCCACCCTCAGCTCCTGGCTCATCCTCCCTTGTTTAGCAGATCTGCTCCTGACCTTCCCTGACAAAGTCCCCAGAATATGAATCATGCAATTGAAGCAATGCCACTGAAAGTGGAAACCCCACACTGGTAAGAAATCTGACTTTCAAGATGGAAAAGTAAAGAAAAAAAAACTCCTGATCTTTCTGTCTTTCATTACTGTTTAATAAACTGTCACGGTCAGTGAAATTTGTATTATTGCAGACTCAGAGAGAAGGTGAAGCTATAGACTTTCTGCACACAGGTGCTAGACTAATCACCACCATATATTTTATACAATGTATGTGAGAAGTGTTTGGTGACAGTAAATTCATTTTAAATACCAAGCCATACAGCTGGCCACCTTCCCCACTTACAGCAGTAAGTCTTTGCATAACTTAGGTCATCATAACAACAAAGTAACTATCCCTAGGAAAATACAGAGGCTTGCGGGAAAGAAATAATCTTTACAGAAAATGGCTGCAGTATCAGGCAAATATGTTCCTAGTCCATGGGGTTTTTTGCTATCTGTATTGTGATTTAAAGGGGTTTTAAAACCATATGTGAATGAAGGGTTGGCAAAGGGTAGGTCAGAGAACTGATAGTTGCCTGCCAAAGTGCTTCATCATTCTTGTAGGCTAAAAGCTACAAGTCTAGGTCAGGAGGCTCCAGCTCCAGCCATTCTATGGGCTATATCTGCATATATCTGTGCTGTGTTTCGGTGTGTGTGGTGGGCTACATCTGCCCGCTATCTTCCTGCACATCCATGTTGGTCTGAAGACACTCTCACTCAAAAAAAGTCTTTGCCTCAATTTAAGGCAGTGTTCAAAGGGTTTTGCTAACAGTGGGCCAATTTTTCGGAATTTCTTCAGTGCCAGCCCATAGCTCCCAAGGCTTCCTTTGCTTCCTTTATATGCATACATAGACCAGACCAAAATTTAATTTACTAGTGAAAGACTTTGTTTGGTCAGTCTCCCCAGATGACCCTAGAAAATGCCTAAACAATTTGTGATTCTCAACTCTGACAAACACCTCCAGGTTCTAGCTCATATTTGGTGTGAATATTGGAGGGAGATTAGTTAGAAGAGAACACAAATACAGGACATCTGGGTGATACCCTAGAGATGTCCATGGTGGTGAGGATAAAAGAGATGGCTGTTTAGCTCCAGGTCTGCTTTAGAAACCTGCCATAAGACAAAGAATAATGACTGGTTCCCAGCATGATGAGTGTGACCAAAGTCATTGCCATGAACTAAGCAACAGAGACTACAGTTCTCACTGACAGGTAAGAGAAGGCAGGATTTCCCTAATGGAAAAAAAATGAGATAAGTACAGCAGGTATGGAGATACCATAGCAAAATGAGCAGAGTTCAGGAACAAGATCTATCAGAAGAAGGCTTGTAGCCTGTTCACTCGCCAGTGTCATGACCGTTACAACCTGTCCTGAAATAGGCCTGGAGAACAGCCTGAATGGGAAACAGCATTGCTTCCAGCATGGCAACAGAGGATGGAGGACCCTGCTGTCTCACTAAGACAGTTATTGTTACAAAGGAGGCTACAGAAAAGGTTGTTGCGTTTGTGGAAGGCAAGAGAGACTGCTTTGCCTCGCTTCTTCATTCACCATCACTACCACCATGAGCAGGGTGTGCCATAAGATGAGATTACTCACATAACAAATGTGTCACAGCAATGGCCTGTTTCCTAGGAAGGGCAGAAGTTAGCACTGCTCAACTCTACTATTAGAGTACGGCTCTACTGTACTCTTGAATTTCTACTTCTCTAATAAAATATCAAGCGTTAGATTCGGGGGTGTCAGTTCAACAACTGGAACCAAAGCATTCAAACCATTGCCTAGAAAAAAGACTTTCTCCATTTGTTGTATTTTTTGTTTTGTCATGCTTGCATGGACAGTGTGGTGGGGAGTTACTCACCCAGCTGTCCTTAAAGCTTTAGTGTGCAGGTATCAGTCCATTCTTAGGGAGAGCTTAAAGGCAGTATTTACAAATGACAACTGTGTGTTTATTAAAATGTGAGTCTCTGCGTATGCAGTTTCCTGTCACAATGTAACACTGCAACAGCATATCAAAGACTCTGGGTTAAAAATTTCAAGAGCTATATATCATATGAAAAAACCCACTATAGATGGCAGTTCTTCTCCAGGACTTGTTCTTCCTACAGGGCTGGAAATATGAATCTTCTAGATCAAGGAATTGGAGTAAACCCTTGACACAACCCAATCTTTATTTTTAATTATCTTCTAGGATCCTTTCTCCTGTGATTTCTTTCTGAGTGGCTGTTTAAATCCACACAAGCTCGTAACAGAAACTACCTCCTATGATAAGAGGTTTAACAGCATATAAAAACACTCCTTTTGCTTTGAAAATGGCATTTCTATTTTAGTTTATGCCTCCTGCTTCTCATATCAGAAGAGATATCAAAAATTTATTCTTTCTTTGTCTTTTCCATGTCAATAATTGCATAGAGCTGTAGTACATCACCTTTCATTCCACTTTTTTTTCCTAGTCTGAGGAAATTTCATCATTTGTAAGAAGGTTTTGGTATAGCTTTGATCATGGTGTCTTCATTTTAATCTTTTTGCAACCATACATTCTTTTTCAGAGACAGGGAAATAAGAACTACAGTCAGTATTTGAGATGGGTATATTTTGGAGCTGTAGAATGGCATAGAATTTCTGCAAAAAGCAGTCCCTTCACAAAGATGTTGAGAAATAAAACACTATCCTAATCTAGAGTTCAACTGCAGTTTCTGTGGCTTAAAGAAAGGTCAAGTCTACAGTTGCCTACCTGGCAGGTGATTTATGTAGTGGAATATGGAATTTTAAACAACTTGAAGTGGCCGAATTTATATCATTATCCCATTCTGCCAAACAACTTACCAGCTGTGATCAGATGGAAGTCTGATTGGGAAATATGTCTCTCACAATTTAGGTAAATCCAAATTGTTCAGCCCTTATTTATGCATCTAATTTTTACTGCTTATCTATATACACTCAAGTCTCTGAGCTCCATACTTCACTAGAATTTTTCTAGTTACTTGTTAGTTCCACTTAAATTCTTGGTGGGAGTGAACGAGGGCAATTTAACCACAGAATATAAACAAAAGAAATGAGTGTTTCCTCCTTTCACACTCTAGCTTGGATAAGTAATATCAATGTCACTTCTTTTATATGTGGTAACTTTTCTGCAAATCATTTTCATTCAACCTCCTACTAGCTAAGGAAACAACCAAACATTTTTCAGACTGATGCTTGTTAAATAAATATTCTGATTTACATTATGCCATTACCTATGTTGTATTTTTTTTGTGGATAAAAAGGGTAATTCTATCTCTGGCACTGTCATCCTCCCTTCTTTGCTGGAAAAAAGAAAAAAAAATCCTGACAGTGAGAGGAGTAGGGAGTAGAATGGAGTTGCCAAATAAATTTAACTGTGAACTGATATTTTATTCTCTTTATTAGATTCCTATCTTTAATAATCGCTTAGGCAGATAAGTCTGCAAAATGGGGAATGCTTTCTTCTCAGACTTCTGACATTATTACCATGCAAGGAAATCATGTCATGCCCTGATGCCTATTCAAAAGAGATCGCAAACTCTTAGCAATTCAGCAAAGAACGTGTTTCTAATGGAAACTGCCATTATCTACGCCTTGTTTTCATTTGGAAGACAATCATCTGCATAATGAATGCTAGAACTTCTGATTAATAGTTTATGCATGAGGTAGATTAGTTGATAGGCAACAGAGCAAGGATGAGAAGGAAGGATTAGGAAAATAAAAAGCAGTCACTCACGGTTGCTTATGCAGTAAACAATGCTGCCCCTCCCGGCACAGCAACAACCATCTGTTTCTATCAGATACGTGAATATTTTGGTGGTATATCTGCTATTTTTGTTAATATCATCTTTATGCAGAAGACGGTATTGCCAGAGTCACTCTCTTTGTTGTCAACTCTATTGCCTGGAGCCATAGACTTAGAATAACCAAGATAAAAGAAACACAGGTCATGTCAAATATACATAAGCTAGACTATAAAAACATACAGACAAGCTAAAAAGAAGCAAGGTCAGTGAATGTGAAGTCCTGAGGTTGCTGGCCTACGCCAGACTACTCATGTAGATTGGCGAAGTGCTATATGGACGACTATGACTACATCACTTTACTGTATGTATGGTGGGTTACTGTTCTAGCAATTTTAGGAGGCTCCTTTTGTATGAGAACAGTACTTAAGCTACCATTTTCCATAAACAGCATAAACGGAAAAACTACATCAGGCATTCCCATAAATATCTAGGTGTTGAAATCCCTGTACACACAGCAGTTCTTCCCGATAGGTGGGTCCATGTTATGTTTTTCAGTTTCACCCAGAAACACTAAGCACCGTGGCCTGCTCAAGGGTCACAGTGCTATTTCAGGACCTGCAGGCTTTGCCTGTCCTGCTTCATTCTTTGGTTTCTCCCAGCTCAAAACGCAGAATCATGACTAAATCAGATGATTTTTGACACTTATCATGTGACAATCTCCAGCAGTAATTAAATGGAGAAAAAAAATTCTTACCTCATTTTCCCTGGATAGTTAAGAGGGTTGTGATTATATTGTATGTCTAGAATTATTTTTTCAAAGATTTTTAAATGCCGCTTGTCTATGATTGTGTAGATTTCCCAAATATAGGTGCTGCAGCAACATTCTTGGCTCAGAAGCCACATTGCTGCCTGAAATCACAAGAGTGAGGAACAAAATAGTCACAGGCACCCATACAGCAGTGGCATTCAGGTAGGCACTGGAAGAATGAGAGAGCATGTAGAGGCACGGAAAGGAAGGATAGGACCTGCGGAAAAAAGAAGCTGTGGTATAGAGCAGAAATGGGATATCTACAAAATACCCTGGATGGGAAGGAAGGGTGGAAAAGACAATTATGACATAAAATTCATGGAGCCCTACAAACTTCCTGGAAAAGGTGGTGTAGGGCCCGTGATATAAAGAAAGGCGGTCTATAGGCCACAGCTCCTTATCTGGAAGGAGAGGGAAGACCGCATTTCCTTATTTTGTTGATGGGACAGGGGAACACTGAGGCAAAAAAAGAGAGGCAGGAAAGCAGCCCCTGTGATACAATGCAAGGAGACCATGCAACACTGAAATTATCTGTATTCACATAAACTGCAGGGGTCTGGTGTAGTAGAAAGTAGCCCCTGTTGCAGGCATTGCCTCTTGCTGCACCAGTGCAGCTGGACACCTCTTCCCAGGCACGAGATGGATATTATGATTATGGATATTATGACTGGGCAGAAAAAGGGGCTCTAGGCTGGGGCTAACCTGCCTCTCCTTCCTTTCTCCCCTGTCCTTATCACCCATTGGGGTGAATCCAAGTGGGTAGCAAATAAATCGTTGCTTTTGACAATCACCTCTTTGCACTCCTTATGGACAGACAGAAGCTGGAAGTGGAAAGCTAGTATTTTACTGGGAATAAGCTCCTTTCCTCCTGGTGGCTGAGCAGATTCTGAAATCGTCTCTTTCCATCCTTTCTCAAGATACCCAAGTGTAAGCACCAATTAAGCAACAAACAAAAGGGGCCACCCATTTCACATGTGGATTTTGTTAACTGCTGAACCTCGAAGCCCAGCCCTGTCCGCTGGGGCAAGGACAGTTAGTGTCCATGACTAGGCTGGTGATTTATTCATTTCTATTCTTTCATGCACAATCCTTCATTAACAAAAAAATACTTTGTGTGTGTGTGTGTGTGTGTGTATTTTGCTTTTCCTTTCTGACTGAGGAAGGCCACTCCTAGCTATTCCAATTATTTCTCTAACTCCATACATGTAAATATTATTTTTTTGGCTTGGAAAGCATAGAATGGAGAGAGTTTTTCTGGTTTTCAATTGTTGGTAGTTTTTTTTCCAGAGAGAGGTATAAATTAGTTACATCTGTTGCTCAAGTCTGATTAAAATTAAGGGCATTAAATCACTAATTATAATTTCATATTCATTTTTCTTCACACAATAGTTATTCTTCTATGCTCATTTCTCTTTTTACAAAACTCACCATCAAATGCTTAACAGAAAACAGTAGAAATGAACATAAAATCTGAAAAATAAAACTGTGTATATTGTATTTTTTAAAAAAGCTGTTGATTATGATAAGTGGTTGCCAAAGAACAAGCTCATTAGCCTATGCAAATTTTGATGGTGTCATTTAAGAAGATGTTTTTAAAGATTTTTTTTTCTGTTATGTAGCCTAGCTTGCTTTCCCTTGTGTTTATGTAACTCTGCCATTCAGCTTTGCAAGCTATAAGGTCACACTCGGTTAAGATCATGTCAGCAACACCACAACTGAGAAACCTTTTCTCTTGGGAAAAGTTCCTTCCTCTCACTTTTCTTCTCAGCTAAGAAGGGTAATTTTAGGGTAATACCAGAAATTTGTGCCTAAAACTACACACCTAAGCAAAACCTAGTACAAGTTGATATGTATTTTCCTTTAGAATCCTTGAGATGGTTGCTTTCTCCATTGATACTTCATTTCATTTTCTCTTCAGAAATGGTCCAATAGCTTCACTAAGGCAATCTGAAATGCTAAACACAGCCCATTACACAGGAGAAACCAAAGAGATTCAAAGCAGCTCAGCATTTCTGGAAAATCTGTAATCTTTAGGAGGAGCAAGACGTACTCCTATGATTCAGTTTTAGACTTTCAAATGGCTAAAATAGCTAACTAATATCCTTATGCTTCCAAAACAGATAATTTAAAAACAGATCATTGTTGACAATTTACTAAGGTTTTATGATATGTCATAGAATTATTATACATAAATTATGTCATCTAGTTTTACCTGCCTAAATGATACCTGTCAAGTCAGCTGTCTACATTCCCTCTGTAGTCAATGAGAAGGGGCAGTGCAAGAGGGAGATTCATCCCATCCTGACAAAGTGGCAAGACAGACAGGATGACTGTCCCCTGGTAGTGATTTTTCTCTCCACTGGCTGCACAGGACCCTAGACAATTCAATCAAATTAGATATGAAATTATGTATGGCAGAGAAGCAGTGAGACAAATCCCAGCACACACTTAAGGGCCTGCAGCTTGCTCAGCTAACGCAGCCACACGAATGTGCGTGATGGAGGCAAAGCACAGCTTGGGAGCAGAGCTCTACACAACTTGTTGGGCTGATTTGGAGCCATGGCAAAAGCAGCTGACATGCAAATAGGACTTAAGCTTCTAAATCTAACTTTAGGAATGACTGTAGCCCTGCAAATCCCAGTCCAAAACAATTTGGAAGAGATCTGTAATATTTTGTCTTTTTGCACTCAATTATACCTGTTGTATGACACCATTTCCCAGAGTGCAGATTACAAAAACACACTTTCTTGTCTGTCACTCTGCTCTTGTCATCCAACTCAAGCAGTACAACAAAAATCCCAATAATTTACAAAGCTCTCAACAGAACATAATCTTGATCATGACAGTGACATGTATCCCTAAATAGATAACATAAACCAGGCAAATGCAGTACTTCTATCAGTTCAATTTTGCAGTAGTCAACAAAAATGCCCATCATTTGGGGGACATAGCTTTTGGAAAAAACTATGAGAGACTTTGCATTCTATGATGGTCCCACTGATCCTCTACCTCCGATCCCCCATTGCCCCTACTTTTCTTGCACTGGTCCCTGCAGCCACAGGTGAGACCTGAGCTGCGCCGAGGGCCCTGCTGCTGGCAGTCCCATATTATCTGAACCTCTCTCCCTGCTCAAGTTCAAAAATCCATGTGTGTTCTGGGAAAAAAAAGATTTCTTTGCCATCTTTATAGGCAAACTGGTACTTTATAGGCATGCCAGCTAGAGTAAAACAAAACTTGACTGGTTGCTAATATAGGCATGGCTCATTTCTAAAAAGTCAGTGATGTTTGCCTGAAGCCCCTCACACTTTCCTGTGAAGATCTAGCCCAATTATGATGACTAACCAGAAGAGTAGCTCATCTTGCTATTTGTCATTGAAGAGAACGAGTGGTTTTCTAAACTTTGGTCTGAATACTCATAGAGATTCATCTCTGCGAAGGAGGCCAGGTCCAAAAGAAGGCAGGGGGTTAAATTCATCTCACGGTGAAAAACAAATGCTCACATGGGTAAGAATCAACAAGATACGACTTCTGCATAAAAATGTTTGTATTACAGTGCATTGAACATGAGCCACTAAATGCCATGATGTAAAAAAACACAAGTATTGTAATTACGATATAAGAATAGGACTATAGCCTCTGATAAAATCATCAGCAGCAAAGCCCCAGCTAAATTGTTGTATAAAATTACCATTGCTGCAATTCTAGGAGGACTTGGATCAACTCAAAGAGTTGAGAGAAAAATAAAAATAAGGTGCTAAAAATAGAAACATATCTAGAAACTAGATGCAATATGCAATCATAGTAGAGACTGTGGAGTTTTTCACTTCAATATTAGCAGATTAAGGTGAGTTTAAGGTGTCACTCACTAACCCTACATCCTGGACTGCATTTTACTCAGCTAACGAATATAAGAAATTCACAGTAGGAATCTTCACTGGGACATATTTGTTATGATTACCCAAAAGGTAAAAATACCTTTTTTTTTCTTTTTCTTTTTCTTTTTCTTTTTCTTTTTCTTTTTCTTTTTCTTTTTCTTTTTCTTTTTCTTTTTC
>JAWLRI010000963.1:1690804-1709791 GCA_034781795.1 Crypturellus tataupa | reverse complement strand
TCCTTTCTTTTTCTTTTTCTTTTTCTTTTTCTTTTTCTTTTTCTTTTTCTTTTTCTTTTTCTTTTTCTTTTTCTTTTGGTGAAGATTGGTCCCAAAGGACCATTCATGCTTCTTTCAAATATTGATTGTACAGTCCAGCTATTTTGCTCTTCTTGTATTAAAAATTTGTGAAATGAAACTACACTGCTAGGAACTACAGAAGAGCATAATGAAGTAGGAAAGGATTTTTTTCAGTGAGATTAAATGACAACCAACTATATTTCTTCAGATTAAGTCTAAGATAAGTTGCTTAACTTTTCAAAGTTTATCCTGTTTTGGAAGAATATACACATAAAATTTAAATTCAAATTATTGGCAAGATGTAGGTAAGCATTCAAGCTGTGAGCATGTTTCTACACTTCGTAATAAAAGTGAGAAATTTTGGTTGTGAAAGTACCTTTGAGGTGTAAGACTCCATGCTGGAAAAGACAGCTGGTACTTTAAAGACTAAATATAGGGATCTCTGGGTTTAGGGATTTTAGAAAGAAACATATATATATAGTAGCACTAACAAGCAAGAGGTGGAACCCTGCACTCTGAAGGGTTAAAGTGAACTTTAGTCTTCCACTGATCACCCTCTGGTACTGTGTCTTCATAAATTTCCTCCGTTTATGGAGTGTTTTTGATGGCAGGCAATTCTTTGTTGAAAGTTAAGTGCTCTTTTATATGAATAAATAAAGAAGGCTTTGGTTTGAATGAATACATTATTTTGACAAATGTTTATTGGAAACCCAATTATGGGTTCATAAATCAGTGCTATCTCTGGTACATCAGGTGAGCTCACCAACGCCATCAAATGGCACGTTGAATATTAGTAGAATAATTAAAACAATTCTGTCCAATGTTGTCCCTCTTACCCAGGTCTGACAGTAGTCAAAACAGGAAGAAAATGTCTATTATTTTTATTTAACTTATTAAAATACTTCTTGTGAGATGTAATGGACATACTTAACAAAAAAAAAAAAAAGAAAAAAAAAACATTTGTTTTCAATTTGCAGTTAGATTAAAATGACAAGGTCAGGCACAATGCATGAGCTGAGTGGCAGATGAATTTTAAGAGTAGCCCAGGAACAAAAAGAAATGTATAAAAACTATTGTTTGAACCTTACAGCTAGGTGAAGTGGGGGTCTGTCTGTTTTGTCTGATGCGGCCATTGGTGGTGTGAAATGTGTCTGCAGTCAATGCACGTGCTTCCTTGCCTCGCATGCTCCCTGCCACAGTGATTCTAGCTTAAAAGGAGCAAATGAATGAGAAGCCATTTTCACAGCTATGAAAATGAAGAGATTCTTGAACTCAAGGTCAAGAAGAAAGGGAAGATATTACAGATAAAGAACAAATAAATAAAAGCTTGCAGGGGGGCAAGCTATTATTTTTAATGAGAATTTACTTCTCTTGAAGGTACTCTGACGACAGCAAAATGAAGAAGTTCACTGTATCAATAGGAGGATACTGAAGATATGACTAAACCTGCATAGCTTTCCAAAAGATGAGTTCCCAGTTTCAGGATGTGACTAAATCTATATCCACCAGGACATCCAAATAGGGATTGAAACATGTATTCAGGTTTTGTGTATATTTGCATAAGCTTGATATAATTAGTTGCAAAGATGCCTCTCTTACCAACTCATGTATAATATCCATATTTACAGAGACACAGAAAAGGAAACAATGAGATGGAATAAGAATACAAAAGAAAAATCACAAAATGCAACAAAACAGACAATTTTTCTCCCATAACAGACAGGAGCGTTAGAGTTAGCCAGAGAACCGGCAATAAAATACTTCTGTTTGGAATTTGTCACTTTTTTGAAATGAGAAGAAAAAAGAATCACAAAGACAAATTTGTTTTGTTTCACCAGAAACCTTCCTCCGGAGCAGGCCTTGCTCCAGATTCCTGGCATCTGGCAGGCAGGCAGTCCCGCTGGAGGCCCCGGGGCCAAAACGCCAACTCGCTGGCTTCTCAGAAGCTCATATTTCCCCAGAGATCTGCTTTTCAGATAATGTAAAAAGATTGAGGTCTTCTTCCAAATGAGAATTAGACCAAATTTTATAATTTTCTATAAGACAGATAATATTCTCTCTTCTCCAGCCTGCTTAGTCCTAGTCCCTTCTCAGGATTTCAGCTGAATGAACTGCAAAAATATGCAAAGTAATTCAGTGATTTTAGTCTTCCTGGTTCAGGATCTTTTGTTTGTTTCTTTCTTTCTTGGTGTGTGGGGCAAAGTAAGAGTAAATTCAACCTGAAGTCAGGCAGGTATTTTTTCTACCAAAGGCTTCATGAGCAGCAATAAATACTCTGTAGCCAAAGGGAGTTTGGACCATCACAGAGCACCCTCTGTGATGCAGAGCAGGATGCTCTTTCTCCTTTAAAAATACCTACACTGCTTTTGCAGGACAAACAGCATAATCCCCTTTTCAGAGTAGCTAGATATAAGGGTGCTGTTTTACACACTCATTTTAGCACAACTATTGCTTGAGTCTCAGGGACTCTGCTATTTTATGTCTCCATTTCAAGTCCCACATCCTTGCTACCTGTAAGTTGGAATGAAGAAGTGTCTTGTCATCCTAGTAAATTATTTACTATGATGCTTTTCTGTGCGTATCCTCAGAAAGGTGGAGCATTCAGTCCAAACTATGCTCTAGAGATTTATTTTCTTGGAAAGGGTTATGGACATGTAGGTGCTTGGCCTAGCAAAGAGAACTGTGGAAACAATTTGTTTGATAAAATAAGAGGAAAGAAACTTCAGTGAGCCAGGATGAGCCTGGAAGAAAACCAGTAAACTGTAGTCTGCAGTCCATGGACTTGACACAGGGCTCAGGAAGCAGCTCTGCTGCACCCTGGCTATCAACCCGAGCATCAGCTCTGCCCCCGGAGTTTCACGGATGTCTTCTGTCAATCAGTAATGCTAACGTATTTGGTCCTGGCAAAGTTTATCAGTTTTGCTTATCTCTCATCTCCTTTGTGGAGCTCTGTTTCCTCCCTTTGCCTGTGGCTATTCTAAATGTACTTGTGAGCTATAGGAAGGTGAAAGGTGTCGGGGGGAGGCGGTGGAAGAAGAGGCCTATTTTTTATAACTCAGATTTTAAATCTAATAGTTCTGAAACACTTCATCTGAGCTTTTATTTATGAAAAGGTTGTGGTTATGAGCATTATTTCCTTGTACAATATTTACTGTTGCTGAAGGAGCATTTGAAAATTGGACTGAAAAGTTGTCAGATTTCACTCTGACTTCTGCCAGAAAAATCTTGTTGGACAGACTCGCTATTCCATCATTTCCCAGCCCTGCTTAGTCCTGGCCCTGCTAAAGTGACATATCAGAACATTTGCTCCTCTTTTCTCTAGGGACAAAGGTAAAAAATGCTATAGCACAACATGCCTTGCATATCTATCTATTTTAGTGGAAACCTACATTTAAACTATTACACCTTAAAACACAAAAGGAGCAGAAAGTTTCCAGGGAGACTGTTCTTCCTTCATATGCAAGATGCACTCGCTACCAATAAATCACTCAGATTGCTATTACAGTCTGGAACAACAAGGTGGCATCATCCCTAAATGCAGGAAGGTGTGTGAAAGATTAGCACAACAAAAACAGTAAGGGCGTCATTAAAGCATCTAGAAGATAAAATGATTGCAATACCTCCCCAAACTTCCCTGTTGCAAAGTGCTGATAAATCAAAGCTATTCTTCCTCAGGGGATGTTTAAGGAGGCAGGAAGGATTGTAGCTACAGTCGTGTAAAGAAGAACTGTAGCTCTTGCACTAGCGGAGTGAAGCAGAGATAGCAGATCCCTACCCCTGCTGATTTCATATGCATTCCTCCTTCCCTCCAGCAAGCAGAGAAAAACAAGCTTTGTTTTGAGCAAAATCAACATAAATAAATATATTATGTTATTAATGCTAGCTTGCATTTGCTTCACTTTTAGTTTCTCCTATGCTTTATTTGCATTGCTAAAAGCTAAAACAGTAAATTGGGTTGGATGAATAGCTTACCTTGCTCACTTTTCAAAACTAACCTTGGTCAACATACAGATAAATAATCATAGAACAAAGGCTTTAGGCAACGTTACAGAAAACCATAATTATTCAGAGCCAGTAGCTCTGATCCATTTATTTAGTATTAACATTTACCTGTTACTTAGTGAAAATTCACAAGAAGCAACAACAGAGAAACAGACAGTACAGGAAATATTTACTTTGAACTCTACACACAAATCTATACTGCTCATTGCATTATGAAATTTTGAAATCTACTGACTTCCACTCTGTCTTTCTCTCCCGACTCTCCATCAGCTTCATCTGAACATGTCTGTTGTCTGCAATACACTGTGGGATGAAAATGCCTGTAGTAAACAAGTAAAAAAATAATGCCTAACACCAGACTGCCAATAGTTAAGATGCTCACAATTGTAAAATGTATTTCCTTGGTAAAGAAAGGTTTCCAAAACAAATATATAAACAAAACACCTAAAGTTAGAAAAGTATGAGTAGCATAATAAATAGAAATGCAAACTTTCGTTTTTGTTCCCTTTATGTTAAAGAAGGTGAAAATTAGAATGATTCCAACAACAGTTCTGTACAGATATTCCATCACCTTAGATTTGCAAAATGTTGTGTGTTGTTTTAAAGTCCAACAAAAGCCACAGCTCCAAAGAAGTATCAGCAGAAATACAGAACCTCTGACACTCAGAAGAGTGATCAGTGAAATAGTGAGTATCCAAGAAGTGACTGTAAGCAGTTTGTAGAAGAGATATACCAGCTTGGATAGCACATGAAATTCATCTTTTTCAGGCAGAGATTTTCGTAATGATATCTGATAATTAACCGTCGAATAGGAGATGCCACAAAAAGACAAGATAATGGCAGCATCTAGACAAAACACAGGCATAAATGTTAGTCCTAAGAAAAAGATACTTACTTTATACGAAAATTTCTGAATAGTTTGGACAACTTCCTGTTTTCTTTAAACTTTTTTACATTGTCGTTATATTTCTTTTCTGTTGTTGGACAAGTAATCTTGGTTCACATGCCTAAATCTAGGCATCTAGTGCTATTTGGGATGCCTATGGTATCCTGCCTGGCCTCCAGTCTCAGCTGGTCTTGTCTATGTTGTGTCATATTTGCCACATCTCCATACAGATGACTTACAAAGCCCAGCATGTTAGCCCCCATAAATAGTTGTTTCAGCAGCTGATATTGAGTCCAGATCGTCTATAATGTAGACATCTGTAAGAGATTCCCTATGCATGGTCATATTTAAGGGACATCTGACTGTTTTATCTCTGTACATGTTGACTCCATGGCCAGAAATACACAGTAGACAACAGTGCAAACCTCATTTGATGTAAGCCAACAAAACAAACTGCTCTGAAATGGATACGCTAATCATATTCAATAACTTCTTTTCAAATGAGGTACCATGTTTATAGTAAATATTATGACTTGCTACAGTGAAGTCTTAACAAAACAGATCATCTACTAGACATAAATTACAACTAAGTGCAGAGTAATCACACTGTGCAGTGTGTGATTAAAACGTTATCCAACAGCATGAATTATCTATTAAAATATGATCCTCAGCTTCCAAATTAAGGAGAAAGAAAGACTTACATTGACAGAAATTGTTTGTGTCATGTTCCATGAGGATGTAAATCTGGACAAGGAGCTGAGGTGTGCTCTCCAAAAAAGTCTTGAATATCTTGAGCATGCTAATGTCAGTCATTATATCAATGGCTTGTTTATGAATGAAATTGGGGTGCTCTGTTTCTGATACATCTCCATTACTGTTTTGTTTAAATGCAGCCTGGTAGCCATATTTCAAAGCAAACCAATACCTATAGAAAGGAAAACTTGATTAGATAGTGGTTTTGAAAAGTACAACTCCAGAAAATGGAAGAGAGTAATGAAATTACTGCTAGAAAAGAAAGAGATTTGCTTGAATAAGATTACAAGCTTTATTTTATTAACTTCTTATTTGTTTAAAAATACTACACAGCAGTGTATGTGTTGCTAGACATACAAAAGGACCGCAAGCAGCAGTGAGAAAGATGAAATCAACATCAGCTCTTGCAAAAGGCTCAAATGCTGGTAACATCCATAACAAACCACCACCACCACCACAAGAATGCAGCCACTGGCCCTTGGTCCCCAGGCAGCAGAGGAATGGTAAGCAGCCCACCAGGAAAAGGGTAAAAGCTAAGAAATGTGTCTATAACAATGTTAAATATATCATTACTATTATCAACACTTTTTCTACATAGTATTCTTTCTTTTTCTGTGTTAATTAGATCCAGACTAATAATGATTCTTGGACCAGGCCATTAAGATTTCAGTTATATTACCAATAAAGTCTTGGCTTTACATGTAAGGTATATTTGCCCATAGACAGGATTTTGAACTTAATATTCTTCATTCATTGTTTTCAAGCTCTAGCTTGTTCTTTTCCCAGAACTCTTTAACTTCTGATATGCTTCTCCAGTGAAGCCACTTTGACTATGTACAGCAGGAAAGGACAGCAAAAACAGTCCATCCTTCTCAAGAAAACGCACTGTTATTTTGCTCACATTTCTGGTATTATAAGCATTGCCAAATGTCTTCCTGCTCATCAGAGAATTTAGTCATTTGGGCTATCGCGATGGCATTGGTCATTCAGAGCTAGTTTTGGGAGAAAGCAAGCAGAGCTCCACAGAACATCACTTGGTTGTGTTAGGTTGTCTGCAAGTCCGCTAATGTGTAGAAAGGGCAAGGTCCCATGCCACTCTCTAAGGCTGCATTTAAGGTGATTTCAAGGTGTATGCTGAAGTGCCACAATTTCCTCATTTCCTAGTTGTCCACAGGATCAATATACTACAGAAACAATAAAACCCAGGTGTCTGCATTTCCTTTACATAGAAACAAGGGGGCAGGCGATCACCAGACACCCAGATTTCATCCCACACTTCATCCATGGCTTGAAGCACAGTGCAACTTGAAAAGGACACTCGAAGTATCTCCTCCTTGGATATTAAAAGTTTAACCTTCGTCGTCTTTAAAGAGCAAAATTCTTTGACCACATAGGACGTAGTATAAAGGGTCCCTCAGAAGCCGCAACGAGGATTTGCAGATTCTTTGCTAGTGAGATGTTAGAGGAATCATGGCCTATTCCCTAGTATGTTATTCATGTGTTCTTCATAGAAGGGTTAACACGCCAGGGCTTGAAACACGGAAGCATCAGTTGTAGGTGTGGAATAGCAATGCTACTATACAGGGCCCTTGGCCCTTCTCCTTACGGAGGTTCATGGACTGCAGCCCTGCCTTTCAAGCCATACATTGATTCTGCGAGTTGGCTCTAGCTTCAGTATTTATTCCCAAAAGAGACTGTTTTCTCGTTTTATGTTCTGTATTTATCTTACTATTTTCTGAGTAATCTCCCATAAGTAAAGGACTCAACTGTTTGGCAAATGATCTATAACTTTTTCAGGTTATAAAATAATTAGGAGTCCAAAACATATGGTTCTTGCATCCAAGGTGTAAACATCTGGAGAATTTGCAGTGTTTTCAAGCAAAAAAAAAAAAAAAATAGAGTACACCAATCTGTTACTTGTCCATACACTCACTCAACAAAGTCTGTGTTTGTTCAAGCAGCAAGAAGTGGAAACCAGCTGTACAAATTTTAAGCTCCAGAGCTTACAGCTGAGAAGGCAGATGATGAGCAAGACGAACACCAGACATGTTGTAAAAGCACTGTTTCAGTTGGATTCAGACTTGATATCATCTGTCAGTTTTCAAAAACATATTGCTTCTAAACCTAGTATGTTACGCTGTTAATAATGTTATCAGATGGTATGTCAGTATTTTTCATTACTTGTAGCTGTTTCAGCTAATCCACATCTGCCTTTGAATACTGTATAAAATACATTGTTTTCTAGAAAAAAAAAGGATATTTCAGTTTCTCTTTGACTAAATCTGCATTACAGGATGATAGTGAAGTGAGGTGGCATTCCCTGAGCCCCGCAGCCTGTGTCACTTTCTGTAGACAGATCTATGACAGATCTTTCTTCTTTTAAGCCACCTTGAGCTTGCACTACCTTTCCTATCAGCCCATTGGTATGCAATATTAGGACATTTTAAGAAGGGCCTACAAGAGATTTTAGGTTTAGCTTGGACAATTGCAATTACTTCCAAGAGGAAACTTTACTAAACCATAGATCAGACCAAATTTTTCTCATTTACCATGCCCATGGCTCAGTAGAACTATGTGCCTGCCCTGAAACTATTACAATTATAGTATAGCAGTGATATATACATTAGTGTAACAGTTTACTCTTTCCATCTCATAAATGGAAAAAATATCCTTTTAAAAAGCAATTGGAATTTAAAAATTGCATTCATTAAAATTATTTGATTAATTATGTATTTTAGGTAAATGTACCTCTTAAACTGAGGGTGAAATGGGTAATCCAGACAAATATAGGGTTACCATTTGCTTTATGTCAATTCTCTTTAGAGCATGATCTTAACCATTAAGGTACTTCTTGTACTGGCAAGGAGATAAGGCTACCGAGCAGTATCTGTGAGCACTTCACAGGTGGAAAGAGAGCAAAGGTCAGCACACAGTTAGCAGTCTGCCTCTCACAGCCTGAAGTGACCACCAGCTGTGTAAATGGGAATACACAAGACAAAATGAAGAATAAGTAAGATATAAGTAGATTTGCTGTTACACCATGGCTCTTTATCACATATGTAATGACTTTGTTGAAGAATGTCTCTGTCAGTCACTGCTATGGTTTCCTAAAGAAAAAGAATTACAAACCAGAATTTTGTTTGCAGGTAGCTATGACCTACTTCAAAGAAAAAAAAAATAGAACATGTTAAGAGCAGGAAGCCCTCCTCATTCCACTCAGAGCATGATTATACCACCACATAATGTATTAAGTCTAGCCCAGAAGTGGTGTAAATCATGTAACACTGAACTCAAAACTGCTGTGCTTAGACAGCCTCTGGTGCCCAAATCAGCTCATTTAAACATAACTCAAGGGTCTCTCTGTCCTTGAGAACTTCCTACAGCTTCATCAAGGCTGCTTCTGTCCTGTAAAATTCGTGGTACTTTGATTCTCGCATTGTGACTCAAGATTCAGACATCACAGCTACTTGATGTAGTCGTTTCAGGGCTCCACAAACTTCACATTTCAGAACTGTCCACTGTTAAGCCCTGTCCGTCACTGACTTGATAGCTTCAATACCTTCCTAATATTTTCTCCTGTGGAGCTTTCTGATATATACGTAGATTGCTAGAGGTCAGCGCTTGCTGGCTAGGTCCCAGCTCTCTCTGTGGTGAGTAGAGAACATGAGGCCCTTACACAGATGACCTTCTAGATAGGTTCATCCCAGTAATCATGATGACTCCTCATCAGGTGGCTCTTGACAAAGCTTGCCTTTATCCATTGATTATGGAGAAACCTGGGAGAGTCATCACCTAAGTAAGTCAGATGAATTACATGACTAAGAAGGAGGACAGGAAGGAAATGCACATTCAAAAAAAAAAAAAAAAAAGTGGAACACCCAAGAAAGCAAATATGAGAAATGTAATAGCCAATCCCAAATCGCAAATGTCAGTTTGCTGTTATCAACTTATACTTCACATTATCTACTGATGAATTCTGAGGAGTGGCTCAAAGAACTTTGTAACTTGTGTTTATCAACTGGAAGCTTTTGCCCAGTGTAAGGAGCCACATAATATAAAACATAATTTATGCAGTAGAGAACAGCTGACCAAGACAGCAAAGAGCAAAATTATCCTTATTAGATAACAAGCCTCTCAGAAAAGTTGAGGCTTATTGCAGAAAGGAAGCTTTTAAAATTATAGAAACTTACAGTTTGAGGTACTCATTGGAAAGAATCAAAGTAATTGACTTTAAATCTGTCTGTAGAAATAGATTTTAAAAAGATTCAAGTGTGGGGTTAAGAGGAGTCAGAGCTGCAGCTCATCAGAGCCTGGTGGTGCTCTGAAAGCCCATGTTGAAAGCAGAGGTCTTAGAGATGGACAGATCAGCAGGATCAGCAGCAGATCAGCTTAGACCAGCAGCAACCTGGGCAACCTTAGGGGCAACCTGGGTGTGTAAATCGAAACCAAAGGTGAGACCAGAATTATACACTTGGATAGATTAAGGAGAATGATGTCATGGAAGAGAAGGGGAAGACAGGAAGGCTAGGGCTACAGAACTGAAAAGTGGTTTGTGTCATATTACACTGCAGTTAGCAATTAAACATTTATAATCAGTTATCCAAAAAAAAAAAAAAAAGAGAGAAGTCATGGCTTTAACTTGCTTTGGAAGAAGCAGGATCAGAATGACAGGTAAGTAAATCAAGAATGGCACTCCCAGCCATATGTAAGAATGAAAAATCTTGGGGACAGATAAAAAGGAATGTACTAAAATGCACCCTGAGAGATGCCTACCACAAGACAGAAAATGTGTGTGAGAGAATTTTTTAAATTTTTTACCCTGCCATAAATATATCTTTCATCGCTGTTCACCGATTAGTACAGGAAATTGAAAGAGGCATTTTAAATAAGAACTTTCATTAAATGACTCTGAAGTCTACATTCGCTCATGTTTCTTGACCATTATATATATATTCAAAACTCAGGTCCACAGGACTTCACCAAAACCTTTCACCTACGTTTTAAATGGAAGTAAAAATTTAGCACAAATATTCTCTGTAATGATGACGATAATTTTACACTAAAGCCACCATGGAAGCTAGATAAAAAAGTTAAACCTGCAATATGGTAAACTATTGCTAAACATACCTTTTTCAAAAAAAAAAGGCAGGGAGGGGGCTCCTGTCACCATTAACTCGGTCCCTGCTTCTTCTATACAAATACACTCAAGTTCACAAATTACCACTTACTTTAGCTGTCTGATCTACTTAGAATAACCAAATGAATTCTCTTAACATCATCTTAGAAAATTATTTTTCTTTATCAGTTGCAACAGTATTTACCTGTAAAGCAAGCATTTTTATTAAATACACCCTATCAAAGAGTAATGACTCAAATAAAGATAGGACATGATAGAAAAAAAATATTACTGAAAGGCAAAATGAAGAAAGAGCTACACTTCCATCAAAACCTGACATAATGATACCCTGGCATAACCAGACACAAATCCATTCATCCATTCATGTAGAGCAAAAGTTGTTGATGCCGGGAGTGGATTTGTCCCTGAAGCCATGTTAACATAACAAACTGACTCTGAAATTTTCAAAATAAGCCAACTTAGAGCAATGTGATTTCTCTCACTTTTTTATTTAAAAAAACAGACAACAACAAAAAAGTGCTTACCTTATAAAAATTCCACAGTGAAAGAAATGAACCAGAAAGATCCATTTCAGCTTCTCAGGATTGGGATTTTCACAGTCATTTTTAAACCACTCATAACTAAATAGCTGAATTACTACTGATGAAAGACCTCTAAAACACAGTATCAATATACCCCACCGATATTGTCCCTCACAGAAATATTTACTAGCTACCCAGAAATCCACTCCAATATCAACTAAATGAATTATAATACCACTAACTAAGAAAATAAAATCCTGCTGAGGAAGTTTCATCATGAATTGTCACTATTTTCATTCTGTTCTCATTTCATATAAAGAAAAGACAGAATAAATCTAAATACTTTCCTACAATATAATCTTCTTCCTAAAGACACCACCTCTTCACACTGCTTTATTCCAAGGAAGGCTGGAGTATGCATTTTTATCACAGCAAACAGAATCAGAATGAGTGATTTCAGTTTTCCTGTGTTCTTGGTTAAAATACTAAACTGACTTAATTCGTATATCTATTTTGGAAAGCATAAATGTAAGTTGTCTTTTAAATTGGTGGACTCATTCTTCCTAGTTGCTGCTGGCTCCTAAAAAAAAAAAAAAAAAAAAAAAAAAAAAAAAAAAGGGAAAAAAAAGGAAAAAAAAAAAAAAACTAATATAATTTTTTAAAATATCATACAGCAATTTGATTTGCACAATCACATAAACAAGGAAGTATAAAAGTATGTAGGATACACTGAGGATATCAGTGACAAGTCAATCCAGGGAGAAGCTGCACCTCTGAACCTGCAGGTCACTCGCTTCTAACCTCAGTGATGCTGAACCTTAGTAAGCAGCAGCCGAGATGATTAATAGAAATAATTAATAGAAATTCTAAGTTACCTACCAGTTTTTAAAACTCCAGTTTATGGGGAAAAAATACTGAGTCCTTCCTAGAGCTTTCTTAACTTCCAGGATACTCTTCCTTACTGTGCAAAAGGTTGGGAAAACTGCCTTGAACACACATCATCATTTCAGAGTACACGTCGTTATACAGCTCCCGACTGGGTTTGTGTCCACGCATCTCGTGGTTTAATCTTTTACGCTCGTTGTTCATATGCAGTGACAACAGTGATGAATGGGATTATGGCTCTCCCTGTTACAGACACGTAACAAGCCAGGCCTGCCTAGAAATGTCCCTCTAGCTACACGAGGAGCAGCTACACACAGGTTACCTAAGTACACTGTCCACTGCATATGGAATTCATTCATAGTCAGAACTATGTTTAGATTGCCTAATGCTGTAAAGATTCTTGGGATCTATTTAAGTAGTCCTTATATTTCTTTGTATCTTTGATATTTTCCAGGGGAAACAGAAAATTACGCTCTTTCCCTCATTCAGTTCCAGCCCTGCTACACTATAAACATTAAAATTGCACCATCCCTCTGCAGATCTTAGGAAAAGATCTTTGGCGGCAGCCCAGAGTTATGGAATGTGAGGGTATGCCAAAGCCCCAAATTCCCGCTGCCACCAGGCAGTAGCGGGCGATGCCCTGAGGATGTCTGTGGCCAGGAATGCCGGGCAGGGGAAGGGCAGGCGGAGGCAGCTCTGGTTTGGATTTGTGTGAATTTAGGCACGCAGCCTCCGAGAGCTGCCTGGAGAGGAGACAATTGCTCTGTATCACATGAGCTCCCTGAAAGGTAACGACTATTCTTAGCTCGTGTGGCTGAGCTGTTCTACACAGCGACCCGGCTACAAATTCAGAAAGAGAATCTAAGCTCTGAATTTCTAGTGAAGACAGTGGGAACCTAACACCCTAAGTAGGAGCTGGGCATCTTAACATTATTTTCTTGGATCTAGACCTTAGTTATTTCTAGCTTCTTGTTCTATCTCCTGCTTAGGTTTCAGGTCTGGGCCTAGACGAGGTCAGCAAAATCTGGTGACTTCTGGAATAGCTGGAATCCTTTCATTGTCCTTTCCAACCATCTTCAGAAAAATACCACTAGCTCCTTCAGATCACTAACACAGTTCACATCCACAGAAGCGGACTTTGTAATGCGGTCCAGCATAACTGAACTTTGTGATAAATGTTTCATTATCTGAAAACCTGCCTAAGAAGAAACTTAAGAGTATATTAACAGGGTTCATTCAGGGGTATTCCAAAACACTGTATTTATGCTGTAAAAGTACATGTTATTCTCCAACTTGATGTACCGCCTTTGCCAAGCTTTATCCTTTTCTGACAAGAAAATTATGCATGGTTTTTAGAGCAGGTAATGAAAAATAACTAAGTTCACTAACAGACCGCTGCAGGAAACATAAGAACAAAAGGTAAGTGAATGACTGGATGAGTCAATATACCAAGATTCACATTTATTATATATTATTGAATATTCAAGTGGCAAAGGGTAGTGTCTAATTTTGTAGTTAAAATGAATAAATAGGATAATTCGACTTCTTTCTGTGTACAAGCTCCCCATCAATTTTTTTTAACTGAGCACTTCACCAACATGGATTAATTTATCTTTGAATTAATTAATCTTTTAAGCTTCTCTAATAAGCAAGCAAATTCTACTGGCAAGGATGTCCAGACTGCTCTGAGAAATGAAATCTCCATTGAAGACTCCAGCCCTTAACAGCCACTGTATTTTATTGAGAATACCCAAAGAGCAGGTTTGCATACACCGGGTGGGGTACAGTAAGTGCTACTGGGAGAGAATGACCTCGATCACACAGTTATCTGGTCCCTGGTATAAAAAGTACAAGATTTAATATGACAGGAGCAAGAAGAGTACAGTGCCTATCATAAATATGGCATCATAAATATGTCTTCTCTAACCATTAAATATTTTTACAGAGTCATTTTGCAATAAAATAGAAACAGGAAAATGTTATTAACTCAGCTTTCACTTCTTGCAATACTTTTTAAATGCTATAAAATACAGACTTACCTTAACATCTGCCAGGGATAAATACAGGCTTCTCATTTAAAAAACATGCAATTTTGCTTATTTGCCAGTTTCCCATACATTGCTTTGTAAAACTTACAAACTAAGAAAAGTTAAAGGACTTACTGATTTAACAAACTGAAACTGAAATCATTTTGCCAACCACATGACGCAGTTAATAATTTACTGCTTGTCAAGAGCTGTCATTCTTATGAATATGTTATAAAAAAAATCTGTTCTAAAGATCTATTCTGTTTAGCAGTCTCTATTTATGATTACTTTATTATAAAAGTTCCTTCAATAAATTAATTTCTCATTTTTCTCCATAAAGGTTAAAAACAACTCACATTTTCCCCACTCTCCCTCTATAACTGTGTATATCTGTGCATGCATATTTGAATTTGCAATCTAATTTCTTAGCAAAAGCCAAAAAATATTTATGGAAATGTGTGTGTATGTGTATTTGTATATACAATGAGATGCAAAATGTATATATAATGAGATCCAAAATATATTTGAATATACAAGTAAATACACACACACGTTTGTATATTTGTATATACAAATATTTATTTGTATATTCAGATATATGTTTGAAAGATTTATGAACAACAATTTTGTGACTATTGTTGAAAATGAGACTAAAATGCACTTTAAAATATATAAAGCTTTTCTCTACAATGACATGTGAAGATACAACATGCATCCAACATGTATACTTTAAATGGACAGGTGACTAAAACTGCTTTCCTCTGGTTAAACGGTAGGTGCTTGCAAGGGTCACTTCCAGCAGGGCCATCAGCCCTCCACACACAACTTTTATGCTACTGAGAAAATCCAGAGCACGTTTAAAGGAGTTGCTGAACAGAAGCCAGGATTCAGTCCCTACGGCAGCACTGCACAGGACGCTGCATGAGCTGGGGAAGATTAGTTTAGCTTTTCTACACTAAAGACAGGAGATGGAATCGTATTAATGTTTCCATAGGATCATGACTGTATTTTCTTGTGCTCCCTCCCCCTTGATAGGTTAGGAGTATCTCAGGGCTAGGCAGATCTCGCAATGCCTGCAATACCAGCGTTCTCTAGTGTCACCACTTAGAAGAAAGGAGGCAACTGGCTGTGGCAATTTTGCAAGGCTAGAAGAAGCAGTGACTGAATCCAGAGCAGGACTCAAGAGATCCTGGTGAGGTAGCACATGATTATCCCTGCACATCACACTGGGAAAACACATTAGGACATCAGTAGACCAATGCGGGATCTATGAGGATGAAAAGGTTTAGCTGAGGCCCTGTTGCCTCTTTTAAGTCTATATGATGATTCAAAGGCACTTGGCCCTGTGCACGGTAAACATGCATGCCAGCAAGCTCTTCGTAATGGCTCTCAGTGTGATCAATGCACTGATTTAAAATGTAGCTGTATTTTATTGCTCAACAAAATCCCAGTGGCTTCAGAAAAGCAGCAGCTCAGTGATGACTGAGATACCTGTAAAGACAACCACATTAATACAAATGCTCTGCTGGCATATAGATTTTGTGAACAGTATGTCCCTCAACATTGGACAAAGTTATTTGAAGCAAATTAAAGGTCTGCTATCATCATAAGCGTATATAAACTTTAGCAAGAAAGGCAAGAATGAATGCATCGTGTTGATCCTGTTTGTGTTCCCCAGGCTCTATGATCTACCTGCATAAAATTCACTGGAGGGCATGGATCCTCTGATCCTTCATAACCTGCACTTCATTGGGAACAGTGGCCAAATTGAGATGTGGACAGGACAACACTACAACAAACTGACTGTGAACTAGACTACCTGCATGTAGCAGTTTTTACCAACACTATTCCTCTCACCAGTGATCTTGAGATCTGAAAAGTAGCTGCCTCCCCAGAGAGTTTAGATTTCTTTTTTAATCCTGAAAAACCATTCCTTTGTCTACTAAAGGATTTGGGTGGTTTGGATGTGCGTTATTCCTGAGTAACAAAAATATACATAATTTAGCAGCATAGCAATAAATATGTTATATGATGAGTTTGGTATATATTTTTAAATTCTTATAACTCCACCTCAGCTTTTAAAATTACTAAATGAGGCTTTGTTAAGTTATTTGTCCAAATAGAAACCAAATTCCTCTGGCTTTAAGTCAAAGCATTGTAAATCAGCCAAGGCACAAACTCACTCCTGTAACTTTTGTTTTTACTCAAACCACTCCAACTCTACAGGACAGAGAAAGCAGGGCAGTAAACCAGGGAATTCATGAACTAAATTACTTGCTGGATGATTTATTTGTTTTCTAGATAGGCTTAGCACAGAATTAAAAACTCATCCTTAAACAGTGATAAAACTCTGGTGGTATTCAGTACATCTTGCTGTTTGCTTTCAAAGGGAGCAGGAAGGATGCTTTCTCTGATTAGTGTTAACAGCACACTGCATCTATCTTTGGAGTAGATGACTTATTGCAGGCATTGAAGTTCCAGGAATTAAGGTCCTTGCTAGAACTAGCAGGGAAACAAAACGAATGAAAGCACTGATCTGAACAATCCCAGGATTTCTGAAGGTGGACTGTATAATTCCTTATGTCTGATACCCAGACTTTGCAGTCAATGAATGAATATTAATGAATTAATAGAAGTTAAAGAATAAAATGCACGACTTGACTGACTTTACCTCAGTGTAGCCGCTTCCATTCCTCCTTCACAAACTATTCCAAAATACTCACACAAGCCATGAGCACAATGCAACCACTGCTGCTGCATGGGGTCCCAAACTCCTGGACCCCCAGTCACATCCAGTGAGCCCAGAAGTGGAGCCCACACTTTGCACAGCAATAATATAAAAAGATTTTTAGGAGAATCTCCCACAAGCCAGATGATCACAAGCTCGTTACCTCCTTTTGTGTCCTGTCCACAAACTGCTGTAAAGATGTGCTGCTTACCAAGGTAGGATTCAATGTTCCCTCCGTGAAACCTGCTTTTGTTCATTCTGCTTTAAGATCTTTTGACCTACCACTGTACCATGTAGTAGTAGGGGGGAAAAAAAAGTAAATAAAAGGACTGAAATAAAAATTCTGCAAGCAACAAGAAATATGTGCATATCTTTAAAAAAAAATTATAGATAGTAAAATAATAGAAAATAAGTAACAACATGAAAACCTACCAGACAAAAAAGTTTCAATGATATTGTGATTGAGCAGTGTCTATGCAAATGATATAAATATCTGAAGAAACCTTCTATGAAATATTCAGTGGAGTCTGTCTAATTATCACAAAATTACTTTTTTGCACTTAGATAATAATAGTTATTCAGGCCCAGTAGAAAGGCATTTCCCCTCAAAAATTATGCCTATTAATTTTTCTGTCTTAAAAGAAAAAAAAAAACTTTTTAAACTGATGGTTTTATGCAGGAACTTAAGTACTTTATGCAGTACTTAAGTGACAGAACCAAAAACTAGTTCTCCAAAGGCACCCACTGCTACCACCTACAGACCAAAAGGATTCACAACTCCTACCTAATACCAGAAAGTGATCCACAGTAATAGTAGCAATAATTAATTGCTGAAAAACAAAGCTATAATTCCACCCAGAAATTTTAATTTGGATAAAACCAAACCTTTCATGTTAAAAATAACTGGCAATTTAAGTCTTGAGCTTTTAAAAATACTTTAGAGTTATTAATGGCATTTAGATCTTTGGGCAAATCATGAGAGATTTTAGAACTCTTCTCTGAAATTACAGAATAACCATAAAAAACTAAATCTCTGAAATGCACAACTGGCCTTTATATAGGCAGATACTTTTTCTTTTCCTTTTTTTTTTTAACTGCACAGCAGCTAAATTTTGCCTAGGAACTGAAAGTGGGTTGAATACCACCAAATAGGCTGATACATCCACATGTGCACTACAAAAAACAGCATAACAGGGTAGGGTACCACCTTTTTGAGTAATTCCAAGCCTATTCACAGTTTCTGGAAAAAAATGGTAGGAGAAAATATGGGAAGATAGAGAAAGATACTGTAATACTGCGAGCTGCTTACTCTAGCAGCATATATCTGAACAAAAAGCGTATTTCCTTTGATCTGAAATATGCTTTTCTGTTTATCTGTATCTCCTGCTTTGACAAGTTTGGAAATAAATGTAATATTTTGGCAGAAATAACAGTTCAGATAAATAAATTGACTCGAAGGCCTAAACGTAGGCATGGACCGTGTCTGCACTATAGTCTAACTTCTGGCTGTGTTTTCTGTGTTTTGTCTATGCCCAGGGACAGGTTTTGGTGTTGCTGTCTCCTGTGCAGCACAGAGCAAACCGCTCGGGGAAGCGCGGGTCCAGCTGGCTTGTCCGGGCTGCGAGGACGACCTTCGTTAGCACACTGAAGTGTTGAACAGCTCATCCCTGGCAGGCATCGGCACTACTCGCCCACATCGGCGTTTAATCACACCACCGGCTTTAATTTTCGAAGCTTTATTAAGTTCTGTTGAAGCCACGTAGTTCTGCGTTTCGGCTCCACGTCTTGCCGAGCCGCTCGCACCCCACAGACCTTTAGGAAGCCTCTCCCGTGCCAGGGGAGAGAGGAAGAGGGGGTATGGCCCGTCCTGCGGCCGCGGGAAGCCCACCTAAATCCTAGAAACGGCTCAGGTTCGCCACTCCGTTTCATCAGGACTTAGAGCCCAAGCGGCGGCGGCTCCAGGAGCCGATGGCACCGGCCGCGGGCGG
>JAWLRI010000963.1:1674052-1690343 GCA_034781795.1 Crypturellus tataupa | reverse complement strand
GGGCGGGCGCGCGGTGAGTGCGGCGGCGCGGGCGGGCGGAGATGGCGTCGCTGCTGCCGCGCATGGAGCGGCTGTCGTCGCGCGTGGTGCGCGTGCTGGGCTGCAACCCGGGCCCCATGACGCTGCAGGGCACCAACACCTACCTGGTGGGCACCGGGCCGAGGTAACGGCCCCTCCTCGGCACCCTCCTCGGCACCGGCGGGCATGCCGGGCTCCTCCGCAGCAGCGCTCCTCCCCCGCCATCTTGAGTGGGAGCGAGGAGGAAAGAAGTCGCTTTATGTATTTATTAATTACGTTTTTCCTGAGCCAGGCACCTGAGGCGGCTCCGGGGAAGTGTCGTGTCCCGCGGCTGCTCAGCCGGCCCGTGTTGTGCTGGGACGCTCACCCGAGGCCTCGCTCAGCGCCCTCCCCTCGGCCCTCCGAGCTGCTTGCCAGAGCCAGCCCTTCTGCCCTTCCTCCTCCCCTTTGCTTTTCTTCTGTCTGTCTGTCTTTCTTTTTTTTCCCCTCGCTTCAGAGGGCTCTGTAGCATTTGTCCCTACTTGCAGAGTCTAGTGTGCAGGGCTCAAAGAAAACTGTGCTATTAGGACCATAATAATAAATAAGCATTAAATAGGGGAAGGGAAGAAATGGATGTAGTGCAAATCTAGTTGTCCCTGTCAAAGTATCAAGGAAGTGTGCTATTATCAAGGGGGAAAAAAGCTTTAAATATTTTGAGGTTTGCTCTGTCTATGTGGTTTTTGGAAGTATACCTATAGTCAAATATAAAAGAGCTGTAAAGGACACTTTTTGGAAATTGGTGGATTTGTGTGTTGGCCACTTTGTTAACTGTCCTTCCATAAAAGTGAATATCACAGAGGGAAAGAGATGCAAGATATATCTTATCTCAAGTGTAGCAAGTTTCCTATTAAGGAGTACTCTTACTAATCTATAAATCTGTTAAGTAGAAGAAAATAGCCCAGGCCAGTGTGCCTGCTTAGACCTCATGTGGTTCCTTGTGGAGTGACCCGAGGATCTGCAATAGCCTGCTGCTCCAGTACAAAGTCCCTGGGTTTGAGTCACATCAGGCTAGTCCAAAGTAGCAAAACACTGACACAGGGGCCTGGGTCTTCCTGCAATGGGTGAAAGCAGGGTTGTTGTCTGCAGCTTTTCATCTGTGATGAAAAGCAATATTTGAGTGATACTGCCTTTAATTTTAAAAGGCACTAGAGTCAAGACAGTTATGTGTGTATTATGGAACTAATCTATCGTTGGAATAATTTGCATAGACTGAATACTAAATATGTGTGAAAACTATTCGTTATATGGCATTTGGTTTTTCTCATGATTACATCTCACATAGCAGTAAATCATAACAACAAACACCGAGTACTATTACATGTTTGAATGCAGTATTTGGGGATGGGATTTAAACGTGCTTTAATTCTCATGTAAATAATTTAAATTATTCTTTTTTTTCCTCTCTTCTTTGTCTATGTGTAGAAGGATCCTTATTGACACTGGGGAGCCAGCTATTCCCGAATATATTGGCTGTTTGAAACAAGCACTGTCAGAATTCAACATCTCAATTCAAGAAATTTTAGTGACTCACTGGCATCCTGATCATACTGGTGGAATACCTGCTATCTGCAAAACCATCCCAAGTGGTAGGCCATGGATTTCAGATATGCTGAAAATGTCTTAGACTGCTGAGAAGAAACAGCTCTCACAGGGGGATAATATGTAGCAACTGGATTATTCTTTTGGAATCTCCATATAAACTGCTTGTAATTTCATGATACTGTTGTATAAATGCATAGAATGAGATCAGTGAATAATCAGAATATTGCAGTTGTACTAGAGTTTAATACCTGTGTGTAATTTCATGTGGAATTTTTCTAATTTGAATGAGCCATCAGCAGTTTGCACAGTATGAAGCAAGATATATGAGAAGAGCTTGATACTTGTCTAAAAGGACAATAGTAACAAATTTACTTTTCATTTAAATAAAAGCAGTAAAAAACTAAATAACCTCCTTTCTGAAAAAGAATCTTAAAATTATGTTTCCTCTCAGTCGATTATTGATAATTGTTTATAAATTACAGACCACAAGTCATGAGGGGAAAGGGATGAGGAGAGTTTGCAGGTAAATTCTAGTATTGGTGTATTTTATGTCAGTACACTGTAAGTGACGTTTCTACTTAAATAGCTAAGAAGAGAATAAGCATCATGGATAATGCTGTTGCTGCTTTGTCAGACTGCCACACACTGCAGTTTTATCAGTTTTTGTGATGCTGCCAGTGCTTATCTCCAAGGAAACCTGGACACTACTGAAAACAGTATTGGTTTCAGTGAGGATTTTGACCCTGTGAATCCTTAAGGATGGCTATCAAGCCCTGTATGGGTTATGCAATTAACTGATTCCTATGCCTATTTCAGACAAGATACTGAAGGAGATATAATTGAGAACTGCAGATGCTGAGGGAAGCTCAGGTCCAAAAGGGAGCCATCCAGTTTTAGGCAAGTGCTGAATGATGCTTCTATGAATCATAAGTCATACTCAAATTCAGAAGTCTCCATGCTACTTTAGAAACTTGGTTTGGAGGTTTTCTCAAGAAACATCTGTAAAGTGTAGTAAGTCAGTAATTGAGGTTTCTCTACAAATCTGACTTTTTTGCTTTTTCATCTTCAAAACCAATGCAGGTACACAAGAAAGTTAGATTCAGAGGTTTCACCCTGTTCAGTGTCTGTGGCTCCAGAAAAAAAGTTGCTTTATAAACACAAAAATTCTGTACAAAATTCCTTATTTTCAAATTTGTATTCATGTAATGATTAATTGTGCTCCTACAAAAAGTATTCTTGCTGTGGAAGCAGCTTTGTTAGTGGCATATTTAAAATGTGAACCTCTGCTCTTTCTTTGCTTTCTTTAAATAGACTCTGAATATCGCATCAGTAAACTTCCCCGTGTCCCCCATCGTGAAGAAGTCATAGGAGAAGGTGAACATAAGTATTCATATCTTAAAGACGGAGACGTCTTACAGACAGAGGGAGCCACACTCAGGTAAATGTCAATCTCAGCAGATTTTTCCCCTCAGAATTCTGGTGTTTCTGTGTATCTTATTTTTTAATGATCAGCAGTCCATGCATCTGGTCCTGCCAGTACTTACCCACCCAGATAGACTTCCTATCTTGATGCAAGAGAGATTTATTTATTGCTCACTTTTTCCTCTCCAGAGAAGTTAGGAACACTTACCTTGATAAATCCTATTCATTTTCCCTTTCAGGAATACTGTTTTACACACATTATCATTGCTTTAGATGAGTAATTACTTTTTAATGAGGAATTTAAAATACTCCATATGGACAATTTAACATGCCTTTCTCTTTAGTATAAAAATATATACCATACATACTTTGTTCAATTTTAATCCTTTTGGCTGTCAGGTTCTTGCAAAATGTGAGTTTAAGATGACTTTTTTTTTTTCCAGAGCCTAATGCTTGTCTTGTTGGTATGTATAAACCTGAAACCAAAAGCCACCTGAAAAAAAAAATGACCATCCTTTTTGCACAATTCTTGCATCAAAAAGGCAGGACCTGTCTGCTGTCCTCATTACTTAGGACTAATCTTGTTGTTTTCCTCTGTTAGATGTGAGGTATATCCCAGTTGTAGCTGTCTGAGTGGAAGAAAACCTATAAATAATACAGGATATCATTGTTAAAAAAAAAAAAAATATTTTATTTTATATGTTTTAAAAAATACATGGAGAGGTCCAGGGGAGATTGAACCTGTATCACTGTTGTGAGCAGGCTGTGTTTGGACAAAATAAGAGGCCAAGTAAGATAGGAGTGGCATATTTTGTGGTTATGCAGCCAAACTGTTTCACAAAAACACAAAAAGCATGGATAGCTTGATTCGGTCAATATTTTAAGGGTATTCTTAGATTCCCCACTGATTCTAGAACAATAGCATTATCCACATTACATTTTCAGTTTGCTACCTTCAATTTTTCAATGAGGTGTGCCAGGCTGTAGTTTTGGTCCATGTTGGTCATCAAGCTACCTGGTTGATTTTCCTCAGAGGCAGGAATATATTGCTCCAACCAAAGCAGGACACAGTGTGTCAGCCTGATTTTACATTGTCTCTGCAGGCGAGGGCTTTCGTGCTTTCTGCTGCTCAGGAAGAGCTAGGAGCCCTGGCCTGAGGTGCTGCCGCATTTCAGGGCTCCCAGCTCTGCTTGCCTGGGAGCTGTTTGCAGTTGGCCTGTGCACCACATTTGGCAGCAGCTCTGCAGCCTCCTGCTCGCCACTCCTGCAGGGAACGAGAAGGTTCTGGTGAATTGCAGCAGTGATGCTGCTCTGAGTTACATCATTTCAATTGGAACCAGTTTCATTTTGAAGCCTTCTGCCTTTCAGAAACGTCAGTGAAAGGACACTGCAGGCAACTTCCTAGTAGCTCAAGTTACTTTGTGCATACCAACTGCCTTCCCCTTTTGCTGCCCTCTGATGCATTCATATTCACTCCTACCTTTAAGATATTTAGTGACCTACATATAGAACAGGTAAAAGATCATCATTCTACATTGTATCTGACAGCTCCGTTCCACTGTGTCATGGGTTTTTTGATCAAAAATAAAATTCAGGAAAGAGAATTTTTTTCTAGGTTGGCTGTAGAAGTATACAGCAAGTTTCTAAAAGGATCAGCAATAACCTCTCTGTTCTGTTAAGTGGAAACATCTGTCATTAACATTTTCCAATCTGGAAATAATGTGTCAATTTTCCTTTTCTAAAACTTCAGATTTTCCTTTCTAAACCTTCAGAGTAAAGCCCTCCGTACCACATTTCTACATGGCTAGCCAGCTTTCTTAATAGTTTCTTGAAGAATATACAGATGTTGTGCTGTGAAAATAAAAGTATGACAATGATCTGTGTGGTTCTCTACGTGGTGTTGGAAAATGGACTGGTATTAGACAGAATGGAATCTTGTCATTTTCAATTCTTCAATACTTTGCTATTTTTTGTGTACTCTAATATAAATATAAGGATGTATCATTATTTGTTTCTAGCTTTAGCAAATGATGCATATATGACTCCTATATGAAAAATGTATCTCTTTTTCTGGTGTTCAAACAGAGTTCTATATACACCTGGGCACACTGATGATCATATGTCTTTACACCTAGAAGAAGAAAATGCTTTATTTTCTGGTGACTGTATTTTAGGAGAAGGAACAACAGTAATTGAAGACCTTTTTGAGTACATGAAAACTTTGCAAAGGTTATTACAGATGAAACCAGACTTAATATATCCAGGTTAGTAATTTAATTTTGTGTGATTAAATGTGCTATATAATTTTTAGTTATCTCCTTTAAGGATTGGATTACAATAAGAGTTCTCAAGCATATAACAACTCAACTTTATTACTTAATATGTGTACAATGTAAAGTTGTTAAGATAACTTTATGGCACAGAGACTGCAGGACCATAAAACCTTTAAATTTCTCATTGATAGAGGCTATTGTAGAAAGCATGGAGCAAGTTTGTTTTTCTTATATTACTCTGTCCATGCCCTTTTGCTTCTTTGCGTCTGTGTATGCTGCCTGTGTGGGCAACATAGTAAAGTTTTTGGAGAAAGTTTACATCACAGATACCATCATACAGTTCTACAGCCTTCTGAGATGAGTTTGCAGTTTATCGTAGTTAATGACATAGCTTAAATTTGAGCAAGAGCCAAGAGGTCAGATGTGCTGTTCTAATAATAATTTGCTGATTCATTCAGTGACTTTTCTTTTTCTTTCCCCTCTGTCTTCACCAAATCTTGGGAATGCATCTGATTTTCATAAAAGCCATGTGTATGTTTGTGAAGATTGGTTTTTGAGAATTAACTGTGTAATGAAGGTTTAAGCTCCTTGTTTTCTTTTTCAGAACAGTGTTTCAGGACTGTTCCTCAGCTTCCTGTTTCATTTTTTTCACGCTAACCATTTTGAGTGATTGTATCTGCTTTCTTATTTCTTTCTTCCGTTGCCTTTCTCTATTTAGCCTACATAAGCAAATCCCTTTTGTCTTCGTTCTTAAAATACGCTGCTTCTGAAGTAAGTGGTCTTAAATAGCGTTTTTATGCATAGATCTTAAAAGGAAAGTGTCATTATATGTATTTTGTGGATAATGAATGCAGAAATAGTGATTCAGTCGTGATTGCTAACTACTGGTAAAATTAAGAATATTTTAAGCTCTTAAATCTCAATCTACTGCTCAATCAAATGTTCTTTTTCTTTCTTAAATACCTACAAAACAAAATCTGTTTCTCTAATTAAATTTCTGCCTTCCTAAAAACCTATATGCTAAATTCTACTATGCTCATTGGTTTTATTTGCTTTATTTAGGTCTCCCTTAATTATTATTTATCTAGATTACACACTCACTAAGGCTGAATGTTTGTCCTACTTACCAGTAACTTTTTACTCCACTGCTGTAAATATGTTCATGCAGCACATGCAGTTAAGAAGGCAATAGGATAGTCTGTGATTTCAGTGACAAGTAGTGACATATTGAGCTGATTGAGAACTAACTAATGTTATCACTATTGCTCAGTCAAAATATTATTTATAGTATTGGTAGCTATTACAGTAAAATGGTAACTAAGGTAAGAACAGAGGTGTAATAACTTTGTTTTACCTGTGCATCCTGTGTAACCTGGGTTCACTGACCTTAGTATAAGGTTTCCATACAAGTTCCCACAATTCTTGTCCTGCTTCTCTCTTCCCTGCCTGTGTGTCAGCACTTACACTAGGAGAGGAGAGCACGATGAATTTTTTTTAACAACTTGACTGCTTGCTAAGTGTAAGTAGCTAAATTTAGCCAAAGCTCCTTCCTGTTTGTTTGTTTTTCTGTTGTTTTTTGTTTCTGTTTGGTTTTGGTTTGTTTTTAACGTAGAAGGAACTTTGCTCCCAGAACAGGCACTTCAGCCCATGTGCATCTAATACTCGATTAAAAATCCTTGAGGATAGAAAAAGGGTGTTTTAGCCAGCAGAGGGCTCCCAATCCTATAATATAGTGTTACTTGATAAAGTAGAAAAAAATAGTGCTATCCATGCAAGATTTTGAGCCAATTATTTTTGAGTTTTATCTTTTTTGTGCTTTAAATTCACACCTGTAGAGTAAGAGAATTGGTATTACAGGGTGTGATAAGAATAAATACTGGCTGTGATTATCTAGGCCATACAAAGGCCACAAATAATACAAAGCTGTCTGACCAAAAGTCTAAGTCATTATTGGAAAGATTTCATATCCTGAGAAAAATAATGAAAAATGATGGATAGTGATCCACATCTAGATGTGGCTCCAAGCTTTTAGGCATCATTTTAAAGCTTGGCCGCAATGGTACAGTGGATATGGAATTCCTTAAACTTGCAAACTGGGGGTTCCATTCCAGATACTGGCATTGCCTTTGTAGTCTGCCTTAGTAAATTAAAAAAAATCCACAAGTGCAGGGACTCGTTTATGTAGACCTTAATTTGAATGCTCTCTCGTGACTTCTATCATCAGAGAATGCAAAAGAATGGGCAGTTACCATTATAATTTCTGCTCTGCATATCCTAATACTATCTTTAGAAATCTAAGCTGTGTCTTTATAAACAGTAATGTATTTACTAGAATTATATCACTAAATTATTATGCAAGGAAATAGATCTTCAGATTAAATTTTTTTTGAAATTAATACATACTTAAAATTATTAAATATGTGCATATGGTAGCATATTTTAGACATATTGCCTAACATTTACTTATAACTGTATGCATTAGATAAGCCTAAGTATGTATATTTTAACTCCTAAGTCACCTGAAGTTAGTATATAATTTGAGACATGCATCAATGGTTTTGACATTTGCTGAAGTTTCTTTGGCTACTTTTTATTTCACAAATATTCAAAGCTTGAAATAGTTGTTCTGCTATATCCTTTCCCTGAGGATAGCAGTCAAGCTGTTCTTGCCTGCTATCCTCAGGCAAGATAAGCTTTAAGCTAAAGTCTTAAAATCCACTTAGTTATCAACCCAAAATTACAAGTAGAAAATGTGCCCATGGGGAGGTGGGGCAGTTATTTAACTTTCCACAAAGCTCAATTCTTTATCAATAGGAATAGAAACCAAGCCTTTCTCTAATTAGAGTCAAAGACCTTTCAGTAAGTAACATTGCTGATCTGGCTTGATAAATCTGGCAGGAGGAAAGCAGGGAGTGAGTGTATTTTGTGTATTTGAGTTTATTTGACTTAAAATGACCCATGTAAAACCTTTCTTGTATGTTGTTCATTTCTGCTTCTGTGTGTCAAGATTGAGTCTCTTTTTTTTGTTGTTTTTTTTTTCTTTTATTGATATTGTTAAGAATGCAATTGAAAATATGTACTTGGGGAGCAGTATGAGCAAGTCTTGGAAGATTTAACTCCCGCAGTTAAACACACTACTTCTCTCATCTCTCTCTGTGATAGTTATTTACCCCCACAACAGGGACAATAGCCTAGAGCACAAGTCTTTGCCTCAGCCATGACTGTCCACAGCCCAGTATTGATTTAAATCTACAGTATCAATATCCTAGGGTGAGAAAGACAGACAGAGGCAATAAAATTATCTGAAACTTATCTTGCAAACCCTTTTAAGTAATGAACTCTTTTTATCTTTTTTTTTTTTAAAAAAAAGACTAAAAAGCAGACTAAAGTAGTCTTTCCTTCCTTTCTTTATTCCATCAGAAGCATTACTTTCCTTATTCATACTTCTTAAATCTATTTTCTTTCTCTCCCTTTCCATTTTCATCCTTACCAATTCCTTACTGTGATGAGACATTCTCACTTTTTAATCTATTTTTATTTAAAAAACACATAAACAGAATATACACAATTAATATCAAGCATACTCTTGTCAGGCCAGTATGCACACAGATACTGCTCCTTCCATAAGACCTGTATGTCAACCAGAGCTGATGTCAGAGTCAGTTATCTCATAGCTTACTTAATTCTACTTTTAAATAATATAGTCTGTATATGGGTTTCAATTTAGGTCATGGACCAGTGGTACGTGATGCAAACACTAGGATCCAAGGATACATTACTCACCGAAATGCACGTGAACAGCAAATTCTAAGCGTTTTGCAGAAGAATGCTGGAAAATCATATACATCCTCGGAGCTTGTAAAGATCGTATACCAGGTGATTCCCGATAAGTTTTTTGGATCCAAATAAAAAAAATGAGGTTGGGGTCACAAAGCTGTATGTAATAGCCTAGGTTTCTGACTGAAGGCTTCAATGTTGACCACGATGGCTTTTTAAAAAAGCATTTCTGCATGTTCAAGACACGCGATTCTGCATTTAAATAGTATTGCTTAATCACTTTATTGAGTTAGAGACCAAATGGTTATTACTAACTTCCTGCTTCACTACCTAAATGGTACAAACCTTCGTTTCAAGGACCAAACAAAAATTAGGTTGTAGTGTTTCAGGCAGAACGGAAAATATGAGGTGCCTGTTTTTTCTTTTCGTTCTCTATTTTAACCAAAAGGTATGTTAGAGGGGGTTTGGAGTTGCTTAGAAGGACAGGCTAGAACATCTAGATCCAGATTTATCAGCCTTCAAAAGGGTGCAGGTGCCTTGCCATTTGACATGAGCTGGATATTACATTCAGAAGTTGGGTAGTTCCTGTGTGTAAGAATACTTTTTTGCCATTTCATCCATCTTTACACAACTTCTCCAATTTGTACCCATTATAGAAACCAAATTTTCATATGTACATTTACTACAAAAGCTTTCTTCCTAAGTCCCAGAAGGGAATTTTGAGAAATGCTATTGATTATGTGGGAACATTTTTCTATAAATTTCACTTAAAGCAATTTTTTTCTTTTTTAGTTGTGTATTTATAGATATTAACTGTTAAAGCTATTTAACCCCTTGCAAATATTGGAGAAATGCAGTTTTCAATTGGTCATTAAGATGTGTGGGGGGGGAAAAAAACCACACAGCTACATGGACAGCTCAATACAGATCGAGTTCAGAGAAGCAGCCTTAGTATTGGCCAAAGTTTGCATAGGCGAAAAATAAGCACAGGAAACAAAAGGGTGTTATGTGGCTACAAGCTGGTGTAAACTCAAATTTACTCATTTAAGGTTTTTTTCTTACTGTTTAACTCTATACTGAATACAGATTCTCTTCTAAATTGGCATGTTAATAAGTCATGCATTCTGTATCACAAGAATTTGGAAACATTTAAACAAATACAAAACATGTATTTGTGTTTCTGCTAGGAAATTCCTGAAAATTTACATAAAGCAGCAGAAAAGAATCTCATAGTCCATCTGAAGAAGTTGGAAAAAGAAGGAAAAGTGTGTAAGTTGGGGACGGAGGGGTGGAAGGAGGCTTGTTTTGATTCTTCTATGTATTGTTTCTTAAAATATTTGTGTGTGTTGTTTCCTGGAAGAAAACAGTAATTATTTTGTGACACAGTTCTTGTAGGTATCATTCAGACAAAAGTAGAATTAGGTGTAAAAAATCTGTGATCGTAAAGTATATCTAAAATTCTAGAAAATATTTTATAAAGCGTTTCTGAGAGCACAAATTAATGCAATGCCTACCTTTTAAATTTGATTTAAAACATAATCTTGAATATATTCCTAATGCCAGCATTTATGTTTTTTTTAATACTTTCTGAAATGCATACCTAAGTATACATGTACATAGTATTTGTGGAATCTCATTTCATGCTTCTGTCTTCCCTAAATATGTATTGCTGTGTGTTTGTGTCTAGAGAGGGAGCTCTCATGCAGTGTTCCTTTTGTAATTTCAGTACAAGTCACAGTATTTAAGTAGTGTGACTATATTTAGTTGACTGGTTTTGTATTTAATTCTATTTCTGTAATAGCATGAGCAATTGGAAACATTCCTCAGCCAGAGGCTAAGGTTTTATTTCTTTCTGTAGATTAAATAAGTATACCCTGGCCTGCCTATACACTAGTGGATAATCAAATGAATGTGTAAATTTTTTTTTCCAGCATTTACCAGCTTAATGACATTGCTGTGTTTTTTCAATTTGGATCCTGTTTGTTTTAATCATAAAATAGCTATTTAAGTTTGATATTGTTTGAACATGTAAGACTTCATTTTTGTAATAATGAAGACTTGATTTTTATTTTAAGAAAATAACTAGAATCACTCCAATACATTTATTGCTGAGGTTTGGAAAATGAGGTCTCCACACATGCTTTGTACTAAATGCCATGGGAACTTACTTAAATGATCCCTTGGCTTCGTGCACCAGCTTTTGAGTATGATTGCAATTTCTCGATATTAATGTGCATGTTTGAACTTTAGTCCTAAGTATTTCTTCAACTTGGCTACACAAGATTCCTTTGGGCAATAAGATGCTGTTGCTTGCTCTTTCCCTTTCACATCAAGAATAGCTACTAAAGTAGCTGTAATAACAACAATTTGTGTGTAGATGAAGTAGTGGATAAAATAACTTTCTCTTTTAAGAAGGACTTGCATCCTTCCCTATGGAAAGACTCTGTGTATGGATCTTAAATATCCTGAAGTAATTTATTGGATTGAGGGAGCTTGTGGCTTTCAAGCAGTCATCTATTAAGTCAGTTTTTATCAAAACATTCTTCATGCTTGCTGGACATAAATAGCTCTGTTTTCCTCAGAGATCACCTTTGACTTTTAAGGAGACAGCGGATACAGGGCTTCAGTGAGGTATCTGGGTGCTTTATAGAGTAGCAACTGCTTGACATTGCTGAAGAGTTTTAGTAACTAGGGGATGTTTTAATAGGATTAGTTCTTACAACTCTTTTACTCTAGTTGAAGGCCCTTACTTGTCTATTCCTACTTGCTGAGTAGCACAAGAAGTGTCTTTAATTTCTTTTTCTTAGTGTTTGTACTTGCGTAGAAAGAGGAGAGCAATCTGAAGAACTTTGGGATTTTGTTATGTACTGAGCTATCTAGTATTGAAATATCTGCTAAATCTTTATATACAAACTAGTACATGAATCTGTTATAAGCACACTTAATTGGACATGATCTTTGTCAGTTTTTCAGTTCAAATCAAGGACATCTGTTAAGGGAAATAAATTATATTGATTCTAAGTATTTAGCATAGAAATATTCATATACATTACTTTTTTCATTTGGCTTTGATTTGTCTTTCAGGCTCTGTTTTAATTATGGGGGACTTGAGTTGCAGTCATAAGACTCTGCACTTAATTTTCACAGAATATTTTTCCAAAAAAACCACGGTGTCAGTATCAGTAATAAATAAAACTGGCCAATTCTGCAGTGGAGACGAACTGCATGCAAGACAGGGCCATATGCTGTCTGCTGGAGCTGCTAATTCACCGCTTCATTCTAGGGGCTACTGTTCATGTTTTTACATAACTTTCCTATCTTCAATTAAGAGTGATACTATCCTTATTGATGAATATATCCTAGTTAGTCTTTACATTTTTAAAACACAGGTGCTGTGAAATAATCAAAATATTCTTTTTTATCTGCTTGATATCAGTGATCATGTTGTTAATCTAATAGAACAGTTTTTTTCTCTAAAGTACATAAATTTCAAAAATATAGCACATGTTCTGCTGCCACAAATTTCTCAATATCTAGAAATATTAATGTTCTGTCCTTTAAATAACTAGGGTAATTCAAACCTTTCTTTTTTTTCTGTGAATAATGTTTTATATCTCTAAAATGCTACAAGACAGTTTTTGAAAATAGGCATCCATTAGCACTGAATAGTGTCCTGAAGGAAGATAATACAACAGGTAGTGATCTTTGAAAAAGTGTTATGTGTATACTTGTGTTTACATACGTGTCTTTGAGATAATGTTTATATATAGCATCTAAGTATTAGTTTGTGATTAATTTGTGTTTTTTTTTCTTAGCAGTACATGAGGCCAACTTCACATGGAGAAACAATTTGTAAATTATACAAGATTGCTTGGATTTTCTCAGGATTTTCTCAGTCTGCACAGTTAACATGAAAAAGCGCAGATAATATGAAAAATTAAAACTAATTCCCCTTTCACTTAAAAAAGTGCAAATACAATTTCAAGGTAGTGTTACAGTTAACTAATTTTTTATGCTCTATTGGAATTTTAAAAATTGATATATATGTAATAAAATTAAATTGATATCTAATTTAATAATTTAAATTAATAAAATTAATAAAATTAAATAAAAATTAAAATTAATAAAATTTAATAAAATTAAATTAATATAAAACTGCATGTTCTGTTTTAAAATATTAGCTTTGTCATTAGAGGCAGAAGACGAAGAGCAAAACCTGTAGATTATAAAGTTAGTCGGTGATGTAAAAAATCTGGAATGAAAAATGAAAATATTTTATTTTAAACCTATTTCATTTGCCCTATCTGTGCATTCTAAAAATCAAGTAATTTTGTTAAAAAGTACAAATACTGTTTTTATATTCCTTTTATTTTTAATCTATCTGCCTGTATACCTCTTTGATGTTTAATCAGTACAAGAACTAAGATGGATTTGAACAAAAGTTGAGAGTAACTCCAGATTTTTGTATTTTCTTATGGAAACACCATTTCTGTGGAACTTACTCTAAGGATTCATCAATTTAACTAGTACCAAAAATGTTAAATTCTTATTTTCTCTGGTTCTACTAGAGTATGATAAAAGTAGTATATAGTATTGTATGTTATGTACATCTTATGTGTATCCCTTTAACAAGCTACTTATTTTGCCAGCACTTTTCTATTAACCACATATGCACTACAAAGATTGTAATTAAAAGATCATTTTTTATTTTAAGAACTGTGTTGTGTGTTTAAAATAGAGTTTTAAGTGAAGTCGAACTTTAGTTTTCTGTGTCACTAAACTTTCAGAATAATGCATAAATATTTGCATTATTTGGAGTATACAAGGAGCATGGCATTTGTGTGATTTAAACATTTATTTTAATGCTGGCACAATCTGAAAAAGGGGAAAAAAAAGGTACCAAAGACCTATATATTCTTTAAAATGTTGACATCCACTTAATGTTCAAACCTCTACCTTTATTTTTGAAGCATAAGGGTATATAACATAAGGGCATGACTTAATTGTTTTATTGTATGGAGTTAATGGCATTTGTTTGGATCAGCTGAGATAAATTAGATATAAAAATGTACTCGGGTACAAAGATCCAAAATTGATAAGATTTATCTGCAGTTGCTACCATATCTATAAATCGGGAAATGTTAACTTCCTGCTCCATAAAATGATTTTGCAAACTGCATTGGACCAGTTTGAAGCTATATCATGACTCTCGCTCATACTTCACTTTCTGCATGTTGCCATTCTGGCTCATCTTAAGGTTTTCATACTCTTATGTCATCTGTTCACATGAGATGTTCTGGTTCAGCCACCTTTTATTTTTTTTTCCTCACCCAGGCCTTGTTTTTTCTCGACTCCTTTGAAGTGTTTCTTTCTGTATGATTACTCAGAACCTTTCATATGGACTTACTAATTTTTTTTTCTGCGGGTATATTATGAATTCATGCTTATTCTTGTTAAGAATGAAAGTACTTCATCATTCCTCCTCTTTTGAAAAACACGTATCTTCTGAATTACAACTTCTTGCTTTGGGGGGGGGGAAGCAAGCAAGATCAGTGAATTGGAGTTTTCTGCACGGGGAGGCAAAGCATGAGAATCTAAAGCACTAGCCAGAGCTCTGATACCAGGAGTCTCTTACGAAATGGTGATGTCTCATTAACTGAGCTAGACAAGGAAACTACTGGCAGGCAAAATATCACTGCACCATTTTCTTTTGTATTGCTTTACTTCATTTAAAATATGTCAGATTGGCTTTAGAAGTGAGTTGTCCTCCTCTGGAAGCTGCAGAGAAAGAAGAAAGGTGTAATACAGTTCAGAGAATTGCATGTTTCTTGTGCTGCAGCGAGCAAGCATGAAAAATCCTTGGGAGAAATAGAAGTTTAAACAGATATAAGTTGTCATTAATGATCATATATGGTATCTGTGAAATATTAAAAGCAGAGAAAAGCATCATGATTTATGTACAGTGAAAAATACTTAGCTGTTATGACATGTAGTGGACTCCCTGCTGATGGTGAGATTTTAAATCGGAAGGAATGTTTATTTAAAAATGTAATAGTATCGTATTACATATGCATATATATGTATATATAAAAATAGGGATTAGCCTGTTTACATCCAGTGCACTGAATTCATTCTTCTTTGCAGAACACATTAAATATGAAGAGTAAAAACAGATGTCTCATCAAAATGGAAGAGCAATTGGTTCAATGCACTAGCTGTCCAAAGAACTCGGGACAGAAGTTGAAAGGAGCATGGACCAGCTTTCCAGGCACCTTCCTGGTAGCTAATTTTAGGATTTTTGTCCAAGAAATATCACCTACTGCTGTGGGCTATCATTAGATTTCAGAGGTAGCAGAGAAGGTCCATGGTGGAGAGAAGCTAAAATGGTTGTTTCTTTCCCTTGCTTTTGGCTTTTCACCCTTGGCTTTAGGGTGAATTCAGGAAAGGTCAGCGCAGAGGAGGGGTGTTGTGTCACAGCGGGGGTAGTGATGTGCTGCTACCTGATGCCTCTGGGCTCTTGCAACCTGCAACAGCCCTTCCTTCCTAGGCAACAGCAGGATCATTTTTGAAACCTAGGCTTCTAAATACTGAAATCCAGAAAGAAACTTAGCAGATTTAAAGCAGTATCCCCCAAGCAAGGAACAAACCAGATTGAAAGGCAACGGCCTCAGGTGTTTCCATCATTACTCTTAGAGCTAGAAGAAACAACATGTGGCACAAGTGGTACCTCCAGCAGAAGGAAGGGTTGGAAGCTGTTCAGAGGCAGCAACGCTTTCCCCGCTTTCGCACAGCAGTTCACACTGTTTCATCTCACAGCCACAGCAACAAGAAGCCGAGGAGCTGCGCGTGCCTGGCTGAGCCGCAGCCGCTCAAGGCGTTCGCTGATTAGCCTGCGAAAAGGATGTTCCATCCCCGGCTGTTGGTTAAATCCTGCGCCCTGCATGCTGCGACGTGACCTGGTTTTCTTGTGGAGAGAGGGGGCAGGTGGATTGAAGCCCATACTGCGAGACGGCTTTAACGGTTACCCCGTCCCCGGGGACTGCTTGAGCGCGGTATGTTACTACAGCCCTGGCTGCGGAATGCCGTCAGGGACCGACTTCCACGAACGCGGCCGCGTTCTTTGCACAGAAGAGCGGCGCAGCCGCCACCGGCCGCGCAAGGCGCCGTCCCCGGAGCCGCCACCCCGGCACCGCCACCTCTGGGCTCCGCCCCGGCCCCGC
>JAWLRI010000963.1:1655102-1673232 GCA_034781795.1 Crypturellus tataupa | reverse complement strand
TGCTGAGGGAAGCGACGCCTCCCCCGCCATCGCAGTCGTTAAAAACGTTTCCTTCCTTACCCGCCCGCCCCGCTCTTTTATTTCTACCCATACACGGAACCTGTTAGGGTAGAAGGAGCCTATGCGTCTGGCTGCACGTGCGTTGTGAGTGTGGAAATCCGCCGCCCTGCCTCGTGTTGGCGTCGCGCTTATACCGCCCGCCTCACGGGCCGCGTCCAGACGGTGTGCGCGGCGCTGGGAGCCCGCCGAGGGCGGCCCGCGTCGCCCGGGTGCGCCGGTTTGTGCTCTGAGGGCCCCCGCGGAGGCGCCGCAGGAAGCCCGGGCGGCTCAAGAGACTCGGGGAAACCGGTTGGATTACGTGGGATTAAATGGAGTGAACACAGTACACCCTAAATCCTAGATGGGAAAAACCCAGGGTTTACAAAGTGGGAAGGAGGAGGAAAAAAAAAAAAAAAAGGCAAAACCTACTTGTAGATCATCTTGTAGATGATTTCTAGGTTACTACCTCTCTTTGTTGATATCTTCAGGTATCCAAAGTATCCTTTCGAGATTCGTAAGGATACTTCCTGACAATTCTGTAAATGCAGCAGAAATACTAGTTTTACATAGCAATGAGAAGCAGGTCAGATCGTAAATACTGGATTTGGTGTTGGGGGGTGGGGGGGAACTTATCTTCACAAATGAACCTGTCTTATCAGAGAATATTCATAGGGATCCTAAAGCTCTCTTAAACTTGAAAATTAAGTAATAGTTACTGACAACAGGGACATGTACTACTACTTATTGACTTTTCTATAAAGTTGCGCCTTCCCGCCTGAAAAAGATGTCAGAACAGCTTTTTATTATTATTTTATTTCCCCCCCTCTCTTCTATTCATTCTGCTTTTTTCCTACTGTCCATCATAGAAAGGGTGGCATGGCTGCTAGTAACTTTCATTTGCTGTTTTATGCTTTTTGCCAAAGGGTGTGCAGGGCCAGAATGGTGCTGTGGTATTGACCTGGTAGGCAGCTCACTCCATCTTTCTGCTTCTCTCCCTTAATTACCTATCTACACTTTCTACTTCACTCACATATTTTACTGTGGTGCTGACCTTGAACATTTGTCAAATTATAGAAGTAATTTAAAATGAAACTTATTCTGAGATCCTGCTGCGTACATTATGGTCCAACTATTGCAGGCTATGGTTTGTGCTGTTAATATAGTGTATGTTGGAGAAAGAACTGTAGGGCACAGTATCATTTTAATGTTGTGGTCAAGACTCTCTCCCTAGAGTAGAACATTATTTTTGGCAATATTTAACTCAGGAGAATGTAGGTCTGTAAACAAACCTATAGGGGATTGTACAGCCTTTTACACCTCTTGGAAGGTCAGATGAGTGGCTGATAATGGGAGTGAGGTGGGCAAGGGACCAGGTCAAGGAAGGGTGCTAAAACCAAGAACAAATGTTTTCAGTTTTATATAGTTTATTTCAATGAAGTAACATCATTGTTTGTCTTTCAGATTACAGCAAAAGCAGCTGTCATCTTTGTTACACTTCAGTATAATGTTACCATTCCTGCCACAGGTATGTGTCTTGCAGGAGTTTAGTTGTGTAGTTTAGCTGTCTTTTCTAAGTTGAGGATTGGATGAATTACTTAAAGTGAAATCCTTCAAAACTACTTAATATGTATTCAAACAATTTCTAGTAAAAATCTGCTTTAACAAAGTTTAGTGAAAATGTTCTACTGTATTCATCATTAGAACTGAAACTCCATCTGACTGCTATATAAGTTCACATTCCTTCCTATTTTCATTTTGCAAGTGGCTATATTTACTAGTCCAAGGAGTATGTGTATATATTAATTCAGCATAGTTTTATAGTCCATTTCGGTGCCCTTTGGAAAGCTGCCAACCTGCAATTAAGTCTTCATCTTTATAGTACATCTTTTCAGAAACAAGTTTAGGTTTTGATGTGATGGAGTGACCTAGATCATGATGTTGGTTTAATTTGACTATAGATTGTGGTCAGCAGAATGGGTATCTTCTGATGGAAAGATTTCACTTCAAGAAACAAAATTATTGGTCATCAAGCTGTATCAGTGCCTGACAACTGGATTTTTTTTTTCTTTTAGAAGAACAATCTGCGGAAGCAATCTCTCTCTATCATTATGGCATCAAGGATTTGGCTACAATCTTCTTCTACATGCTTGTAGCAATAATCATACATGCTATTATTCAGGAGTATGTCCTGGATGTAAGTATGAAGTGTTAATTTCATTATAATGGTTGCCATGTTTTAACTAGTTTTCATTACTATTAGAAGTAAACTTTTGCATTTAAAAATTTATCTGTTAAAGCTAAAACTGACATTTAACTACATTACAACTTTTAACTGCTAAATGCTAAAGCATATAAATAATACTGGACCTTTTTTTTTAGAAAATCAACAGGAAAATGCACTTTTCAAAAACGAAGCATAGCAAGTTCAATGAATCTGGGCAACTTAGCGCCTTCTACCTTTTCTCCTGCGTTTGGGGCACAAGTATTCTTGTCTCTGTAAGTGTACTCTTTCTTGTGCTTAAAGTGTATAAGGTGTTAAAAGTTGCACTTGTTTATGATGATGACTTGTTCTTTTCAGCTATTTTTTAATACTAGGTTAGAGACAAAATGCAAGATTCTGTTGCATTCTCCGTCATAATTGTGTAAAGTCTGAGCTCTCACCATTGTTTAGCATGTTGTGATTTTGTTTCCCATTCAAATAAATTATTAATAAAGCAAAATCTGACTTTATTATGGCACCTCTCTTAGGCTACTTCACAAATGTTAACAAACTGCACACAGAATTTTGGTAGCCTAGGGAATGGGTGTGTAGGCAGGTAGCTAGAGGTTAATGTGAATGAACCCTCAGATGCCCCACTCTTACCTAGAGCATGAGCTTAGCCACTGGGGTAAATGCAGGGGGGACTTTCTGCTCCCAGTGAGAAATGGATAAAGCATCTCATGTCCCTGCATGCACAGATACATTGTGAGGTGTATCTAATTCTCTGTAATAACTACTCCGCCACTCTTCCCCCTCATAATAACTTCATGATTAACTCAGGCTTAGTTTTCTACTGATCATGGAAATTGAGTTTCAAAAAAGGGGAGAAATATATATTTTTCAGCATCATTTTTTTTCCTAAAAACTTTTCTCCTCTTAGTTATATGTTAAGCTTGCAGGCAGTTTACCAGGGAGAACTTAAAACTATAGAGATCCTGAAATAACACTCATAAGGACATTCTGTTCTTGAATGGCCATGTGTTTTGTTTGGATCTTCAAGCCAGTTCATCTGTTTTTTTTGTAAATGGAATAGGTTTCAGCCTGCAGCTTTTACTTCTGTTTTTGCACAGATATATTTTCATTATTTATGACCAGGAAGTAGAGCATTATGGGAGGATGTTGTTTTTGTTTGTTTTGACTTCTTTGGTTTGCTTTTTCAGGAGAACTATATATCAGATCCTACCTCTCTGTGGAGGGACTACCCACACACTCTGATTCCGTAAGGCCTCCTCTTTAAAGGGTTGCTGGGGATGGGGAGGATATCATACATTTCAAGCATAAGATTTATCATGTGCAATCTACATAGACTTAAGTAGTCCGTGAAACTAGTCCGTGATATGTTTTTGTTTGTATTGATGTAGATTTATTCGCTATGAGTTTGTAGCTTGCAAAGTTCACTTTGTTAGGTCATTATGTCAATATGGGTCTTTCACAAGTTTTGTGAAATCTTACTTTTAGGGATGATGTTAGCTGAAAATAAAGATCTGTATTATTTCTTCCTTTAGAGAACCTTTTTATCCTTTAGAGATGGTACTTATATATTTTTACTAGAAAGTTTCTAAAACATTTTAAGTTCATTTATAAAAGGCTTGCTTTATTTACAGGTTTCAAATGAAGTTTTTCTACATCTCACAGTTGGCATACTGGTTTCATGCTTTTCCAGAATTGTACTTCCAGAAAACCAAAAAAGTAGGTTGCAAACGTTAACTGAAAAAAACCCAAACAATTAAACTCTAGTAGTAGAAACAGTTTATTTCTTTTGGACTTTCAAGTTAATATGTGACCTTAGACTTCCTATCTTGTTCATATACTTACGCTGTCTTTGAAGCATTTTTTGAGTGCTCATATTTCTGTAGGGAAGAACAGTTGTGGTGGTGTTTTTTGTTTTGAGTTCAGTCATTATTTCTAATCGCAGTAAAATGCCTACGTATCTATTGTGTAATAAAACCTGCATTTCTCATTGTAAGAGAGTTTGAATTTTTTTTTTCAACAATTGAATATGAGGTTTATTTCAAACTCTTTTTCCTTGTAATTGAGAGTCTGAATGATCTCATTTAAGTATGGTAGTGTTTCATGGGTGATATATGGCAGAATACAAGCAATGAATGATTTTCCAAGTCCAAGGAATATTACTCTTCACAATTTGTTGTAAAAACACTTACTCTAAGCATAACTTCTGGTTAACTGTATATTGAGATTTTTGTTACTTAGACTGAGCTTTAAACAACATATTAATCCTAAAGAGATTTTCTTGATGGGATTCTCTGTGATATTATTATTTTTGAGTTTGCTTAAAACATTTGTAGCAAGAAGACTTTAGCCTTCCTTGACTGACCTAAAGTGTATTTTTACATGTTCTTTCTCAAGTTCACTTTGCATATCAAATTTCCTTTTAAAACTCTTCTCTTGTTACTCTGTGACTCGAGTGAGTCTCTGCTGTCAGAGTTCTGCTTTATTCAAGAAAGCCTAAGTGCTACGTAGTCAGAGGACCCTGGTATTCAAGAGCCTGTAGCAGGCTCAAGAGAATAATACTGAGATGCTTTGTTGGTGTGTGGATCAGAACCACCTTGAACGCTGCTGTTTTGCAGGTGTCTGGAATCTAAAAAACACAGTTCAGCTGATGCTCCCAGATTCTCCTAGTGGGCATCTGAGCATCTATTTGGAATTTTGGCCTATACCTTGCAGAAAAAGTGTTGAGAGTAAAAATACTTTAGTTGTTTTAGCAATTAATAGTTAATATTTCTCCAGTCACGTTTTAATCTCTTCCATCCTTATTCCTTACCTACTCTACCTTACTCCTTATTTTCAAGAAATTGCCCTTTGTTGCTTGGGTCTGTTTATCCTTATTACTGACATAGATGAGAAGGGAAAAAATGTTCATATCTCAGCTTTCTGTATAGTGCACCTCCATTACCCAGGTTGGTTTTTTGGTTTCTAATAGTTGCCCTAAGCAGGGCAGAAATTGCTATTTAATTGTTACCACAGTTAGATAGGTAAAACTCAAAACTTGTCACAGTAGTTAGAAAAATTGAGAATCTGAACTCTGACTCTGTAATCTGTCTAATAGAACTTGTTTCTTATTTTCCTCACACTAATTTAGAGTAGGTGATTCTGTGTCTGTTTTTTGTGCGTGTGTGTTGCTAGGTGTTTTGGCAGGTGTTGGATTCAATATTTCTGTTGGCTTTGAGATAGTCTTGTATGACTTAGCACGTTATCTCACAAGGTGACCCCCTTAAATTTTTATTTCATATAGCCAGGACAAATCTGAAGCCCCACGTCTGAAGTTATTGGAATCTTTCCAGAAAGTAGAAGCTTCCTGAGCACTTTTGAATATGCCTTATGTACTATTTCAAGACCACGATTAATATTGTGGTTTTGTGTATTTGGGTGATGGTTTTGGCCACAGGTGGAACTTCCTGCTTTCAGAGTGCCACGTGTCCACATTCTAATTCACGTCTTCTCGGTGTTCAGTTTCTATGAAGTGTGGTCCAATGCAGCTGCCTGAAAGCTACCTTGAAGCGTGACCTGAAGCGTGATTCACTTGTGAATCATTACATGTTGATCCACAGATTTTTTTTTTTCCTCTATCAATTTGACAGAATCTGATGCACAACAAACTTCCAGAACTGCAGGTTAACTGAGGATACAGTAATACATAGTCAAGTATTGTAAAAGCTAGTTCAAATTCCCAAAAGTCATATCCGAAAGAGTTCTACTCTTCTAAAATGCATCATTTTTATATCTTAGGTGCATACACTGTTGTAAGGAAATATAATGAATGTTACTGGTAAATAAACAATATCTGACATAGAATTAGAAGATTTAGCCTAAGTAATTAGCTACATTATGGTAGCTGAGCAGGCAAAAAAATCGAAGACTAGGAAATAGGAAACATTGTATATCGTATATAATTATTTTTTTCCTCTCTAATTAGGAAGATATTTTTCGCCAGATTGTCTACATTGGACTTTATCTCTTTCATATTGCTGGAGCCTATCTTCTAAAGTAAGTCAGCACTAAACTTTTTTTTTTTTTTTGTCTTTATTCTTAACAATCCTAACTAAACATTTGAATGGTTTTTTTTTTTTTACTTGTTTTGATAGTCTGACCCATCTTGGACTTGTTCTTCTGGTATTGCATTACTTTGTTGAATTTCTTTTCCACATATCCCGACTTTTCTACTTCAGTGATGAAAGATATCAGAAAGGGTGAGTAGTTGTTATCTTTTTCATTCTTGTAATTTCTGGTATGCCTCACAAGGTTTGTATATTTAATAGCTGGAAGCTAAAATTAAAAGCAAGTTCATGTAGTGTTTGCTTAGAAGCCAGCGCTTCCCAAATTAATCTTAGTATTTATGTCTGTATAACATCTACCTTTTTAACTTTACTCAGCTATTCAAGTAATTACTAGCATTTCTAAAACCTGAAATAAAATTGTGCACTTCTTATTAATACAGTAAAAGATATTTAGAGGCCTGACTCAGAGTAGAGGAAGGAACAACAAAGATTGCTCTTGCAGTCAATTTTGTAGAATTATGCTTGTGTTCTGATGTAATGGAAGGCACATTCATCTGAGCTCAGCTGAAATTTAGTTTTAGGGCATACTTCTGGCTTATAGAAAAAGACTGTGAGGCAAGGGTTCTCCTGCATTTATATTTCCAGTATTCATGGAAATCAAAAATGCCATAGGATGGATGCAAATAATGAATTTGGTTAAGTGCTTAAATCCCAAATGTTTTCTTAATTTCACACCATAAAGAGAATAAGCATTAAAGATTAGTTCTGTGAATTTTTATTGCAAACTAATCTAGAGAATTTGTTTAATTTGTGGTATTTTTCTTCGTAGGTTTTCACTGTGGGCAGTTCTTTTTGTTTTGGGAAGACTTCTCACCTTGATTCTTTCTGTCCTCACTTTTGGTTTTGGATTGGCAAGAGCAGAAGATCAGCAGCTGAATTTCAGTACTGGAAACTTCAATATCCTGGCTGTTAGGTACAACAAACTTGGAATGTCTTTTTTAGCGTAAGCTCTAAGCTTATGCTAAATACACATTAGAAACTGTGCATTATTAATGTTAATAATACTGAGTTGTTAGAGTTTTTTATACAACTCATCAGGTCAGTAGATACAGCTTCTGTAAAGAAGTTGTGGGGCACAATGAAGAGGATTGAAAAATTTACAGTCTACAGCTGAGGAATTTGTAATTGGTTATTCTTTTTTGCTGGAAGAACCAGAATTAATTCTTAAACACTTGAGAGGAATCTCTCTAACAGAACAATCCTTTTTAGTCAAGTGAATTCTAGATGTAAGTAACTTCAAGATTAGATGTAGAAGATGTAACTTCACAAAGAAACCTTAAACATTTCAGTGGATCTGTGTAGGTAACCATTATGCCCAGAGCATCTTTGCTGCTGGCAGATGATTCTTACCTATTCCCTTGTCTTCATTACAGCTCCTGTTGATCTTGTGATACAGAATGTTCATTCAACCGCTTGGTCTTTTTATGAATTAAATCCAGAAAATGAAGGTGTAAAAAACATTCCCAATGTCAGCGTTGTTCTCTAGAATTAATACTTGGAACAGCCCTACTTTCCTTTACCCTGTTACCAGCTGTAGCCACCTGGTACCTCGAGAGTAGCTTTGAGAAGGTGAAAGCCAGAAACATATCTTGTGCTTCTCAGTTTTGATAGAAGTGCAAAGTGTTTGCTCGCACTGCATCTCTGTCTGTGTTCTGGATGCTACGTCCAACTGCTGTGTGTGAGGTAGCTTCTGAAAAGCAAGAAAATGTATGTCACTGGTGAGAGGAAAAATCATTTTTTCTTAACTTCACAAATTTATGTCATCTTGAAGGAATTCCTTTAATGTGTTTGAGGAACGTGAGATTAAGAAGCAATTGCAACATATGAAAAGCCATGTGAGGCAAGGTGGCTCTTTTCTTTCATGTTCCTAAACAGCTAAATAAACTTGCTAACAAATTTCAACTATGTTTTGTTTCTAGAATCAGTGTACTGGCATCCATCTGTATGGCTCAAGCGTTTATGATGTGGAAATTCATCAATTTCCAGCTTCGGAGGTGGAGAGAACATTCTTCTTCTCAGCCTCAGTCAGTGAAAAAGAAGTTTGTAACAGCTAAAGGAAAGACATCTAGAAGAGAAAGAGGTTTGTATTTATATATTTATATATATATATATTCACAGGTATCCTGTTGCCTTGACTTCTCAAAAAGAACTTAGGCTCAACTTAAGGATTTTGATAAAAATACTTTTAAAAAAGAACCACATTTCAGTCTCTAGATGACTAAATTACGGAGACTTTTTTTTAAACAAGAAGGATTTACAAAAATATTTACATAATTTTTTTAGCTCTTCTAATTTATTGATTGAGTATATTACTGTTTCCAGGATTAATATGACATGATACTTACTATGTCTATGTCTACTTTTATTACTCGAGCAAAATATATATCATGATTGTTTGTTCATTTGAATTGTCCATTCCCTATTTATTGGAATTCCGTAACCAGTTACCTCATTTTTTTCTTAACTATGAATTTCGGGTATGTTTGTTATGTGCCACTAGGCTCTGGGTCTTTAGGGTAATGGAAGCAAATAAGAAGAAAGCTAACTTATATTGGACTGTTTCCACTAAAAACAGAGTTCTGATGCTTCTTTAAACTGGAATTAATTACTGCTCATTACTGTCAACCTCCACAAAAGGTTTTTGGAAATGAATTACTGACTACAGATTTGGCCTTTGGATAATGTTAAACCTATTTTATTCAAGACACATAAGATGAGTAGAATACTTTTTCCTCTAAAGAAAACAGAATGCTCCATTTAAACAAACAAACAAAAAAAACCCTTAAATATTTTTGTTCTCCAAACACTTAAAACATCCATGCAGTTGCTTCTGGATGGAATACTTCCTATATTTTGAAAATGTTTTTTTTAATTATTATTTTCTTGAATCATTTCAAAGCTTATTACACATGATCTTGTGCTGCAAATTATTTATCACCAACCTGTTTCTGATGTACTGAGTGTGTGAAGTAGAAAACACACTTGGGCAAAGTTTGCACTTAAAGCAAGTTGTAATCATAGGTAATTGATTTATTTTCAGGTTTTTCTCTTTCTCAAAATACTGTGTTTTAATGTCTATCTCTAAATTTCCTCTTGACTGTTTTTAACTAACCACATGAGGATATTTTTTCTCCTTCACCAAAAGCTAACACGTAAGGGGAAAGTTTTGCTGTTCTTTTAGTTAAGAACACTTAAAAATTCAGTTGGACTCTTGTTTTCAATTGGATAAAGTTACTTTACTATCAGTGATTTATCAGAGCTTTGTATTATTTTTAATACTTTTTTGTGGAACTAAATCTTTAGAATTCTTAAAACAGAAACTTAAGTTGGACATATATCTGTGACTCAGAAGCATAGTGTTAATTCATAAAATAGTGGAGATAGGTCTGCGTTCAAGGCTTTCTGAGGGGGTCTTGCACCTAATATTTTAAATTCCATGAAAACATTTATAAAATCTTGAAGATGAGCGTCATCTCAGATTTTTCTGATGTGCAAATTGAGTCTGGCATTGTTTGGAATATTTGCGCATCATGCAGCAAGCCCGGGGTGTTTCTAAAGAAGCAAAACATACAATTCAACTGTGTTTAAAACAGCCGTTATTTTTTGTGCCTGGATGGATTTGGGGTACCAGAACCTAGTAAAACATGTTACTTGTTATGGTAGGAAAAATCCTCACAGTGCAGTACCTGGACACGTGCTAGTTCTTGTTTTTTATTTTGTTTTGGTTTTACTTGTTTGGACTTAACTGAAATTTCACTTCTTTAAACTGTTCTTCATTGACAGTAAGCTTTTTAAACTGAGAACAATCCAACTTTTCTGAGAAGAATCTAAAGACCACTTTACTTGGGCTTACATTGGTGGTGTGGCATTTGCAACCAAATAAAGTTGGATAGTGTTCCCATGTTCTTACGGGAGGAATTGGGCATATTTGCTACTTATATTATTATTTTGTTACCTGTTTACATAAATAGTAGCATTTATACTTAGTGGTGGAGAAAGAATGATAAGCACCTGTTTTGTGGATTAGCCATTCTCTACTGGCAATCTGCAGTGCATCTTGAAATCATCATCCCATCCATTTAAATACTTACTTTTACAAAAGGCTATAACTGTTGCTTGAAATAAGAAAGGTATTTTGAGTCTTTGAGGACAAACTTAAGAGGAAGCATTAGAGCTCACTCTAGGTATCTAGTCTTCAGATCTCGGGTGCTTTGGCTCATAGTTCTGTTGTGTTGCTTTGTTTTTCTATAGGCTGTGTGCATTGTAATCCCATAGACTGTGGGTCACTTTGTTTTAAAGCAGACTTCTGCTGTCAAATAATCTGTGCTCCTTGTGCAGATTAGAACTGTTGAGAACTTTAAGTTGCCCTAAAAGTAGGAGAGATGCAACTGATAAGAGGCTCTTTTCTTCGTGTCCTTAGAACAGTGCCTGGTTTTGTGCTTGAACTCTTTCCCATGTTTGGCATTTGAGATGCTCCTCCCAAATCTAATTCCTATTTTACTTCTGTCCATCCTGTCTATGTAATACTTGCCCCAGAACATGAAGTGAGACACATGCATATGTAAAAGTGTATGTGTATATTACAGAAACCTGTCATAACTATATGAAAAGTTTGCAAAGGTAAGTGAAGGATTGAAATATTAGCAAGAATTGAAGCAAGAAATGTGCGGTCAGAACAATGAAGAACTATACTTGGGAGTTAGGTGTGTATGGTGTAGCTTCAAAATTTGTAGTTTGATATCTTTTAAGAGAACTTCTGTCTAAAGTATTACTGCTGATCATGGTTTTAAATATAGGTCTGACTATGAAGAGTTTCCTGTCGTGCAAAGTGTCCTGTCCTGTTATTTTAGTAATCTTTAAATCTCACACTCCTTAAAAACTTTGTTATATTATTGTATTATAAAAATAATGATGGAATTGAACAAATATATATCAGAAAAGAAGTTAATAAAAGAAGATTATTTGCTTAAGACCTAATTAAAAGTAATGAAATACAAAGCATATCATTTTATTTGAAAAATGTATTTTCTTTTTTTTCTCCCTAGAAAATGGAATAAATGGAACAGTGACCTCAAATGGAGCAGACTCGCCTCGCAGCAGGAAGGAAAAGTCCTCGTAAAACTGGGTTTTATTAAGTTAATTGACTAATGTCCCCAAAGAATCTGCTTTTTACATGGAAGGCCCTTCAGCACTAGAGATGTTACAGATTAAAGAAAATACAATTCATGTTTTTTGATTATTGCTATTGTTTGTGAAACTTTTTTTAAAAGCCATTTTGACTAAGAAGGGTTTATCTGACTTCAAAATACTTGGGGAGGGGGGGTACAACACTTTTTAAATTACACTGACACTTTTTTAGACATTTATTGTGATGAAATAATTTCACTTAATGAGGATCACTGATGCGATGTATTATTTCCTTCCATCTTTTGTAGTCTTGGTGATATATACTGTTCTACCAACATCACTTTTTCCAAGAAGTATTGCAAAATTGAAGTAAAACCAGTATAGATATCATAGCTTTTCAGTATATTACCTCGATTCAAATTTACAGTTCAAATTGGATTTCTAAGACCACACCAAAAATCTATTTTGTAGTTATTAACTACAGCCTCTGTTCCAAGACTTGCCCTGTATCATTAAAACAGAACTGAACTGATGGGAATTGTTGCAGAGTCTTGTTGTCTATGTTGGTTAGAAATCTCTTACAGGGAATAAAAAACCTTTCTGAGATATAGCTTTAGCACTTGAAAATTAGAAGGGAGAGTGTATGTCATAGAGTTGATTTGAGTAGCGCTATTAACTCCTGTCTGTGCTTTGACACTGTACATATCTCAGAGTTAGTGCGCATTCGACCTTTCTTGAAAACTTGTTTGTCTGATTTTAGAGGGTGGAGGTTCTTGCTGTGTGTTGTTGTGTTTGTTTAGGAGGCATGTAATGCTTCCATGAAGAGGGAATTTGTTAGATAAATGGATCAAGTTATGACAAACATTCCTTTATTCTAACTACTTTGCTTTGTTTCACCTCTGCTAGGAAATAGTTCTGATTTCTTCTATATATATTTTTATGAAAGAAATATTTAAAAGCTACAACTCCTTAAAATTGATTTATTTTGCCCTTTGCTACAACTGGAGAAATCTTAATTTAAGGTTTTGTCCATATCTGTCTTTCATAGTTGTATTAAATGTGAAGCTTTGTCCAGTTAATTTTCCAGTTTATTATGCAGTTGATGTTTTCATGTGTACCCCTTTGTAACAGCTGTAATTCATCTCATTTTGCTTCAAAATGAGTTGAAAATTGAATTCAGTCTTCAGAAGAAGTTGCTAAATCAGCCTTTCAAGTTAACACACACATTGGGCTGCTTATGGGAGTTAATGACAGCAACAAGTGATAAAATAGTAAGAAACTGTAAGTAAAGCTGAGTTTATGCCCAACAAAATAATTCTGCCTTCTGTATCCTTTACAGTTTGGTTCCTATGCAGAATAAACATTTCTAGTACAAAATCTTGACTACACATAACTATCCATTATTCAGTCACTTGAGTGATTTACGATTGGTGCGGCATCCTTTGTTACAAGCTTCAGCTAATTTAAGTCACAGTTCCTGGGTGATTGCTTTACAGCCCCTGACGTTATTCCAGGCTTGGATTGTTGGATTGAAGAGCTCTGCTTACGTGGTATAACTGATATACAGCCCACGAACCTGGAAAACTGGATCTCACCCATTCTGAGGGAGTTGTTGGCATTAAACACTCGCTGCACAAAATCGTGTTTTCTGCCTGCTCTTTAAACAGGGACCTTCACTGCATCTGTGCCTTGCCTTCAAGTTGCACCTTCTGCCAGAAGGGGCAAATTTTTACAGCTTTGTAGCCTGCTGCTTTGATGCTAAAGCAGTTTGTCTGCAGTTTCTGCTTGTCTTGGTGCTGTCCAAATCTTCAAGGCCGAGGGAGGTTGTGAAAGGAGTTTTTAAGGCACTTGAGCTCTGTGAGACTTGCTGGAGTCTGAGGGTTACGATGGTTGTTTCCCTGAGGCAACTGTTTCTTGTAAACCTGACTCTTTGGCTCTGCAGTCTTGAAATGTAAATTTCAGATTCTTTTCCAAAAAAGAATATTCCTGCCTGTCAATATTGGCATTGCTCTGTGTCACCTTTTGGCCTTGTAGACATTTTTGACCTTTGGATTTTCTAAAAAGTACTTTTGTTTTTATGATGGCTTAATCTTCATCCTTGCCTTACAGGGGTTGTCACTGTCTGCCTATTATTAAGCAAGGTTTTCAGTTGTCTTAGACGTCGAAAAGAGCATTGAAGTCCAGTGTTTGTCATTTCCTGTGTAATAACTAAATATATGTTTATAGTTTGGAGTGGGGAATTATTCTTAATTCCTCCAAAAAGAATGATTTTTTTGATGTCCTTGTGGGGCAGACCTTTTTCTCCCCCCTCCCTCAAATGGATTGACAAGTTTGAGATTTATATTTCAAGCTTGCTCTTTCCTGTTTTATGTTATTCTTTATTTGCCTCTAACTTTTTTTAAAGCTGCTCTTAATTCTGATTTAAATTGCTTTAATCTTCTTAAAATTCTGATTTCATACCTTATTCTATTGTGACTCTTTGTAATCTGCAGTCCAGTAAACTGGAAGAAAAGTAGTTGTCTAATCATGTTTCCAGAATTTTGGAATGAGAAATATCAGAAGTGGAAATGACCAAAGAGTTCACCACATTCCTATGCCTAATAAAAATAATTCATCCTTTAGCTGCAGTAATTTATCCTGGTCGATTGCCAGGTCTCACAAAGACAAGGTTTTTTTCCCATGTACTTGGCTTTGAATTGAGTGGTTCATTCAGACTGTGGTCGGGGATTTTACTTGGTTTAGTTAAAGCCCTGCTGTCCTGTCCGAACTCTTTCAAGACACATTACTTTTTCTGTAACCCCATGTCCACATTTATGATTATTCGGGCATCTCTCTTGCTGAGAAGACTCGGACTGTTCCTGACAGTGGTTTAATAAACTTAAAGGAGATACTGGGATATTGTGCTTGGAACATCAGTGGTCCCTCAAAAGCATTTTGATGTTTTTCCTTCTTTTATTTGAAAATTGTTTTCATGGAATTACCCAGAATTCTAAAAATCAGTGTAATACTCTTTTAAGATGTGAACAATTAGGCTTCCATAGAAAGGGCTAAGGATCTCCCATCCTTTGGGGTTTTGGATTCTTGCTTTGTTCCGTTTGTTTGAATATTTAGGTAATTGCACCTGAAAAGATTTTGGGAGGCACAGCGTGTGAAGCGGGGCCAGGGAGGGGGGTGATCTCATAGCCATTTGATGTACGTAGCTGCCAGGCTGGGTTCTGCCCCTTCCCATCTTGTAGCGCTAGCGTTTTGGGCTGCATGGCAGGCTTGATGGGGAGGCAGCATGGCTGAAAGCTGCTGCTGGTTGGGTTGTTTCTGAATTAAGCTACCCGGTATTACTGCCTGGAAGTGCACAAATACTTGCATTTAAATCAGAAGAAAAGATGGGAAGAAAATGTACATGAGGGTGCCAGGCAGCTGCCCCTTTCGCCTGCACTCCTGTTGGCTGCAAGCTCTGCGAGCTGCAGCGCGGCCCGCAGGTCCCGTAACCCTGATGTGCTCGTTGGGTGCTCGTGGGTTTGGGGCAGGGCCTGGGGGGGACCTAATGTGCTGCGCTGTATTGAGGTGTGCTTCTATCTGCCGCCGTTTGTGGGTTTCCAACAAAACAGAAACTTGGGCCTCTTCTCTTGCAGGGGATGAGTGCCCTACAAAACGTAGGCTTTGGGGAAAAAAATAGGATCTTTGAAGAATTCTCCTCATTTTAGAAGACTGACATCAGTCTTCATCTCAGTGAGTGATAGGGATGTGGTTTCCCTTTGAAGCTACCATAACTTCAAAGACGAGTGTCCTGTTGATATTTGAATTTCTCACGTTGCTAGTAGTGGGTCGCCTTTAAATCACTAGTTCCATCTGCGTGGGTTTTTTTTTTCCTGTAGGTGGTTGTATAGGGTCTGTATGATGAATATCACCTCTTCTCAGTGTCATCTTCCTCTCTCACAGCCTGAACTAGTCAGTTTTGTACCTAACAAGCCTATTTCTGTGCACATTAAGGAATTTGGAGTGCTTTTCAGAACCAAAATAGAAGCAGTGCGTGCCTGAATACTTCTAGATCAGACGTGCAAGAAGGAATAAGGCCATCAAAGCGATACACAGGGTGTCATAGGGACCTGCGCGAGGAGAAGTGAAGCACTGAGGAGTTGCATTGCTGCGTGTTTATTGGATTCGAAGTGCACCCCAAAGGCACCAGAGCAAGTGCCTTTCTGTGGGTGAAACCACCACTACCATCCGCAGCTCTCGGTTCCCCTTGCGCGAGCGGTGGGAGAGGAGCTCGGAGCTCAGCCCTGTTAGGCGCCTCTGCCTCCTTTTTATGTTGACAGGACAAAGATGACAACTCCAATTTCATCTTTAAAAATTAAAACACACTGCCTAGTTTTGAATCTAAGACATTTGCTCTTGATCTTTCTCTTTATGCTCTGTCAGTTACTTTTATTTTGGGTTTCTGCAAGTACTTTATTCAGCTCAAGGATGGCAACTCTGTGATAAGTGCGCCAGAAGTGACATTTCCTTTTGCTTTAATGTATATGTGGAAGATTTTGCAGAATCAGTGTGCCTAAGGCATAGGCTGTAATTTTTCAGTATTTCTTTCTTTTTTTCCTCTTTATTTATTGTCATTAGTGTTAAAGGTCAGGCATTGTCAGGCAGCACAATGCAGCTGTTGCTACTTCACCTCAAACATGAGGCTGTTATCCAATCTGACACACAGAAGCAAAACAGATATTAGTGAATCTTGGCTGTTTTAGCAAAAATTGGTATTCCTGATTGGTTTTGTTAGTCTGTTTTCCAGGTTGCAATTCACTCTTTGCCTTTCTCGTTGAGGAAACTGGGCACTTACGCTCCCTGAATTTTTTAGACCATACTTCTGTTGTATACAACTTAACAAAGTTATTGATAGACTATGGGCAAGAGCTTGAGTCTTCATCTGTGTTGTCTTATGTCAGCTGTAAGGTATGAGGTAAAATGCTGAAGAATGTATCATGCATTGTAATGAACAGATGAAAATTCAGCCCATGGTGATGGGAGTGCTGTAATGGGGTGATAGCAATTTCCTATCTTGAGCTCCAGGCTAGGAGCCAAGCCAGAACTACCTTGTTTTCTCACACAACAGGTGATTCCTCCACTTTGTTTCCTATTTCTTAGGTTCACCGTTTGTTTTGTTCACTTAGACTGTACGTTCTTTGTGGTGAGAATTGTCTTGTGTGTGTGTACAAGTACCCAGGCCAGTGAGGCCTGGAGCCCCAGTCTGTGGAAGTTGTAATAAGCAGCCACCTTGTTATCATTTTCTTGGATATCATAATAAAGAGCATTAATTAAAAATGTGCTTGGATAGTCTGTTACAAAAAGGGAGGCATGGAAATCCTATCTGGCCTTGATTATGGTCAGCAGCAGCATCAGCTACCAGGGAGATTTGGGTCAAGGACAAGTCCTACGTCCTGGTTGTTGGAGGATATTAACTTGAGCCAGTGAATGCTCAGGGAAACCAAGAACTGAGAGCTGTAGCTTAAACAAAATGTACCAGGAATCCAGGATGGCTTCTTGCCTTCTGGCAGCTTGAGAAGGGGAAGGGGAGGTTCTCTAAAGCGTGTGCAGGGCTTGGCATCCTTTCCAGGGTGGAGTGCAGAGCCACAATCCTGTGGAGAGGAGGCCAGAAGCTGCCCTGGGTGATGGTTGGTGCTGTTTGGGACCTTTCAAGTTCAGGTGTGTTTGCACTTCAGCTACACAACTTGTAAAGAGCTCCTGTAGACTTCAGTGGTATTGAAGAGTAAAATTTTACTTGGTCCAAACAGCAACCTGTAGATGGATCCATTGATGATCTAGGCCAGGTTCTAGGAAACTGGGTATCTGTTACGGTCACCTGAGTTAAGAAAAGTTGAGCTGCCCTTTAGAGTCTGTTCCCTTAATGTTACCTTCTGCTTGGTTTGACTATTCTGAAGAAGAGTTGACAACTAATCCAAGGATCTCTGTTGATAAGTATGTACTCAGTTCACTTAAAGATGAATCTGTTTTGCTTTTATATAGTTATTAAACACACTTAAATTCAGCAATCACAAATCCTCAAATTTATTGAAAAAAATGTTTAAAGATTAGACTCTTATGAAGAACCTTCTTGTTTTCAGATTCATTGTCAAGACACAATTGTAGTTTAAAAAGAAGTGTTACCAAGTCAATTAAAAATACATAGTTTTATAAGTGGAGCAGCTTCATCAATGGATAATAGTTGTCAAGCGACTGCCTAGTTGCTTGAGTAGGTAGTGAGGGCGGTAGCAGTAGACAGTGAGGGCGGCAGTAGCAGGCAGTGGGACAGGCAGGCACTGTAGCACGGCTGGTGTGGCGGCAGGTTACAACCAGTCCTGTCCTGCCCTTCCTATTTGCTCCTCTGAGTTGTCCAGCTCTGCTACCACTTCCAGGAGGATCTAGCACATATGGATTGGATGTAGAGCCCGTATGGTCTTACCAGCCAAATTATGGGATGAGTTTGGGATGCTGAGGGAAAACATCCACTAGAGGCCACCACAAACTCTCTTGGCTGTGCTTAAATGTGCCTGGTAGCCAGGGGAGGGGAAAAGGCTCACAGTTATGCTGTATTTTTAGCAAAAACTTTGCTTTTCATGTGCTTTTAAGTAGTGGTTTTGCT
>JAWLRI010000963.1:1624941-1655002 GCA_034781795.1 Crypturellus tataupa | reverse complement strand
GGGGAAAAGGCTCACAGTTATGCTGTATTTTTAGCAAAAACTTTGCTTTTCATGTGCTTTTAAGTAGTGGTTTTGCTATTGATCTAATATACCACTCATGTCTGTGCAGTTTTGAAAACTGCTAGTGCCCAGTAATGAGAATATGCTTTGCCCTGCGGGTCCAGGAGACACATTCTTAACTGGCCAAAAATTATTTCATTGCTTACTTTGGAGAGAACAGGAGATTCAATATTAAAACTTGTTTTTAGCCCCAAATTGCAACATCTTAGGTCAAGAGCAATGTTAAGCATGTAAAGAAAGTCTCAGATGAGACCTACTGGTTGTGCCTGGGTTTGCTGTGGCATATGCTGATCTTTTTTGCTTAATGCTTGTGATAAACAGTACAGAAACCATGCTCTACACCAATTATTTGATGCTTTGAAAGATATTGCTAGAAGGTTTTATATGGTTTCCTGTAGGAACTGTAAGAGATGGTTGTCTGAAGAGGTTAAAATAATTTTGTGGAAAAAAAAAATGTATTGCAGTTTGTAGTTTTGGTGTTCAGTAACAAGTCTTTAAGAACAGATATTGATGCTTTAGCATGTACCCCTTTTTGCATATCAGAAACAGTTTGGGAGTGATATTGAGAAACAGTGTGCAGTGCATTCACTGTTTTGGGAGTATTTGATAATCTCGCTCCAGTCTGCTCAGGAAAAAAAATTCCAGTGTGTTGGCCCTAACTTGTTCTGGGCCCTGCTAGGATGGATTTTGCTAGCAGGAAATTCAGTGCAAGTTAGTTCTGAAAGAATAATAAGAAACATTGCTGCCTTTGAGGAATGTCTTGGGAGTTTGGTGGGGTCGGGGCAGAGTTTTCCTGAACACCTAGATCTGGGTAGCCCTGGTGAGAAATGGCTGGTACGAATCGTGTTATTAGCTGTGAACTTGGTTTGGTTGGAAGCTCAACACGTGTTCAGCGGCAGGCTGAAAGTCCGGCTGCCCATTTGCCGTGTGGCTCCAGAGCCACACGAATGCCATAGGAAACGGGTGGCAGGATGTGCAGTGCTTCAGCTGAGAAGAGATGCTGCACAGAGCAGCATCCGCGTCTACACGGAGCCCTCTGTGCTCGTGGCTGTTGGTTCCCGAGGTGAGTGGCTGCACTGAGACCCGCAGGAATGCAGCAGGAGGCAGGAACCGTGATCGCGCCGGAAGCAGCCGCCTCTCCGAAGCGCCAGGGCCTTCCCCTGCCCGCACGCCTGCCCTGCTGCAGGGGCTTGAGTGAACTGACAGGGAAACCGTGTGATTTACAGCGGTTTGCGCCGCTCGGCAGCACGGGGGATACTGCAAGCGTCTAGCTGGATCCTTGCTAGAGGCTGCCCCGCCCTGGAGAGAATGAGGTAAATCATTCTCATTCTTGGCACTGGTTGTTAAATTTAGTTCATAGCATGTCATAAAAAAAAAAAAAAATCAGACGTTGTAAACTGGCTGCGCTGTCAAGAAAACTCTCGGCCGCTTTCTGGAGAAAACCTCGTAGCAAGTGAAGAGATGTGGCAAAAATGGTGCCATGTGGAAGCGTGACCCTCTTTGCTTGCAATTTCTCTTTCTCCTCTTCCCCCTCTCTGCCCAGAAGTCCGAAGTAGCGAAATGAGCTGCTGTGAAGACCCAGAGAAACCCCGGAGCTTCCTCTTGCCCCGGATCCCACCAGACTTCTTGTCTCCACGAGCACAAGGCTCCTCTGCAAAGGACGCTTGCTCTAGACAAGATCAGAAGAGCACGTGCCACAGTGTCCTTCCCCGTGGCCCTTTGGGGAAGGAACATGAAATCGAGAGCACTGTAATCCCACTTCATCCACCCAGTTTCTGGCAGTCAACAGTTTAGGGACTTACGAAGCATCCGGTTGCATCACAACTTTTACTTTTTCATAGCCGCTAAAACGGATGTGTTCTACATCCCTCTTGAACCCATTTAAATACTTGGCGTTTGCAGCAATCAGTGAGTTACACAATTTCACTCTGCCTTCTTTGGAAAAAGTATTTCCTTTGGCTTGTTTTCTTTCAAACCTGATGTTTTCCTTGTGTGAGTCTCAAGTAGGAAATAATAATTCCCTCATCCCATTCATGTTGCATATGACTTTATAGGCCTTTCTGTTTCAAGCCTGAGGGTTTCCAGTCTGTTTAGTGTTTTCTTGCAGAGAAACTGTTCTGCATATGTGATCGTATTTGTTATCTTTTACGTACCATTTCTAGGTCTCCCAGATGCTTCATCTTGGTTTTATAGGTTATTTTAAGTTTATTGGGAGTAACTCCTAGCAGCTAGCTCACTTCTAGATAGGATTTTTGATCTTTAACTGCATTTTCCTGATATATGCTTCACCTTTTCTCTGTTGTTTTTGCTGCACGTACTTTTGTGTTTGTTCGGTTGCATAATGCAGTTCCTAGAATAAGGCGACACCAAGATACACATTTTAGGACATTGGTCAGACATACAGCAGGGCCTCATGAGGAAATTAAACAGTAACTTGGGAAGCCAGAAGGGAAAGGCTCATTCCCGAACGCTGCCTGGTCTTCCCTGCTCGTGCTTGCTAGAGGCCTCGTGGTTCTGCTTGTAGCTTAGCCTCCATGCAGGGGTTGTTCACTGCTGTATTACTGGTGCTATTAAAACACTTCTCAAATGATTTGGGAAAATGCTTTTGAACGGCAGCATTTGTATGCAAATATATGACTGCAGATTGCATTCCTCACTTCCCTCTAAGCGTAGTCAGAGCTGAATTTCATCCTGCTTAAGGGCAGCAGTAATCAAATCAAAGGCCTGTCGTACCTGTACTTTGTTATGTTCCGCTCTCGGATTAAGCCTCCCAGTTACAAGCTTTTATGTATATGAACATCTAGAGCCTTAACCTAATTCTACAAAATACAGAGTCTTTAAACAAAATATGGCACTCAGATCATAATCCAAAATGAAGAGTGTGTCCTTGAAAAACTTAGGAACAGATACTTGAATTATAAAAGTAAGGAAGAAGTCATAAATCGGCCATAACATCTCAGTTCTGCAGTATCTCAACAGGAAACGCTGAGAAGTTTCAAGTTGCTGGGATCCCTGGTTCTTGAGAAAAGACAGCGCAGCAAAGTAGCCCTTTTTGGCAAGATCGGTGCTAGCTGCCTTAGCTAGAGGAAACAGCTTGAATTTCTTTCGCCGGAGATCAACCAGTTCTCAAAGGGTCATTGATCACAAGCTGTAATTTTAGAAACAGAAATCTTCAAGATAGTTCAAGGTTGGAAAACAGCAATTCTGCATTTTATGAAATTGCCATGTACAATGGTGAGTAGCCAGTAAAATAAGAAAAGCACAAAATAAACCCATTTCCTGGAGTCTTCAGACCCCTTGTGATTTGATTGCCCCATCATCAGCCTGCTAATAATTTCAAGGCTGGATTTAGCTGCACAGTGTGGGCAAGAAGTGAACTTGAAAATCCATCCTATTGGTGAGGTTCTGCTTCTGAATCTACCCCAGTCTTAGGAAGCCTTATGTTGGTCATTTTTCTAGGTGTTTCTCCGTGTAAACAATGGCTTGTATTTAGCTCTAGGACTAGATACTAGGACACTGACTTAATCATTTCTATATGCCTTTCTTCTAAGGCTCGCAGTGGCCCACAAATATGTTTTATCTGTTGCGCATGGCACATGCTTTAAAGAAAAACAGCAGCGTGCTGGATTCTGTGTGGCAGGTAATCCAGCGTCACGAGGGGGGCTGCTTTCTTGTCAATAATCATCTGTGACTTTAAAAGCAGATTTGTCTCGAGTAGAAAAAAAGAGACAAATCCTACCTGATGAAAACAAGATACCACACCGTAGTGCCTTGGATTTTTTCCATACCTTCAACTTACTGAGTCATTTGACCTGGATATCCAAATGACATGGATGAAATAACACGTATTTGTTAGAACAGCATCTAGATAGCCCTAGGATTCCTAACTAAAAAACGTGATGAAAGGCGGTCCATGTCGTGGCAACAGAGAGGCCTGGAGAAGAAACGCCATCTTCACCCTCTGTCGGGAGGACTGTGGTTGATGACTCAACACGGAGCAAGGCAGGAGCTCCCGCCCCCTGCCCTGCCCATGTCCATCCCTGCCCTGCCCATGTCCATCCCGTCTCGGGCGTCACTGCCAACGCTGAAATGCCTCTGGAGTCAGACACACGCTGACACTACCGTGTGTTCTGAGAAGCCAGCTGGGGAGGAGGCGCTGCGGAAGGGCTATGGGTGGAGGCACCCGATGCCCAAGGCTCGCGGTGGCGCCGGCTCCCAGAGGAGCTCTGAGCGCCTGCGACGAGGAGAGGAACCTTGTTGTGAGGCCGCGTGCCCCAGGAAGGAGCTGCTGACTTCCCGGCTGGGACATGTTGGTGCCGTATAGCCATTTATGCCGCTCCAAACCACGCTCTGAAAGGCATGAAAACTCTCATTTCCCCCTTGTAGCACACAGTCACTTTTCCATGCCTGCAGCTATGAGCAGCGTTTGGATCTGGGCTTCTAATTTGGTGTGGTTTGGGGCTTCCAAGCTCTAGGGGAACCCCACAGGTTTTTGGCAGCAAGAGTCGCCGAGGAGGCGAGGTTTTGGTGTCAGCTCAGGCTGTAGGAGATTATGGCAGCGCTCGCAAATGAAACTTTCACCTCACACCCAAATGCTTGCGTTCTCCAGGAAAAACCACCCGCGGTTACCCGTGCCCTCCCCAGAAAGCGTCGGCTCGAGTAACTGCACAAGAGGCGACTGTACGTGTAGCGGCGTCTGGGGGCTATAAATAGACTTGCATAAATGTATATTGTCTGAAGGATCTAAAATTAGGTAGCACCGATGTTTGTGCATCGCTCCTCCTCTGCTGCAGGGGATTGAGTCTCTTCTCGAAGTATTTAATCTTGAGTTGGGGCTGGTTAAAAATTGGAGGAGCCTGTTTGGGGGGAACTTCTGAAGCAAATGTCCTGTTTTTCTTAAAAGGACGTAAAAACTTGAAGAAAATAAAGAGCAGCTGGAAGTTCCTGGGAAGCACGGCCATATGTATTTAGAGTTGTCACCAAAATATCAACTTTCTGCTTTTCTTTCTTTCTTTTTCCCGTTTCAAGGGCATTTGCACCTTGAATGCAACAAGCAAGTTTTGAAAAAGATTTCCAGAAGGCGGAGTGGAAAAATCCCAGCATGCACACTTGCCTGTGATTAAATGACATTGTATGTCCTATGTTCATGGTATTTTAATTCTTGGTCTCTAACCATTCTTTGCAACAAATAACAGTAGCTATGTATTTAAGATAAATTTGAGTGTTGCCTGATATCAGCTGGAAATATCTGAGCTGGCCGTTACTCATTCTATATAATGAAATAATGCTTTCTTGTTCAAATAACTTACCATTGAGTTGTGAAGAGAACATAAATATTAGTAATTCCACAGTCTTCAGTTCCCATCTTCACACTGCAATGTTTTGTGTGGTGGCAGTTTATTATAATGTTTCATATTAAAAAATTCTAATACGCTTGGCCTCTTACATAAATTTTGTTTTGTTAGCAATGGAAGCATAGAAAATAACTTATTGTTCTATTGATGAAATTGCAGCTTGTCTGGGAAGTAGCACTGGCTTTGTTTTGTTTTTTTCTTTTTTTATTTTTGTCTCTTCTGCTGGACATATTTATGAAAATTTATTACTCCAGTCCTCATAAACAATGGTCCAGCACACTGGGGCAAAATGAGCTGTGTCCTCCGTTTTCTAGTCAAATCAAGTTGGAGACCTGGGGGGGTGTTTCAAGCTGTTATTAGTAAGGCTCTATTAAGAAATGCTAATAATGTGACTCTTATCTGCCTAAACACAGTAGGGGACTGTCAACTGTACGCTGGGTTTATAATAGCCATTCAAATGAATGTTTAAAAAATATATATATCTATATATAAAGAGAGAGGTCTTTCCAGCACCTGAAGTTTTGAAGTGCTTGCTGAAAGTCTTCCATAGGATTTTACACGTGCTGAGAAGAGATATTTCATGGGGGTTATTTAATCTGGAAAAGGAATCCAGTGTTTTTAATTTCCAAGCCAGTCTGTCAGTTTAACTCTTAGTTACCTCAGACACAACATTCGATCAGTGTTTGTATATGAAAAATAGCATTTCTTACAGCTTCATCTGTATGGAGTCTTTGACTTCTGCATATAAGATCTCTGGTAAATTTTCTTCTCTGGTTTTATCAACCTTTTGATGGAGTGTTCTTTAAAAAAGAGAGATTTTTACACCCCTATGATAGTTTAAGATGGATATCAAGTATGATTTCATGCATGATGTATTATTTTGATCATAGTTCTGCATATGTGAACATATATGCAGCTGTGCAAACTGAGGCAAAGAACTTTTTTTTAAAAGAAGTTTTAAAAGAAAATAGATTTTTTTTCATACCTCTAGTTAGCAGTAGTCAGTTTTAGCCACAAGAGGGAGTGATGTTTATCTTCTCCGTGAACATTACCGATTTAACTATGAAAAGGTTAACATTTATTCACAAGGTTAAAGGTCTTCATTTTCGGTTTCTATCATTGTTTCATCTTCTTTTTCTGTGTCGTCTGGCAACGTATATGAAGAACAGAATATAAATAAAATATAGCAGAGTGGATTAGGAATCTCCAGCTATGTCAGCTTTTACCTGAAGTTTGGTAAGTGTGCTTAGAAGTTTGGTAAGTTTGGTAACATTGTGCTGTGAAGGCTAACTCATGCCCAACTCGCACACTGGACGAGATATCCCTTATTCCGGAGCATTTCTGTAACAGAGTTGAAAGCTGTAGCCACATCTCCTATTTCTCCAGGAAGTTTGGTTATTTCATAATTTACTAAGAACTAGTGAGTTAAATCAGAAAACAAGCTATTTTCTCCTGCACCTCCAGGCTGCTGGTGGCTTGTTGCTCTGAGCAGATGATGAAAGTGTAGGGTAGGAGAAGAAATAAAGCAACAACAATGTGGCAAATTATGCATAAGTTATAACTAAATTTTAAAGGTGTATTACAAATAAATGATTTTGCTAAACTTGCATTTTGCTTTGTGTGCTGCTTTGTGTTTTTTTGCAGAGTCTCAGGGGTTTTGGGCATCTTCCTTTTGAGGGCCAGCCAGAGCGCCCATGTAGAACACCTGCACATTGCTCTCAGGATCATCCTTGTGTTTGGAGAGTCCACAAAGTTGTTAGTAAGAGGCTACATAATCAGGCAGTAATTGGTCACCTAGGTTTATGTGTTCTCTTGTTAAATCAAAAAAAAATCTTTTTGGAAGAAAACATAACTGCAGGAGCCCCTGGTAGCATGATTTAGCCTATGGACACAGTACTGTCCTATTCTTCAGGAGGAGTTCAGGGCTTTGGGGGATAGAGAGGGGAGAAGACAGCTGTATTTCCCCTTTTGTATTCTTACAAGTATGCCTAGCAGTGCTCCACGCTCTTTCCAAGGTTTCACAGGGGTTATACAGGCATAAATAAGGCAGAAATTGAACCGTAGGTTATTTCTTCAGTATAGAGGGGGAGGGAACACTTATTTTTGTCTAGCATAACCGCAATGGTCTGTCACTTCATAACTCAGTTTTTGCACAATAACAGCATCCCTGAACGTGTCATTTGTGAGCTTGTGCTTAGGCAGTTGTTTTCCTGCTGTAGGATAAGCACAAGAAGTGGATTTTACACAGAAGTATTGAGCTGTGCTTGGAGTATAAAATGATGAAGAACAAATGCACCTTTGACATTACTCTTGGGGTAAGCAAGGCTATAGATGATAGATTAAGCTAGAGGATTCAGCAGAAGTTTAAGTATTTGTGTATGATAGAATTGGTGGCTGTGGAGGGTTTTATTACAGGCTTTGATCTATAATAAGAGTCTGAGTCTGGAAACATAAAATGGTCCTTTTCCCTGAACAAAGCTCTGGATGTGCATTTGACAGCCAGCATGACCAAAAATGTTGGAACTTACCAATGGGTGTATCCCAAAAAAGCCTTTCCGTAATGCGGCTGGAAATGTGCTTTAAATCAGCAGAAAGGCTGTACAGTTTTGATTTGTTTTTCTTTACATAGATATTGCAAATAAACTTTTTTTTAACAAAAAAAAAAAATCGCACAAAAGCTAGTTTCAGTGTCTTGTGCTGAGTGTTTTGATGATTAATTATTTCGTCATGTGTCTCACTCGTTATCACAGCTTGATTTCTTAGGAGATATGTGGTTAGTTCAGTTCCTGTTCTCCCCTTTTCAGCCCATTCATAGGCAGCTGCAGTGGTAGTTTGTCTGTCCCAAAGATTCTTCTGAAAACTGTCTTATTCCAACACGCCTGGGCTGGGAGCTGTATCCACAGTCACTTGGATGTTGTGGTGGGATTGCAGCTCTTGTTTCATAGCGAAGACGGTGGTGAAAGGGAGGAAAAAGAGACAAGTAGTATCTCAAATTATCCATCATGGTCCTGTTAGTAACATCAAATTGGAGTTTTCTAAGAAGATAGAGGTAAGCTAGGCCTGTAACGTGTTTTTTTTTTTTTTTTTCTTCCTATAAAGCATTAGCCTTGATTCACAAACACAGCACTAGAAATTTCAAATAGTATTGTTTGGAGAATGTGAAAAAAGAGTAATGCTCTTCTAAAAATGGATTGGAAATGTCGGAATTTGTTTTTGTTGCTGTTGTTTAGAAGGGAGTAATCTTTCTAGGTAAAGAGAGGGAGTTCATTTCAGCACCCAGAACAAATCCTAGTTTAGAAGCTCAGAGAAATAAATTATTTGGATTTATAATATCACTTTTATTTTGCTGATTTACTGAATCAGAGCTGCTTCTGCTTGAAAGCGCAGTATCAGTTTGACAACTCGTAGCATTATTGCACAAGAGCTGAGAGCAGGAAGCGGAGCCAGCAGTAATCTTGGAGGAAATTGAGCAGAGTTACCAGCCCGGGAAGCGGGCCAGGAGCAGAGAGACTACCCTGCCTTTCAGAGCCGAGCTTGCCAAAAAGACGCCCTTGCTCTTTTCCCTTTACCCAAAGTCATCTAGCACCTCGCTTCTCGGTCTCATTCTCTAAGTGAATTGCTTTTAAAACAACTCTTTTTGAAAACATATTTAAAATACCATTAGTCTAAAACCAGGACTTTTATCATAAAGCATATATATATTTTTTTCCCAGCCACTCGATATTTTTGGGCATACTCACTTCAGATGTTGTTAAAACTCCAGTTGCAGGTTTTGCCAAATTCATTATATATCCATTTTAATAGTGTGATCAGCCTAACTGATCTCCAGTTGTTACTCAGAGGCACGAGGAGCAGTTTCCCTCAGTTCCATTCCTAGAGGAGTGAAAACTTACAGATATTAACAATGTTTTATAGTTTTGCCTGGTTTAGCCTTGTTTCAGGATTTCATGGTCTCAAGCAGATAATCTTGGTTTGTATGTTCACCATGCAAATTGAACAAACAACTGGAATGAAGCCTCAGATGGTCTGTTGGCTAAGGCCACTCATCTAAACCCACTGGATTAGAGATTGTATCTCCTCCACATGAGAAAACTATCATCCCTTAAACCAACTTGCCCATAGTAGATTTGAGGCTTTAACCGAGATCTATGTTTTATTCTTACACCAAATCAACTTTTCAGTTCTTCCTTTTCCCTTTTTTCTTTTTCTTTCCCGTTGGGTCCAAATTTGGGTCTGCGGGTGAAGTCTGGGAAATGGCAGCGTGAGTTAGCTTAGATGCCATAGCGAATCAACATACTGCTTCTTCTGTTAGTATTCCTTGGAGTTTTCCAGTTGTCTGAGGAAACCAGACCTTGTAATGCTCTGAATGGCTGAGTTCATTTTATACAAAGTTTAAAATACACATGTATATATATACATACACATATGAAGCCATATAGTTTCCAGAAGTTCATGCACCTGTTCTTATATTGCTGTGTGGTTTTTGAGAACTTTTGGCATTTAAACCTTCACCTCTTTGCTGTATCCTCCATCTCTGTGGAGATACCTTAGCGATATGACTTTCCACTTAGAGCAAAACAGCGGAGGTTCCTATGCAGTCCACTAGATTCACTCGAGAGGCAATGTTGTTAACATATTTTTACAATAATAAAACATGTAATTTTGGAGTCTAATTTTGGAGTTCTTTTCATTTGTGTTAATGAGGTTATATTGCAGACTGTGTTGACTATCAATAAATGTAGATTGACATGACCTCTCAAACTGTATTGAACCAGAACAGCGTGGTCCAGCTCTGTCACTGGGAGAAGTTTCAGGTTCAGGCGAACTTTTGCTTTTGATGCAGAGGAAGGTGGGTTCTTTGCATGTGCTCAATGCCTGGCTGAGAGCAAAGGGATGCCAAGGCACCCGCGCTGCAGGTGAATCAAGGAATGCCCTCCGAATAAAGGTATTTAACCTGAATAAAGGTTCATATATCTGGCAAAGCAGGACTAATAACAGGGTGATCGATACCTGTGAGTCCTGTTGCAATAGGATGTTCTTCAATGCTGAACCTGTTATGTTTTTAAAAGACGTAAGAACTGGGACTCAGACTTCTGAAACTTGCTGAGGACTTTTGTCGTTCTTCACTTGATCTAAGCTACCTTTGAGAGGCCTGTCTATTGCAACGAACACCAGGCTGGCGCACTTTTAAATGTTTATTTTAGGGTTTCGGTTTGGTTTCTTAGAAAAACGCTCTCAAACTCAAACCTGACTTTTGAATGTCGTTTTCCTTGTGAAGCACTTGGGGCTCATTAGCAGGAAGCACTAGAAGCAGCTGCGAAAGCATCGTGCAGCTCTCCAGGCATTCGGCAGGGACTGAGCGTCTTACTGTGCCCTTTGCTCCGCACGTGGTACCTGCCACCCTCTCGTTGACTGAGAAATATTGTCCTGTCTTCGAAGTGTAAGAAACTGTATTTCATTTCTATTTAGGTTCAATCGGGGGCTACTCCTAAGGACTTCGGGGGCCTGGGGTCTTCAAACTGTCGGCTCCGGCCTGGGGGCCTCCATGCCCGGGCGGCTGGACGCGGCCTGCGCCGTGAGCACGAGCCGTGCGGGCCCTGGCGGTCCGGCCGCAGGTCGGTTACACGCGCACACACACATAGATGTGCTAACGCGAGTCCCTGCGTGTGTCCAGTCCTCCCCAGCCTTCTGCGAATCTGGGAAGAGCAGCCTGTTGCTACGAGAAAAGCTGTCTCCTCTGCTTTCCATATGAATCCTGGCGGGGCGCGGGGTGCTGAGCGTGTGATATGACACCAGGCCAGAAACCGCGTTTGCGCTGTCTGGCAACCCTGTCGTGGCTCGTGAGGACTCTCAAGTGGCGCTGAGGGTCAAGCTGCCGGCAAGACCTCTCCTTAGGACAGCGCTGCCCAGGAAAAGGGCATATGGAGCCTTCCGAGTGCTAGTTTTCTCGTCAGGAATTTTCCATGGCCATGAGTGCAGTTAGGTAACGCGCTGAGAGGAGGCCCCGCTCCTGCCGCCGCTGTTCACCCTGCCTCCTTCAGAAGCTCTCCTTTGTGCGGAGACTTTTTTGTGGCTGCTTCACATATTGCGTGTGGATGCTTACTCACCGGTCAGAGCTACGGCATATTCTGTGCACTGTTTGGTTTGCTTTCGGTTGTTGTCTTTCTGTGGTGCTTTTACATCCTATATGACTGATATGTTTAAAATAGCCAGCTCCTACGGATCAGGAAATAAATTGTTCAGAGCAACGCTGAGCATCTCCTCTCAGTTCACAAAGAATTTGTCAGTGGAACTGCTTGGTTTTGTTTCTTCTGAAAAACACCTCTCAGAACCCAAAATAGCCTTTTATATCGATGATCGTTCATGTCTCAGTTTGTAAAACTGTGCATTTACAGTCTTCCTGCTAGTAGAAGTTCTCCTATAAACAACAATCTAAGTTTAGATATATGTAAAACACATTTCAGTAATATTTTTCTCCTTTTAACAAAGTGGTTCTGTATTTCTTGAGATAAGGATCCAGGGGGCTCTTTTTTTCTGCCAGTTGTAAAAGTTGCTGCAGCCCTGACTTCGCTCAAGGCGCCCAGTTGCGGCACTGAGGAGTCGTTATTTTGTGCAAGAGATTCATTTTTCCGAGATGTGGCTCCCACAATAGCTGCAATATGGCTGTGTAGTAAATCGTAGATTTGCCAGTCTTGACAAACCCTTTAAAACATTTTTTTCTCCTCCATATTACTTCAAAGGTGTCTTTAAAAAGGCTATTTTTCAAGCAGCTGCAATAGCAGTTGGAGCCTGTCTTGTTTTCTGGTGAACTTCTAGTCCTCAGTACATGGTGTTCTGCACTTCAAATTGAATGCAGAGTTGCCTTTACTTGTCTTTAGTAATATTTCCCTGAATTAGTCAATAGGTATTAGAATAGAAAATAAGGTGTATATTTTCTCCGATACTCGTAGGAAGGCAACAGGTAATAAAAACATACCTTATTTTTACCTCTCTCAGTGGAATTATTATTATTATTATTATTTATATAGTGGGTAGGTCATATTAGACTTGACTGCTTTTATACTGGTACTATACAAGTGCCCTCAGAAGACCGTGCACCTCTCTTGCTGGCAGGACGTTAAGAGGAATAGTGAAAAATGGATAAAAACACCCGCAGCGGGTTCCCCTCGAGAGAGACGTTGAGCATTGGGCACCCAGGTGGGCAAAGCATGGGCGATATTGGCACTGCTTGCGGTCTTCAGGTGCAGTCCACTCAGGAGAGCTCAGTGCTCATAAACTTCATCGGCAATATCTGAATTGCTTGGAAAAATTAGTCAGTAATTTTGGGCAGGACGAATGTGAAGATGGGTGATGTTGCCTTAAAGGTCTCCTTTCAGGAGTGAGCTTTAACTCGTGCTCTGCTTGACCTACTTTCTTCTCAAAAAGTGATGAGCCTGCTGTTAGGCTCAGAAAATGATTCCTGGTCCCACAGGAGTAGTTTCTTCAGTGTGGGGAAAGAGATTTGTATGGGAAATACCACAAAAATCGAATCGTTGCTTTGCAGATAAGTTGCTGTTTACATTTACATGTGGCACCAGTTAAAGATGCACAGCAAAGTCTTTAAGTACACCTAAAAAGTAAATATTTTCCACTTTTCTTTCTTTCCTTCAGGTTTTACTGCCATGCTGTCCTCTATAGTGAGTGAGTTATGGTAATTAGTAATAGAAAAATCCTTCCGAAAAAATGGGTTAAAAAAAGAGCCTGAAAGCCTGACTTATTTTTATATCAATAAAGCTTCTGTAATTTCTTGGCTGTCTTGTAGCTTCAGAGCAAATTCAGAGCAGCAGCAGAGTAAGCATAGTGTGGGAGGGGTTCGGCTGAAGCATAAATTAACTGTATTTCATTTCCCTTTAATAAAGAATTTCAGTTTTTCCACAGCTAACTGTATAATCAATTTGCTCCCCTGCTGGCTCGCTAACTTGCTCTTGGCTTTCTTTCAATAATATCAAGCCCCTAATGAGGGAGATGGGAGGCTCTAATCACACAGAGGAGGAATAGGCAACCGTGCTAGAACGTGTAGTTCAGCTGTGCTAAATTTTGTTGTGTCTTTTATCGTTGAAGAGCTCAAATATGTTTCCTCCCCATGCTCGATGCTGCCTTTTGTAGACTTAAGAAGCCGCGTACTCCTCCAGCCTCATTAATCATATTTCACTGCCTGGATGACACTAAATACTTAAATCCTATTCAGTTTCCCCGCAGCCTTGAGCTTCCTCATGCTTCTTCTCTCCAAAGTTTCACCTTGGAACTGGGTGCCGGTGTCGCCAGGATGCGCAGCGGCTCCGAGTGAGCAACATGACACAATTTTGCTTCGCCCTGCTGTAAAATTGTTGGTCAAAGTATACTTTAATTGTAGCATCATTGCACCACAAGCCTGGGAGAGATTATAGAGAGGGGAAAAAAATACAGTCTAACTGCTGAGTTTGTTTTCCCTGCCTTCGCCATGCCTAGAAATTACACCCTGTATTTTGGGTTTGTTCAGTTACTCACTTGTAATTCCACCTTTTTTTTTTCTTTTTTCCCCCCCAACACTTTGGATATACAAGACACAAGTTAAACATACGAGATAAACAAAGATTATCTTTAGTCGCAGTATCGCCAGACAAAAGCCTCTTCTGAGCTTGCAGTCCCCACCCCTGCATTTCTATTTCTGCTCCTCATTCTAAATGCTCCACTTCTGCTTGCAGATAATACGCCTGGCAGGACTGCGCAAAAAGGAAAGTCTGTGTCAAGCTAAAAAACATCAGTTTGACTTCAGCATTTGGGGAGGTAGGGCTTTTGATTCATCTCTGGAATTTTTTTTCTTTTTGTTTTTTTATTCTTATTTTTTTCTCCGCCAGTGTGTAGGGGGAATAATTAGGGAGGGGGTGGGATTAAAGTTCAATTTTATTTTTTCTGCGTCATTTGGTCTCATTTTGAATGGTGGCCATGTGATCCGGGAGCATTCAGTGCCGCAAGAGGCCGAGGCGGGGAGGCTGAGCCAGTGGCGAAGGAAACTTAGAAGATAACCAAAGAGCATCGAGTAAAAATGGTTTCAATTTAATTTTATGCATGTTTTTTTCCTGATTATAGAAATATAACTGTAGCTCTTAAACAATTCCTTGCTGTTTCCGCACAGTGTTTTGGAATCTCATGTGTTTAGCGTCCTGATGGAAAAAAAAAAAAGCCTTTTTATTGCACACTAGCAATGCTAAGTCAACATTGCTGCCTCTCTTCGGTCCTTGACTGAAGTTGTCATTCCAGAATATGTGCCCTATTTGTGATTAAAATGGTGGAAGGGAAATAAAGCAAATCTATGTAATCGGGAAAAAGTCTTGTTTTGCTTTGTAACCTGGATGAGGTTTATTATTAATTCTGTTGATGCAATATATATCTAACAATGCACAAAATGGTCATTTTGTGAGCTGAGAGCAATCAAACCCAGAAAAATCTGATTATCATCTGTTTTGTTTGGGGTTTTGTCTGGGGTTTTTTTTGACTTTTTTATGTTATCTGAACACCTATTATGCACACACGAGTATTGAAAAGCATGCAGGCCTGCCCCAAAGCCAGACGTAGCAAGAAGGTAGCAGGGCTCGTTGCCTTCCTGCTCTTTCCGACTTGGAGTGCCCTGCCGCTGCCCACAGTGCTGGAGCTGTGGTTATTCTACTGCTATATTTGGGTTGTACCTGTTCGATACATCCCAAAATATTTCCCAAGAAGAAATCCTGCTGGCGCCAGCCTGGCACGGTGGCTGCCTCGGGCGGGAGGGCGCTGGGCAGGGAGGAGGGCAGTGCCCTTGTAGGAAGGATTGAGCCCATAAATGAGCCTTTTCCAAATATTGTGGGTAGCGCCTGGAGGGAGGAGACTTACAGATGAGGAGATCCCAGGTAGGTGATGCCGAATTTCCTCTGGTCCCATTTTGCTGCTGGCTGGACTGAGTGCGTTCAGCCTCATCTTGCCTTTGTAGCCAGATCTCAAGAGTTAGAGAGGCTGCACAGGCTTCAGCCTTGCATCAAGGAACAGGCTTGAGTTGCCTTTAATTCCTTTGAGATTGTACGCCACAATTTCCAAATCCCTGTGCATGAAATTGAAGGTGAGAATCATATGGTTTTGGTTCTAGCTTTTCAGAAAGGAGAAAAAAAGATGCAGTTAGAGGTGAAATTTTATAATTCTCTCCATGCATGATGCAGAATTTTCCAAAATTCCAAAAAATAACAGTGGCAGGGATCAGCTGGGCTTCCTTCACTTTTTGAAGGAAAACTGCACCCAGCCCCTGGCAGGTCACTTTTACCAGTTATCTTCATTATAAACTAGGTCAGAAATTGTTGGCAATTGAGGAATCTGCCAAAGTGGCCATGAAAAAGAGGTGCAACGCCTCGGAATGAGATAGGGACAAGAAGACTTGGAGGAAAGTTCGGTGGGATGTGAAAGTACCAAAGTGGGAGCAAAGCAATGAATTCTGCAGATTTCTACATTTCATGTGGTTTGAGCGTTGGTTTTCAGGTGCGCAAAGTTCTAAAATGTTGCTGAGAATTCCTATGAAAAAGCCGCTGGGTCCTCACAATGAACACAGTCCATGAAATGATGTGAAAGCTGCATAGAGACTGCCTGATTTCTCCTTTTCAGGCCTGGCCTCTGCTACCCCAACCATGCAGATGTTATTTGACCAAAGGCCTTTGCAAGAAGCAGCCCTTATCCACAGGATTGGAAGCAAGAACCACGACTTGTTGCTAATTTACTGCTGTTATCCTACCAGGGACTGAATAGTTTCTGGCAAAATGAATTGACTCAATCAAGAAATGCACCCGCTGCCAGCCCCCTCCTTCATGTCCAGGCATCATGTTTTATTTAGTTTTCCAAACTCTCATAACGTTTTGACGAGGAAATTTGAAACTTGACAATTTAATGTTTTCCTTGCAACCTCTTAAGACCCTTTCTCTCCCTGCGCCCCTCATTTCAGCCTGTTCCATCGTTTCTCTGCTACTGCAGCGCGCTGAAGCCTCCTCCAAACTGCTGCCTGGTGTCACCCGCAGCGCTGCTCTGGCATGCCGCATTTTTCTTTTTTTTAAGGGTTTTAGCCTCTCCTTTCTGGCCTTTGGCTGTGTTCTCCCCAACTAGTCTTCTAAGCTAATGACTGCATTTGCTGCCAGTGTTTTCATCCTCCTTGTTTGTAAGGTATCTCTGTTCTCACTAATAGTATCTGAACATCTTCTTTCAGTATTGTTTGATGTAATTAGCATGCTGTTTACTACACGCTCTGCCATTTTATTAATGAGGATGTTAAATGAGATGAAACGAATTTTTAAAAACCTCCTCCAGCTCATAGAGCTAAATTAAGGCAAATAACCACTGCTTACCTTTCCAGCTTCTAAAGATGTCTCTAGATGTTATTGTCAAGACACCAGCTTGAAGTCACTCCATGAGGAAGATAAACAGGACACACTGCCAGTCTCTACTCACGTCTACTCCATTAGTCCCCTGGCTGGGGACTACAGAGCTACCTTACTGTATTCAAGTGTTTAAAGTAGATTCTATCAATAATTTTATGTTTAAGTAGCTGTTATTTCTTTCAAATGTATTAGGCTCCTTGCTGCATGTTATTTTTAAGAATCATGTTGTCTTCAGATCTGATACCTTGCAAAAAATCAAAGCATTTAAGCATTTCTTTTGTGAAATTACCTGTAATAGGTATTGAAAGGGAGTATATGTTCTCCAGGATACTTCTGCCTTCCCTCTAACTTTTAAGTTAGAAAATAGACGCACTCATGACTACATATGCAGGATGAGGAGTATTGGATCTGCTTGGTACAAGGATGAAGACAGAGAGAGACCATCAGTAGACCCCAAGACATGGCCTTATATATTTTATGTATGATCTTAACTTTCTTCAGTATATATTGAAATATCCTTCAGCATTTATAACTTTTTTTTTCCCCAAATCAGCGTAATACCCTAATATCATCAGTAGTTTTTGTTCTATCACCATGTTAGAAACATTTTCTTACTATGGATCTCTTGCACATTCAGGTATGTACAAACCTTCTCAAAGGCTAACCTGCAGTTTTCCAGCTGAAAGACAAAGAGCTTTCTAAAAGCAGCACTAAAAGCATAACGTTTAACACTTTAGTTTTATAGCATTTTGCAGAAATTATAGTATATAGTACTGTCAGTATTAGCAGCACCGTGTTGCTGCAGTGTGGTAGGACAGACCTCCTTCAGCTTCACCTGGTGATTTGGTTAGACCATCCACTGCAGAGGTATTGGATGTTCCTGGCTCCAAGTTTGCTCCTTTCCCAAAACATTTGGCAGAGGTTGATGATTAATTTGCTTGTTACTGGTGACTCTGCCAATGAATGTGCCGGGGAGGCTGTTTCTCCTTCTCAAAAGCGTTGGCCTGTTCCCCTCACAACATAGTGTGTCCGAGAGGACTCTGTGTTTTTGGCTGTATTTCATGGACGTGTGACTTAGCTGTTAATGTCAGTCTGAGGCGCTCTACTGTATTCTGAGTGTGCTCAAAGCTGTCGCTGGAGCCAGCCTGGGTGTTCATTAAACCTTGCGGGATTATCTATTTCCCAAAGGGGCTTTCAGGCAGCAGCTTAACAAATTGCTAGTTATTCTGTGTGCCCCAGTTCTGCTGGAGGTATTGGAGGAGACCTGATTTTTGGAAAGCATTGAGAGCAGGAGAACAGACCACATTAAAGTTTCGAGCACCCTGAAATTACCAGCTGGCAATGCCGTGTGATAAAGCATGCAGTGCTGCATCCATTTGCCTGGATCATACTTGATGCTTTGCGTGTCATCCAGTATAGAAATAATGAGCACTTTTTTTCTTGCTATATGTTTGCTGTAGAAAGTATCCTATTTAAGGATTTTCAGCTGAGATGTAAATCCTGTATTTTGTTGGATTAATGATAAAAATTTCAACTGAGTTAATGATATGTTAATGTTAATTTTAAATCTTTCCTTCTCAAATGATTTTCCTCTTGTGTATTTAATTTATAATCAGGGCTGGGTTTTTTTTTTTCCCACTTTGCTTTTGCAGTTGGTTTGGTATTCCTCTGGAGCTATGATGATTCCACGATGTTTCCATTTACATTAATTTGTTCATATCATTTTTTTTCTTCATTAGCAAATCAAAGTACATTCACAAGTATCTTAAAGAGAACTTGTTCTCCTATACTATATTCTGCTTTCTGCACAAAGATGTTTTATTTTTTCTTCCTGAGAATGTTTTAACCTAGGTACAGTTCTCTCTGACTTTCATTCTTTGAGATACGACTTCTTGTTTAATTCCCAATGAAGTTAAACATGCATGTCACAAAACTTGCTCACAGTGAAAAACAAAGGTCTGGTTTGTGTCTCAAGTTATATTGTAATATTTCACTGAAGTGCTTCGAGAACTGTTCTTCGTTTCTTAATGGAACTATAAGCAAAGCCATGCTGCTCGGGCTCTTTTACTATCCATTATTTTGTTCGTCTTGAAAGATGATATCTCAGTTTTCCATGTGAAGTTTCTATGTTCTTTCTCCAGCTAACTTAAGAAAAATATGTTGTTTACTTTAAAAGATTTCAAAGTCTGGGCAAGCTAAGATATAGAGACACAAATCCTCTTGCATGACAATATTATACTACAGGCCTGTATATTCTTTCCTTCACCAGAAATGGGATTATGGCACGAGTATACAGGATTTCTTATCCATATAATTTGATGGCAGGAAATATTAAAATAAACTATAAACTCAATTTGCAGCTTGTCTTAGGGAGGAAATTGGGATATGACTGGGTAAAATACAGATTGCAGGCTAGCATCTAAAAAATGTGGATTTGCAGAAATAGAACGATTACATAAGGCTCTCTGTCATTTTCTTGCAGTAACATTGAATATAATTACCTTACCATTTATCTTAGTAAATGCTAGGTTCCTGAGCAAAGCTCTATAAACACAATTTTTTCTATCCTTTGCACAAAAGCTGCAGAGTCTTAACTAACTATGTTATTGGTGACGCTTCTATGTCTTAATCCATGCAATCAAATTCATAGGGAAACAAAGTCCGTAGAAAACAGTTATTGCCCTGTGGAAGATTCACTTATATAAACAGAATTAGTGTGTTGTTAATTTTTTTTTTTTTTTATAGAACAAGAGGGCCTAATTTTCAAAGGTGCTGATCTCTTCTAATTAGCCTGGAAGTGAATTAATTGCTTATGGAAGACGGTCTACTGAGATACCGGGGACTTGCGAGATGGGTTGTGCTGCCGCGAGCCCCGCCGCGGTGCCTTGGGGACGTCGGGGACAGATCCTTCTGCTCGGGCTCCCCGGGGGGCAGACAGTGGAAAGGGCGGCCTGGCAGCGCGGACACCCCAGCCGGCTCTCCGTGGGGCTGCTGCCTCTTCTCCCCAAAGCCCCTCTCCCCAAATTGACTTGACATCCAAGCCAAGAAAACAAGCTCCACAGAAGAGCAACTTTCCTAAAACTGCTATTTACAAGACCTCTTCTAGACTCTAAATAGCTGCTGTTGCAGACCCAAGAGGCTCAAGCTGATGACTCCCTTGCACCTTGTGCTGTCTGAGACAACACGACTGATTTGTACTCAGAAAGACAAATGTTTGTGTGGGTTTTTTGCACCATTAGGACTGTGCTGGGCTTGTTAGCTTGGGTCAGCCTGTGAAGTCTGGTGGTTACGTGGTATTTTCCTTACGATATTTCGCAAGCGAGTCCTTCCTTGCCTGCAAGGCCTAAATCCATGCTGCATCTGGAAGCCCCACGCACAAGTGCACTTGGATGGGAGGGCAGGTCTCAGTTTCTAATGTATAAAACACACTCTGCAATTGACTGTGAAATTGTACAGATGTAACATGCCTTTTAATATATAGTAGTTAAAAACAGAGTATGTTTATAGAATTTTAAGGCCTCAGATCAGAGCTGACATGCTGCAAGCTGTTTACTTCCATTACTCTACTTCAGGAGCATTTGCTGGAGAAAACAGTACTTAGAGCAGGCAGTAAGTAAGAGTAGCAACAGCAGCGGTTTGCAGTGCAGCAAGAGGAACACTGAAAGGCTGGAAAATAGCACAGAGCCAGGGAAAGGTTTTCTGGGATCCCATTTCGGTGCTGCAAACCCCACAGCTCCCTCAGCTTTAGAGAATCGAGGTCAGCGCTGCAGCTGCATCCCGATGAACGAGGAAAGGGAAGGATAACACAAGGCACTCGTGTAAAAGAAAAGAGCTGACGCAGTGTTTTCATGCAGATTTCTACCTACCTGTGCGTGAACCAGTTACACAAGAACTACAAAGTGTTCCTTTCTTTTTTGTAAGTGGTAGTTGCAGGCACTGTGATTTAGGGCGAGGTAGGTATTATTCTAAATACAAGCAGAGAGCAACATTTACGAAACACAGGGCAAAGTTGCATCTTCATATCCTCTCTCAACTGTTTTGTTTTACTAAAATCATACAAATTTTCAGTGTCGATTCTAACTTTATTGCACCCCATGCAGTATTTTTGTGCTTGCATTATTTGAGATATGTTGTTGAGGTATATCCTTGCAGCAGCACCTAAGAGAACATACGAAGTTTGTGATCCCATTGCTGCAGGTATACATGAAGGGACATTTCCTTAACATCAGTCTCCAGGAATTTTTTTTTTTAGTGAACTTTTTCACTTGCTCTCAAGTAGTAGTTCAGTTATTACTTGGTGATAGATCAAGGAATAACTAATATATATGTACATTTCTGCGGTTAAGGAAAAAAAAGCTTGATTTTCAGTTTCACCTCCATTTGCATTTCATTTCTAGAATTTCTTAATCCATTCACCAAACGAGCATTTTGTATGTAAAGAGGGCAAATTATCTCTTGAAAGTGTTCTGGTTTATTAGTAGTTTTATCTTCCCAGAAATACGCATAACTTTATCTTTTCCTGTTCCGGCTTCTATATCTTTGTCTCTTTGATTTGACTAAAACATGCTTAATTACGAGTGTGAATAATTATAGCTGCTGATTTTATATATGACACTTCATACCTATAATGTATATAGAGACACTGCTCTGGATATAATAAATTATCTTACATCTGGTTAATACAGACATACAAAGACAACATATTCTGAATTACAGTGTTCAGATGAAATTCCAAACGATTGAATACTCTGCTTGTTAAAAATAAACACCATTAATTAGGAATTATTCTTGCATTACTTCTTCATTCCATCCCTTGGGGTTTGCCAGCTTACTTGATTTTCTTGTTTGAGTGATGTGAATTAAGGTTTCCTTGGTGTAGGCAAAGGTCCCTACTCCCCGCTCATGCTCTCTTTGGTATCCTTGGTTTTCCTTATTCTTTTCTGCTCTTTGACGGTGTAGTGAGAAAGACTGTCCTCGTGTATATCAAAATGTGATTGATTATGGAATAGTTGCATAGGCCATCCAATGGTTAAATAGAGGCAGAATAGTAGATATCTCCAACCAACATATTTTTTTTTAACTCCTGAAAATTTGCGACTATTCATAATAATTCATCCGTGAAGAGTATGCTGAGAAACAGGCACCGAGGAAGTAATGAATCAAATAGAATATTAGAATAATAGCTTGAGCAGTTCCTGGAGAGAAAAGGGGGTATAACTGGATGTTTGTAATATTTTTCTCAGTTCTATTACGAGTAGCTTATAAACCAAAACACATTTTACTATAAAGTTGCATGGAATTATGACATAATGTCATAGAACTGTGCGCTCTGTGTTTACCAGTCAATATACAAAGGATTGGTGTTTATGCATATTGGCATATTTAAAATACTATAGAAGTTATACACATTTTTTTTTCAAAGAATATTTGTTCTACATGCCACAGCCCCAGGTTCATTCTTCATCATTTTTATTAAAAGAAAATGGAAGATTGTATCAAACAAGGTGGGAATAATATTTAAGTAACTTCTAGAAAGGCTTTTTCTGTTGCAAACATGTTTTGACTCTGAACTGTAAGTATTTTGTAAATACTGAAGTGCTATTTTGGTTAATTTTTCATTGATAGTTCTTGTTGTAAGAGCAAAAATGGTATTAAGTTATAATAGTGAATATGAGGAAAAGATCTTTAATTAAAAAAAAAATCTATAGGTAGCAAATGAGTTCAACAGAAGGCATGTTTGTGTTATGCATGATTCTGTCTTGTAAGAACTGGCTAGAACCAGGCACAACAGCTTTACGCAAACGCCCGCATTTCAATTTCTATCTCAGAATAGCTTGCATAGGCTCCTGATTAGCAAGGTACTTAGGCATGCAAGCAGTCGCCCTGAGTATCCCCAGCAAAGCTAAATATATTTGCCAAATCACTTACCTAAGGGTGTCTCCTGAATTTTTTGAATTGTTGCATTGTTTACTCGGCTCTAGTTTCCACCGAGAGTGACTCACCAGTTGTGGAGGAGCTGGTGGGGCAGACAGCTCTGTCATAGCCGAGGCTTTTGTGGGTTCTTTTTAGGTCCAGTCTATAGGTGCGGGGTGGGGATAGGAAGGGCAAGGCTGTTTTTCTTATTAATATATAAATGTTTTTTTTCCCCATCTGTCCATCCCTTGTCTTGTATCTGTCTTCTAGTGTTTAGGCAGGGAAGTTCTTTTGGCCATATGCTCCTCACCAGAATGGGATTGTGTTCAGCACCTGAATCTCCTAAATACCGCAACAGTGGAAGTGTAGCTCCCAAATTAAACCCACAGATTTATGACCTGTCCCAAAGAACATAGATATTTATGAATACAATACCTGGGTGAATATGAAAGTCTGAGTTTCATAGATCTAAACAATACCTTGTTCCATATTATTTTTTCAGAAATAAATCATATTTTTGGCATAAGGCTATCATGAGAAGATAGTATCATTTTTTTTCTGTAGTAAAGAGGAATTCTCTGGTATCTCTGATCCTGATTTGTAGGAATACTACCAGCTTAGAAAATAGTGCTTGTGTCTCTGTTTTCAGGAAAAAAAAAATCAGGCAGGCAGGCAGGCAAGCAATAACATTGCTTGGTTATGATGCTTCCGTTTCTAGAGCTCTGCTTTTGCTGAGATGTGCAAAAAACTAGTGCTCTAAGCACCTCTGAGACGTCTTCCTTTAATATTCCCTGAAATAACAACTGGGTGAGGTCTTCAGGTGAAGTGCTGTACGTCTGCCCCTGTGTCAGTCTGATGCCTGTAATAACGCACTGAGCTGCACCTTCGCTTTGGGGAGTCCTGAGGTTATGTATCTGATCTGTGATCAAGGGTGAGGAAGGCTGGGGGGATAAAAGGCACACTGGGGGGTACAGATGGAGTTAGTGGTGCTACGGCCTTAGCCGAAGCAACGTGTTCAGTGTCATGAAGTACCTGCCCTCCTGAGCACCAAAAGGAGAACATCCATAGGAGAGCAGCTGGCATGGACTGACGTCCATAGCGCTCGTGCCAAAAGGAGAGGTGGCCTGGACGGGACTGCTGAGGCTAGGAAAGGCCTGAGGAGCAGCACTGCAGCAGCGCTGGAGGACTGGGAAGCAGGAAGGGGGGAATAAAGCTGATCTGCATAGCTATGGGAGATGTGGCAAGAAGATAACAGCTTAAACTGCAGCCAAAGAGGCCGTGTCCAGGCATTAGGAAAACTAATGGCAGGGGAGCAAAGCAAGACAGGAGCCCGGGCGGCTGCTGTGGCTTCTCGCAGGTCGTTAGGAACAGGTTGGACCAAGGTATTAGGCGTGAGATGGGTGTTGATCATCCTCCCTAAAGGAGGGGGATGGACACGGTGACCTACTGACCTCCCTCCTGCCCCATGATTGTGTTTTATTTTTTTTTTTCTAGACGGAGGGTGTATATTTAACCAACGTAGCTGGATTTAAACTACAGGGAATGAGAGAACCTCCTATCCCTCCTCGTGCTTTGGTGTTCTCAGCTGTGAATTATGGACACCATCTTCTCAGCGTGGTCTCCGTGTCCTCAGTAGGACTTTGTCCCTGTAGTAAGCATAAGGCTCACACTGGGGAGAGTAATGTGACTTAAGTGTATGTACACAAGCTGCTACAAACTGCGCTTTCTTCAAACAATTCACACACTAACATCATCTTTCAAGCACCTATTTGAGAATGTATTATTTTACTGTAAATGTGAGAAATTAATTTATCCATTTTTTTCTTAGTTCTCTTTCCCTTTTTTCCTTTTTTTTTTTTTTTTTTTTACTTTATGGAACACTTTTAATATTGAATATTTGCTTTCACAAACATGATTATTTCAAATATATTTGAAGTCATAATAGTGGAATGGCTGGAAGTAGGATGGCTTAAGAGGGAATACAGAATATAGTAGAATTGTAGCCTCTTATTTCAGTCTTGGCCTTGCTAACCTTGCTATCTTCTGCTGAACCGTATATAATGGAGCCACATGCAGTAAAAACAGTATCACTGTCTACAGAAATAGAGACGTGAGCATATACCATGCTAGTTTTAACAGCCTCCGAAATGTGAACTATCATTTACTGATACAGAGCTGTCTGTTTGAACACACGGGGCGCCTGGAACAACAGCTCCAAGAAGTTAATTTCCATGAGGTGTTAATTCTGCAGCCCAGCGTTGGCATTCAGCTGCCAACACCGTTCCCTTTTCTTCCTGAGACACAAAAGGAGGAGGAAAGTCCTAGAAGCGCTTGCTGTATTGTGATCAGTATGTCCCTCTGATCCTGCACAAGGAGGCACCGCGTGGTGACGGAGCCCAGCCTCAGACTGAGGAGAGACGGAGGCAGTTCAAGGAGACCCAGGGCTCCCAGCCCTGAGGCAGTGCCGCCCCGAGACGGCCAGCGTGGATGTCCACACCCGGCCAGGCCTCGGCTTTTCCCGCTGCTCTGCGCTCCCTGGCTCGCGCTGTCAGGAGGGACGGTTCTCCAGCCCCGGCGCCTTCACCCCGTGAGTCAGATGCTGACGGCAACCAGCTCGGGAAGCCTCGTCGGGGCGAAATGCAGGTAGTGTCTGGGAATGGAGGGACTCTGTCCCACAGCCCAGGGACGATCTCATTTTCAAGATTTTTTTTTTAAGTTAAAGTAATTCTACAGGGAGGGGGAAGGGGCGAAGATTATTCTGTATTATTCTGGAGTTTATGGTTGGAACTCAAACTAAAAACATGAAGGTAAGAAACAGAAATGAAAACATTTATTTTAATAATAAACTTAGTAACATGGCATAATAATAATAATAATAATACAAGCCAACAAGCAGCTGAATGTCTAAATTTATAGAACTTGTAACACGTAACACTATCCTGAAGAGGTAAAAGGTTCCCTGTATTTCTTTCATTATTCTTTCTGAACTCTGTTTCAATTAAAGGTTTGTAAGATCAAGCTCCTATGTTATCTATAAATCAAAAAGTTCAACTTTGGAAAGTCATTTAACTGGTTCTGTGACTATATCACCGTCATCCTCCCATCTTGATATCATCTCTTTCATAATGGCATTAGGAAGCTGCAATTTCTAGAGGCAGATCTTCAGTCTGTCGTATGAAATGTGCCACTTGTGCAAACATGCTGAGTTTTTGCCAGTTGTAAAGATACGCCACTACCACTCTCTCTTTTTTTTTTTAGTCTTTCCATCCTCTGTGCTCTAATTACATGAGCTAGAAAATTAATGTGTGCAGATCTCTACGATTTACATCGTAAGCGGCCAATGGAGAACGTAGGCTGATCATCCCCAATGCGCAATCAGTAAACTAGGGAATTTAGAAAGTACTTCCAACATAAATAAAAGATGTAGGACCACTTAGTCCGAAGCTGGCACATCATGATTTAGGAGCAAAGCATTCAAATGTATTTAGTCAGGGATAAGAAGTAATTGTTGCATATGAATTAATAAAGTTGTCTTAAAATCATTTTTCTGAGGACATCACAAAGAGAGCAAAAGCAAGGATAGGTCTAAGGGGCTTGTTTAACGTATGTCTCCACTTGCTGATGGCTGGATATTTTCTCTTTTAAGCAGTCTTAATTCTGCCTTTCCTCAGCAATGCTCTTTACTATCAAAGGACTGTGAAGGTATGAAACTTTATAGAGGAGTCAAGTGCAGGGAAATGAAGGGAGGACGACTGTTGCACAAGAGCAAACAAAAGGCAAGTTAATGTATTCAGCAGGGTAATTGCAAGGGAAAGAGAACCTTGCTCTTTCTAAGAAGCAAAACTGTAAAGTAACCCTTTTAGGTGCATTTATTACGTGTTGCTCACTTAGACCTCTTAGTGTGTATGGAGACAGGAGGAAAAGGATAAAGGGGAAATTAATGGAAAAAAAAAAAAAAAACACTGGGAGAGTGATAGGAAAAGACAAAGTATAAAATAAAGCAGAAAAGCAGACCACCTCCAAGCCCCTCCCACCCCCCAAAAAAGAAAGAAAACTGAATGTATTTGCATGGAAAGGCAAAACAAATATAACTTTGTAGATGATCACTAATGCACAAGAAGAATTTTAAGAATAAATTTTGTTTGTCTGATGTAACTCTTTTTGTCACGTGATTGCTATGTGGAGCTGGAGGAAAGTGGTAGGAAATAGAAGACATATCCAGGCCCTGCCATGTAAAAATGTGGGATTTCTGGTATAATATTATAAGGTAAGAACAATATATACTTACTTTACATTGTAAAAGCAATTGTTAGTTATACAGGTATAGACCAATGGAACATTATTTTGGCTCAGTGTGAAGCAAAGGTAGCAGAAGGAAAACAATGAGGACATTATTCTAGTACAAATTTATTTATAGAAATATTTATTAAAATTCTAAGTGTTATCTTACACCTTTAAGCTCTAATCTGTGTTGATAGTAGAGCTAACCCGGAAATTTTATAACAATCCTTCTGTAAAGAGCATTGGTTTAGCAATTGGTGATGACAGGAAAAGCAGGTGCCATATCCATCTTCAAGAAGGGCAGGTCCAGGGAACAGCAGGCAGACTAACCTCAGCCTGCATCAACACTGTGGAGCAAATCCTCCTGGATTCCATGTCCAGGCATTTGGAAGGCAAGAAGGTGACTGCACCACTGGATGCAGGGGTCATATCAGCAGAACCAAGTCCAGCTGGTTACTTGCGGTACGCTTTGGACCAGCAGGAACTCATGAGATTGCATGTGAACTTCTGTGCTCAGTTTTGAGCTGCCCAAGAAAGATATTGAAGTAAAAAAGGAAGTGTAAAGGCAGGCTAACAAGATGGTGAGAGGCCTGGGGCACATGCAAGGGAGGCTGCGAGATGGGTTGGTTGGTCTGGAGAAAGCTAACGAGATCTTACTTCTCTCTCCAACTGCCTTATGTAGAGAAGATGGAGCCTTCTTAGAGAGCCACAGTGGAAGGGTGAGAAGCAGCAGACTCAGACTGTAACATGGGACATTCCTATCACATATTAGGGAAAAAAAGATCACAAGCACGGTCAAACACTGAAACAGGTTGCCCAGAAATGTTGCGGAGTCTCTGCTTTTGCAGATTTTCAAAATTCAGCTGGACATGATGCTGAGCTATTTGATATAACTTTGAAGTAGGCTGTATATGGAACCAAAAGGTGGACCATCACATACTCTCTCTTTTCCACCATGAAGAGAGTGAAAATGATACAAGAGATTTAAATAATAGTTAAAATTTTCATTTACTTCCTTGGTGGGTTTGAGTTAAGTGTCCTTTATCTAGAAAAAAATGTTGATTTTACAAAGACCACATTTAAATTAATTTGGGAAAGTCAATGGGAACTCGATTCTCCATGAAGGTAGGCAGAGTGAGTGTATAGGGTAAATGCAGCTGCTGGTGAAAAAGACCTTGTGCACCAACAGCTGCCTTACATACAGCCCTGGTGTCAGCAGGTGCACATAAACCATTCTTTGTTACGTGTTAAAGCAGCAGATAGAGCTTTATGAGACAGCAGCCATACCTTAAGTGCCTCAGAAAGTTCATAAGCATTCAACAGTTTGTTCCAAACCCCTCACTTTATGGAAAAATAACTTTCTAACCTATTTGAAAATCAGTTAAAAGCACTCCTACATATGTTAGTTTTAATCACAGTATCCCGTGTACCACATTGCCAGAAATATGCCATGTAGAAAAATTAAAAGCCATAAAGAAATAAAATCATTGACAATATAGGGTTATTCTGACCAGGGAAACATGATGAGATTCAATTTTCTGTTCCTAGTGATTTAGATGATATGATGATTATGATTTCACCAAAATTTCAAGACTTTTTTGATTTTTATTTCGATATTTAACCAAAATTTCAAGATTTTTTGATTATTTTTCTCCTTCAGATGAGAATTTCCTTACAAGCTAGAAGCTTGTTAAAAACTTTGGTGGCTCCGAGCACGTGTGTGGATAGTTAAGTCCCCCGTCTCGCACTCCCACTGACAAGGACACTCAGCTACATCAGACTTAGGTTTTGTGTCAATGCTGAAGCCATAAACTTCAGCGCACGGGCTGTCTTTCATGTTTGCACTGCAGTGAGTTAAGGGCCTTCCTTGATCTTTCTGGGGGCTTCCATACTGTTTTAGTTGGGACTTTTGCTTACGTTAAAGGAAGTGTGAGGTTGCAAAAAGCAAGCATTTCCAAGGGAAAAATGCTGAATTTAAAAATATCTGCACAGTTTTAAATTGGAGCACTTAAGGTCGGATAATTAAAGGTGCACTAAAGATGTACTTTTTTTGGTCTTTTTCCAGATGATCACTGTGCGATTTAGCACGGGAAAACGAATGAATCAGGACGGTGAGGTAAACGAGATTACTACCTGTTGGCTCATCTGCCACACAAACGTGCACAGGTAAAACAAATGAGAGCAGAGCTCAAACTCGCTCTCCAAAACTCCTCGCCGTGGCTCCCTTCCGTGCGTGAGCTCCTTCCACCCGTGTTTGCCACCGTGCAGCAGCAAGGTATATGTGTGCAATACTTGGATTTCTCTGCGCTTCAGGCGGAACGGCTCTGCCCCGGCGTGCGTACGCGTGCTGAGGGCAGGGTAGTCGTCCTGCCGGCTTGCTTGGGCGCAGGGGGACGTTCGGGGACGCTTCTCCCTGCCCAGCTGCAGCGGCCCCGTGCAGGAGCCCGCTCGGCTGCCGGCTGGGGACCATGCCAGCAGCACTCCCCCAAAAGTAGTGGCACTTACGCACTGCGGGGAGGGCTCTCGGGTTAATTTAGCAGCACAGCTCTAAGTGAGCACATGCAAAACAGCATCCCTCCCCCAGGTTCCTAATTTAACTAAATTCAAATAGATTATTTAATTGGCCTGCCTCTACGATGCTTTTTTTTTTTCCTTTTTTCTTTTTTTTTTCCCCCAGAACAAGAAAAATATCAGTATGTTTTCAGCAAACTGGTTGTAACCAGTTTTTTGACACGGGGAGAGAGGGAGGGGATGGCAGTTTCCCTTAAATGTGTTCTGAGAAACAACTAAACTATTTTTGCCCAATTACCAAAAAAAAAAAAAAAAAAAAAGAAATCCGTGAGTCAGAGGCCAATGTGGGAAACCTCAGGCAGCAGAGTTAGTTTGGTGAAGCGTAACCGTCCGCAGAACAAGGAATACGACGGAAAACGCTGGACGAGCCTCCGCGCCAGCGGAGCTGCCCCCAGCGCGGGTCACGCTGCGTAGCGGCCGGCCGGGCGGGCGGGCGGCAGCTCCGCGTCGCGGATGGCGGCGCGCAGCCCTGCT